>OZ023328.1:18267088-18279588 GCA_964007535.1 Brachyptera risi
CTGTATAGTTTTTGGGATGAATCGGTCGGACCGATTTTGAGAATCATCATCTCAAAGTTTCTAAAAACCCCATAAGATTTGGCTGGGCGGAAAATGTTGAAAAATAAAATCTTTCCAAATGGGATGAAATTTTCTCTAAATGTGAATACATGGATTTTACACATTATTACGATTTTTTAAGCAATTCTGATCAGTCGTTTTGGAGAAAAAAAATAAAATGACTGATAATATTCATAAAATATATCATAAAAATTATGACAGAATTAGGTTGTCGAGATTCACTGCTTTCTAGATTCAAGAGTTGACCAACAATGAAGTATTTTTTATATGCGTCAAGGTGTGTAGAATACCAGAGTCAATGAAGTGGCAAGAGTAGAACTTCTTTAACGACTTTTATAGCTTATTCAGATATCAAGGTGTGTAGAATACCAAAGTCGATAAAGTAGCAAGGGTAAAACTATTTCAAGGACTTTTATACCTTATTGAGATATCTCGCTCATCTTACAACGCATATTTCGCGTTTGACTAGTTGAACATAACTAGGCAAACGCTGACGCAGCAAATGCGTTGTAAGATGCGCGATTAGATATCTGTATAAAGTATAATCGAGAACTCTACACACCTTGACAAATATAAAATTACTCACTTCGGTAAATAGCGAATCTAGAAAGCCATAAATCTCAGCAACATAATTCTGCGGATTATTCCTGTCAACATGATGAATTTCAACCACTTATTGAATTAATTTTCTCAAAACGGCTGATCCTAATTGCATACAAATTCGTGACATCATGTATCATTTTTGTGTTCACATTCAGAGAAAATTTGAATCTTTTTGAAGAGATTTTATTTCTCAAGTTTTCTTGCCCATCCTAATCTTACGGGGTTTTCAGAAACTTTGAGATAGTGTTTCTCAAAAATAGTCCTATCGATTTAACCCCAAAATTATAGGCCTACAATTATATGTTGGATAAGTTTGTTTGTACAGAAAAGGTGTCGTGACGATCAGTCAACCTCCGCGACCTGTGCAATGTGTACAAAAAAAGCACACACACGTATATATACAAAGCTCCATAAGTGTAGGATGGAAGTCTTCGCTAACGCTTATCCAATTAAATAACCTTATATTGAAATGGTATGGATTTGAAATAAAATTGAAATGGTTAACAATAACTTACAGAAATTATGAGACTCTAATGATGGTTGAGAAAATGAATGTAAGCGTTGATGAGTGATAGTTGGAAACATGGTTTCTGAATATTCGATTGGAATTCTTCAGTGCTGATATTCCAATATTATATTTGAAAGAATTATGTAACAAAAAACGTTTACTAATATTATTATTAAAAACTTCGAACAAACTTAGGATTATAATCCATATAAATCATCACTTTATGAATATGAACGATCATTTATGATTCACCGACACTTGAGCGACTGGCATTTAGGCAAGAAAACCATTCACTTTCACACCTGCTGCATGGACACTTGTGCGACGTTATTTGGGTGATTTATGAATTGAATATTTGTTGAACAATTGTCATATTGAAGGATTGAAACGTTAAAAATAAATTACGATTCTAATCGTTTTATAAGATTTTTTTTCATGTTCCATCCAATCTCGCCTACATGTCCCCCGTCGAACCCAAGTGGTCGAAATCGTAGTGCTTGAATTAAAAAAAGTACAACCAATGTCGTGAACGAAAATAGGTTGTTATAATGCGAAAACACCTGAAAAGACAAGTAAATATGGTGGAGGCGCCGGGTTCACGATGCAAGGGTGTGGAAAGCATCTATCGGATAAGCAAAGCAAAGACTCAATTTTACCGTAGGTCTACTTGATAAACGAAGGATTTTTGTTTTTTCTTCTTCGCGCTGTATGTCAAACGAGAGAGAATGTTTCGATGAAATTCGGCACACACACACACACACACACATTTATGACATAATTATGTCATCATCTAACTCGATACCTGTACTGTAGGCCTATGTAGTTTTTAGGCTCAATCGGTCGAATCACTTTTGAGAAAAATAGTTTCGATTTTTTAAAATTCCATAAGAATAATTCATAAGTCAGAGGAGACAATATGAGAAACATAATTATCTACTTCGAATAAATTCAAATTTCTACGGAATTCAAGCACATGAATGATACACATTATTCCAAAGTATTGAATAAATTGGATGAGCCGTTTTAAAGATGAAATCATACATTTTTTATATCAATTCAAGAGCTCTATTAAGAAAGCCACGATGTAGTGATACCAACCTATTTTATCATTATATAAAGGAGGTGACCCAACTCGGGTCTTGAAAGTGAAATATTTCCGGGGTTAGAATCTGAGTCCATCGTCCTGATTGCCTTTAGCGCAACCACCGCTTTTATATTGAACTATTTAAAACAACAATGCTATACAATGCTATACACGGCTCAATAAATTACTAGAATCATAGATTTTGTTAGTTCAACAATGCCACCGGTACCGTAGCCACTCTTATTTACAACTCTAGTTCACAAGGGAATCCGCTAAATCGTGACAGGCAATCGGGATCTTTGGCTTTGAACTGACCGCAAGAAACCACAAATGCCTTCCATGTTATCAGTATGTGAGTTGGAGCACCTTCTTTATGCTATGATAAAATATCTTGATATCACTACATCGCGAGAAAGCTATTAAAAAAATGATCAACAATTAACCAATCAGTTCGTGAAATGATTGAAATGATCGATGGGTGAATCAGGATGGACAGTGAATTGATACATTCAAAATCAAGGTGTCTTCTTCACCATAGTTTCAGTACATGTCACTGCATGTCGTCCAATGGATCAACAAAAAGAGTAGATATAATAGCCATTAGGAGTGACAGGAAAAAAGTACTCATTCTAGATCCAACGATTCGCTTTGAGACGCATGGGAAGCAGGCTGAGGAGGTGAACGAGGAGAAAAGGAGCCTTGTATTTCCGATCTATCAAGAAGATACGGTATCGGGGAGAGTCAATGGGATGTTATTGGCTTATTTCTTGAGGCTCGAGCAGCCATACCATCATTCTTCACCGACTTTCTCGAATCATTCGCCATTATCTTCACTTTTAGACAACATTATCATTTCTATTTTGAGAGACTCATCATCAATCGTCCATAATCATCTGTATAATAATATAAGTTAGTTTAACAACATTTGTATTTTTTTAATCATCAACTTCACTTCTTTTATTTTCATTTCATATTGTTAATTTCGTTTTATTATTTCAATTTTAATTTTTTTCTTCTTCTACTATTGTATATTTTCATTGATCAGCAAGCTGGATCCCTGTGGTCACACATGAGTGCATGATCAGCAGCCAAATAAATGGATTTCTCTCTCCATATAAAATCTCGTTCATTCTACAATAATGCATACAATGTTTTCCCAGTATAAATATTAAAATTACGGATTTTTCATCCTAATTATTCTATGTAGGCCTACTTAAATTATTTATATGATCTAGTATCCAGTTTTAAATTTTTCTCCTATTTGTTATTAGGACAATGTTTTAGAAGAATTCGAAGATAAGGGCAAGATTGCTGAAACGCGTACATTGAATAGTATGAAACGTATTTAAGGGGAGCAAAGTGTATCTCGTGTTTTTTTTCTGGAAGAGTTTAACGGTCAACGAGATCGAGTATAATACGTAAATGAATATTTTGAACATGACTGACACCGGCGCAACTAATGCAGAGCAGAGGGCGCCATCGGCGTCAGTGGCGTCTGGACGCTCCGTTATACGTTTTCATTCATAACTATCAAACGGAAAAATAATGAGTTATACTTATCTGTTTGAATTACAATAACGAGTTGTTTGATACCAAATATCTACATAGCTTACATGTTAACTGTTACACAAAACTAATTTGAAACTGAATTTTAGAGAATACTATTTATAAATTAGGTGATAAGGTTTAGATTGTGCATATTGTGACATCAGCATGAAACTTACAGCGAGTGTTGGCGATTTCAAAACACATCTTTTTTCCTAATAGTTGATGGAACTGTTCAGTCTGTTCGACCAGTGGGGGCGGGATGCCACCCCCAATATAGAGTTTATGATTAAATGTTTACATATATGTATTTAGATGAGCGTAGCGAAGATTCCATTTCACATACCGAAAAAATGGGCTTAGTTTTTACGTTTGTTTTTTTGTTTGTAATTTTGTGCGTGGCATACAGGTCAGGAAGAGATACCTATCGACCTAAAACTTTTTCTACATATTTCTGTCATACCAGAATAGACTGGGATTGTTTTTCAGAAAAATCGGTCAAAACGTTTTTTCGAAAAAAATCGTAAAGTTTGAAAACTCCTCATAAGAATAACCCGGATGGAACATACTTGAAAAACAAGAATTTTTCAAAAGTTCTCAAATTTTCACCAAATATGAACAATGCTATTATACACCTTTTCAGAGATTTTTGCAACAATCAGATCAGAAATAACAGAGAAAACGCAATAAAAGTGTACATTTTATTGAATATTTGGATCAATTAGCTTTGCAAAGTGTACATGCGACAGGTTGCAGCACTATAAATATCAACAAGTTGCAGGTAATGTTTTTGAATGTTTGAAGCAATCCAAGGTCCGTAGATGTGGATTGAGCTGACTGAATATTTTTCATTCTTGATTTCCATACTTCTACGCTCATCTCACAACGCAAATCCCGCGTTTTCCTAGTCAGATGAGCGTAGCGAAGATTCCATTTCACATACCAAAAAAATGGGCTTCGTTTTTTTTTTGTAATTTTGTGCGCGGCATACAGGACGTGAAAAAATACCTATCGATTTGAAACCTTTTCTAAAAATTTCTGTCATATCAGAATTAGTTGGGATCATTTTTCAGGTGAATCAGTTGGAGGGATTTTCCGGGAAAAATTCGGAAAGTTTGAGAAATCCTCATAAGAATAACACGGATGGAAAATACTGAAATGTGGAAATTTTCAAAAACTTCAAAATTTAAACTGAATATGGAAAACATGAGTACGGATATTTTCAGTGACTTTCACAACAATCGGATGACAAATAACAAAGAAAACGCAATAAAAGTATACATTTGATTGATCGAATATTGGGAACAATTGGTTTTGCAAAGTGTATATGCGTCAAGTTGCAGCACTATAAATAACAACAAGTTGCAGCCCACACAGCACTGTTTTTCCCCTGAACATTCGGTGAATGTCCCCCCGGAATATTGCGTATGTTCCAGGGATGTGGTGATTTCATGCTTTTTTTATCCATGTGATATCCCTGGAATCAGCAAAAGGCCGCTTGTTGTATGTTCTGTGGAGGTCTCTCACATGTCCCACGGAATATTCTCACAACATTCTGATAATGTACTTGAAATTTGTTATCTTTTCTGTATATACCCTGACCATCTGAGAAACATCTGCTTAGTTGTGATTATATTTCTAGTATATTTTTGGGATATACATGTCCCACGGAATATTCTCACAACATTCTAATGATGTACTTGAAATTTGTAATCTTCTCTGTATATACCGTGACCATCTGAGGACCATCTGCTTAGTTGTGATTATATTTCTAGTATATTTTTGGGATATACATGTCCCACGGAATATTCTCACAACATTCTAATGATGTACTTGAAATTTGTTATCTTTTCTGTATATACTCTGATCATCTGAGGAACATCTGCTTAGTTGTGATTATATTTCTAGTATATTTTTGGGATGTCCCACGGAATATTCTCACAACATTCTAATGATGTACTTGAAATTTGTAATCTTCTCTGTATATACCCTGATCATCTGAGGAACATCTGCTTAGTTGTGATTATATTTCTAGTATATTTTTGGGATATACATGTCCCACGGAATATTCTCACAACATTCTAATGATGTACTTGAAATTTGTTATCTTTTCTGTATATACCCTGACCATCTGAGGAACATCTGCTTAGTTGTGATTATATTTCTAGTATATTTTTGGGATATACATGTCCCACGGAATATTCTCACAACATTCTAATGATGTACTTGAAATTTGTTATCTTTTCTGTATATACCCTGACCATCTGAGGACCATCTGCTTAGTTGTGATTATATTTCTAGTATATTTTTGGGATGTCCCACGGAATATTCTCACAACATTCTAATGATGTACTTGAAATTTGTAATCTTCTCTGTATATACCCTGATCATCTGAGGAACATCTGCTTAGTTGTGATTATATTTCTAGTATATTTTTGGGATATACATGTCCCACGGAATATTCTCACAACATTCTAATGATGTACTTGAAATTTGTAATCTTCTCTGTATATACTCTGATCATCTGAGGAACATCTGCTTAGTTGTGATTATATTTCTAGTATATTTTTGGGATGTCCCACGGAATATTCTCACAACATTCTAATGATGTACTTGAAATTTGTAATCTTCTCTGTATATACCCTGACCATCTGAGGACCATCTGCTTAGTTGTGATTATATTTCTAGCATATTTTTGGGATATACATGTCCCTCGGAATATTCTCACAACATTCTAATGATGTACTTGAAATTTGTTATCTTTTCTGTATATACCCTGACCATCTGAGGAACATCTGCTTAGATGTGATTATATTTCTAGTATATTTTTGGGATATACATGTCCCACGGAATATTCTCACAACATTCTAATGATGTACTTGAAATTTGTAATCTTCTCTGTATATACCCTGATCATCTGAGGAACATCTGCTTAGTTGTGATTATATTTCTAGTATATTTTTGGGATGTCCCACGGAATATTCACACAACATTCTAATGATGTACTTGAAATTTGTAATCTTCTCTTTATATATCCTGATCATCTGAGGAACATCTGCTTAGTTGTGATTATATTTCTAGTATATTTTTGGGATATACATGTCCCACGGAATATTCTCACAACATTCTAATGATGTACTTGAAATTTGTAATCTTCTCTGTATATACCGTGACCATCTGAGGACCATCTGCTTAGTTGTGATTATATTTCTAGTATATTTTTGGGATATACATGTCCCACGGAATATTCTCACAACATTCTAATGATGTACTTGAAATTTGTAATCTTCTCTGTATATACCCTGATCATCTGAGGAACATCTGCTTAGTTGTGATTATATTTCTAGTATATTTTTGGGATATACATGTCCCACGGAATATTCTCACAACATTCTAATGATGTACTTGAAATTTGTAATCTTCTCTGTATATACTCTGATCATCTGAGGAACATCTGCTTAGTTGTGATTATATTTCTAGTATATTTTTGGGATGTCCCACGGAATATTCTCACGACATTCTAATGATGTACTTGTAATTTGTAATCTTCTCTATATATATCCTGATCATCTGAGGAACATCTGCTTAGTTGTGATTATATTTCTAGTATATTTTTGGGATGTCCCACGGAATATTCTCACAACATTCTAATGATGTACTTGAAATTTGTTATCTTCTCTGTATATACTCTGATAATCTGAGGAACATCTGCTCAGTTGTGATTATATTTCTAGTATATTTTTGGGATGTCCCACGGAATATTCTCACAACATTCTAATGATGTACTTGAAATTTGTAATCTTCTCTGTATATATCCTGACCATCTGAGGAACATCTGCTTAGTTGTGATTATATTTCTAGTATATTTTTGGGATATACATGTCCCATGGAATATTCTCACAACATTCTAATGATGTACTTGAAATTTGTTATCTTTTCTGTATATACCCTGACCATCTGAGGAACATCTGCTTAGTTGTGATTATATTTCCAGTATATTTTTGGGATATACATGTCCCACGGAATATTCTCACAACATTCTAATGATGTACTTGAAATTTGTTATCTTTTCTGTATATACCCTGACCATCTGAGGAACATCTGCTTAGTTGTGATTATATTTCTAGTATATTCTTGGGATGTCCCACGGAATATTCTCACAACATTCTAATGATGTACTTGAAATTTGTAATCTTCTCTGTATATACCCTGATCATCTGAGATACATCTGCTTAGTTGTGATTAAATTTCTAGTATATTTTTGGGATGTCCCACGGAATATTCTCACAACATTCTAATGATGTACTTGAAATTTGTAATCTTCTCTGTATATACCCTGATCATCTGAGGAACATCTGCTTAATTGTGATTATATTTCTAGTATATTTTTGGGATATACATGTCCCACGGAATATTCTCACAACATTCTAATGATGTACTTGAAATTTGTAATCTTCTCTGTATATACCCTGATCATCTGAGGAACATCTGCTTAGATGTGATTATATTTCTAGTATATTTTTGGGATGTCCCACGGAATATTCTCACAACATTCTAATGATGTACTTGAAATTTGTAGTCTTCTCTGTATATACCCTGATCATCTGAGGAACATCTGCTTAGTTGTGATTATATTTCTAGTATATTTCTGGGATATACATGTCCCACGGATTATTCTCACAACATTCTAATGATGTACTTGAAATTTGTTATCTTTTCTGTATATACCCTGACCATCTGAGGAACATCTGCTTAGTTGTGATTATATTTCTAGTATATTTTTGGGATATACATGTCCCACGGAATATTCTCACAACATTCTAATGATGTACTTGAAATTTGTTATCTTTTCTGTATATACCCTGACCATCTGAGGAACATCTGCTTAGATGTGATTATATTTCTAGTATATTTTTGGGATATACATGTCCCACGGAATATTCTCACAACATTCTAATGATGTACTTGAAATTTGTAATCTTCTCTGTATATACCCTGATCATCTGAGGAACATCTGCTTAGTTGTGATTATATTTCTAGTATATTTTTGGGATGTCCCACGGAATATTCTCACAACATTCTAATGATGTACTTGAAATTTGTAATCTTCTCTGTATATACTCTGATCATCTGAGGAACATCTGCTTAGTTGTGATTATATTTCTAGAATATTTTTGGGATATAGGGCCTACATGTCCCTCGGAATATTCTCACAACATTATAATAATGTACTTGGAATTTTAATTTTATCCTGTATATACGTTGACCATTAAAGGAACATTTCGCAGTCGAACGATGTCCGCAAGGATCATTGCCAATGTTTCAGGAATGTGCTAAATCTATGCTCTCCATGTTGATTTATACCTGTGGGCCTATCTATACCTTGATAATACTCATATACATAGGTAAGGTTTTTGAACGTTTGAAGTAATCCAAGGTCCGTAAATGTGGATTGATCTGACGAAATATTTTTCATTCTAGATTTCCATACTTCTAAGCTCATCTCACAACTCCAATCACGCATTTCCCTAGTTTATATAAATTATGTATGTATTTGCATATATTCAAGTATTTGAACATATATAATAACGCCAAAAGAAGGTCATCTGCCAAATGAATAATTGTGAAAACTCCAGTAACTACAGAGTCTCGGTGCAGCTGGAAACATTCAACGCTTTTGAGAGATGTAGTTGTGTTTATAGATGTAAACATTGGTATGACAAATACAAAGCCTTCTTTATTCAGATCGTTCTTTTCTTCTCTTTTTTTTTATCAAAGAAGAATGATCTGGATGAAGAAGGCTGTGGATAAATCATATACTATCCTAAACATATCACAGATATACAAATATAATAAATATAAATTAGTACTTATAGGGGAAAGGAAGCCGGTTTGCCCAAGAACTAGGTGGATTGATAGCATTGAAGGAGATGTTGAAGAGAGTTTTGAAGAGTATTGAAGGGTAAGAAGAGGGAAATGATGGGAAAACAGAGAAAGAAGAAGATTTGTGGAGCGAATAAGACAATTAGAGGAATAAGAGAGCGAAGAAGAAGAAGGAGCAGACGATGGGGAGGACGACGGAATGGCTCGCCGTCTTCTACATCCTGCAGGCAGCCCTAAGAACGACAAAAGGAGACACCTTCACCCCCCAAACTCGACATCGTTGGATGGGGAGATCGAAAAGATCCTGATTGTACTCAAGTTATTATTCGAATTATTAATATTCTAGAGAAAATCCATGTAGTCATAAATTTGGATATAAATAGATATGTATATGAGTACGTACGTGACTTTCTGTTCAAACGTACATTACGTGATGTTCATAGAATGATATTAATATCACATAAAAATACCTTCTCGTCGGGGAATCGAATCCTGGACCATTCGCCAAGTAGTCCAATACAACTGCTCTCACCATCTGATCTAATGAGACATGTATTTTTCAATGATAATAATGTGGGTGTAATGGTACACTACAGTACATGATGGGGGTTTAGGTGTCCAACCCATAAATATGTATGTTTATATATTAAATATATATATATATGCAAAATTAATATAAAAATATAAATTTCTAATTTTATCTACACAAAAAAAATGTAGCAAAAAAAAACAATCTGACTTAGGCCCGGAATTACTAATGCGTGGGAGTATATCTAACAGGCATATAAAAGTTGTTATCACCACGGTTACCTCTGATATTTGTTTTCACCAACTTTCAGATAACTGCTGACTGGACTTGGTAATACCGGACCCTAGTTTATGTTTTCCTACAGAAGAGCGAACCCGGCACCTCCACCATGTTATCAAGTCTTCTTGAAAAGAACCGACATTACTTAGTTTTCATTGGTATTATTTCCAGGAACCAGAGTATTATTCATTTTTCGTTCAACTTCCTGTTTCAAATCGCTTAGAACTATTCTCGAATCTGATCTCCAATCTTCGCTTCATACATATTTATCTGTCATTGAAATTGTGCCGGTGTTCTTTCTATTTGAGTGGATCCACTCATCCTTATACTTACTAAAGCTGAGGATGCCTGTCTATTACTCGTGACCTATCACAGAGGATTTTGTCAGGAGAAAAATAAACGAATCCATTCCAAAAAAAGGAACATTTTAGTGGTGAAGAAAAATACGTATGAAGCGAAGGCACTGTTTGGAACAAAAGCTAAAACAAGAAATGAATGAAACTCGAATGCCATAAATCAATACAAATAATACATCCAGGTAATATCCATACAACCTAAGAAGAATTGAAAAGAGGGTGGAGGTGCCGGTTTCGTTGTCCAGAGTCTAGGGAAACTGAAACAACAATGAACCGGGTATAGGCAGTGATTTACCATTTCTCCCAGTACATTTCTTACAAAATATCGACCGCTCATCCTGCGTTTTTTCTAGTATGTTTTATATATATATAATATATATATATATATATATATATATATATATATATATATATATATATATACATATATATATATATATATATATATATATATATATATATACATATATATATATATATATATATATATATATATATATATATATATATATATATATATATATATATATATATATATTTATATACATATATATATATATATATATATATATATATATGTATATATATATATATATATATATATATATATATATATATATATATATATATATATATATATATATATATATATATATATATGTATATATATATATATATATATATATATATATATATATATATATATATATATATATATATATATATATATATATATATATATATATATATATATATATATATATATATATATATATATATATATATATATATATATATATATATATATATATATATATATAAATTAATATATATATATATATATATATATATATATATATATATATATATATATATATATTGAATTTATCGATTAGTAGAGATGTTTTTCAATCGATTTTTTCCATGAAGTAATAGATTGAAAACGATTTCTTCATTTAATTATTAATCGATGCTTTGAAACTCGTCCGTCCAAATGTTGCAATTGGATTCCGATTCCGTATACTTATTTTCTATTCATGTTTATCATGTAATATTGTTTAGACATGCCCCTTCTGAATTATGTCCATCTAATTATTTTTTGGTCCTTTTTTTCACATTATAATACGATTAATCAAATAGGCCTGATCCTTTATTTTTTTCAATCGTGAAAAGATACCCCAGTCGATTATGGATTTATTAGGTATTAAGATATATATACATATACATAACATATATATATTCGCAGAATTATTTACGCATAATGTATTCGTATAATTCATTCTACAATTTTTGTCATGTATATAATTAATATTTCCACTAATAAGATAACAATGACCACTTAATTGACCGTCCCCTGGCTCTCCAATTGCGCCGTAGCAGGCAGCACGCTGTAGATAAGCGCCAAGCAGTTTGTGTGTGTGTATACTCGTCACGCGTATAAAGCTTGCTCTCTAATCTCGCTGCCAGTCGTCGGCCGAACGGCATCCACCATGGACCGCTTCCACGGGGCTCTCGTCATCCTCCTCCTCCTCTTGCACACCTCCTCCGAGCAGGACCTGGTATACGTCGAAGACTCCAGACCCTGTCCCAAAGAACTAAGTGTAGAAATCATCAATGGGCATCATTTATCGAATGGGAGTTTGTTATCTGATA
>OZ023328.1:18282088-18292088 GCA_964007535.1 Brachyptera risi
TTGAACAAATAATAAACATTACATGTGTGCAAACCTCGTGAGAGTGTTAACAATACTTCTCCTGACTGATGTGAAAAGTCAAGGTCAATTATCGTATTATAATTGCAATCATGATTTTAATTGCCGATATGAATACGTTGCAAGGAACTAGATTGTGAGCCTTATCTCGAGTAGCAGTTAAATGCCACTTCAGATAATTATTCAAGCTATTAAAGGTATAACAAATTGTTCTCAAAATCACTATAATAATTATAATTATACAGTGTTGCCAAACAACGTATCATTCCATTTGGTGCTAAACCAAGGTGGAAGTGCCATCCGGAAGTGGCACTATTGGGTTCAAAACGTTCATAAAGAACATTTATTTTCAAAATATAAAGAAGTTTTCAGATTAGTATTCATTTCCAAACATCATTTTCTACCATCATCCATTTACAAATCATTCATTTGGGGAAAATTATCACTATTGGAATATTTTTCACTTAATTCATTATCATTATTATTGTGTCTTTGGCAACCATATATACTATGGCATATAGTATTCATTTAATCAAGATTTATGTATACACAGTTAACCATTTTTTGTTTTAACTGCTTTCAGTTTGTTATATTTTTTCTTGGATTTGCACTCCAGGTGATTGGGAGGTCGCCAAATATGCATATGTATTGATTTCAATCGATGAATTGATTTCAAGTCTATTTCAATCGTGTATTGAGTACAATTGTGCCTTGCAGCAGGTTTCAGTTCAAGATATGAACATTCTTGGTCGTGCCGTGTCTTATAAGCAGAAACGGTTCTTAAAAAGGAAAATCCACGTCTGATTTATAAAACCATTTTAAATAACATAATTATAAACTCTTCGTTGAACGATATCTGTAACATCATTTCATTGGTTAACCTTCGCGAAGCATTTGATAATCAGTATTAACCACGATCACAGGAAGTTAATAATTTACATATTATAATAATTAACATTTTATTTTGTTGAATTGATTTATAAATTACTTCGAAAAGGTTCAAGTTGGTAATTCTTACAGTATTCTCAAGTCCTTTATTACTGGTGTAACACAGGGTTCTATCCTTGGTCCCATTTTTGATCTCATTTATGATAATGATATAATAATATATTTATATTTACAATTTGTTTACAAAAGTCGTAACCTTACCATAGTACTGTTTGATCTCAGAGGTATCGGCATATCGGACGTGGTTCGATCCCCGCCACCTTCCATCTTGACAGAAATGTATCGTGGTTTCCCTCTGTAGTCTAGGCTAATGCTGGAATGGTTCCCAAAATTTAGGCCACGACCGCTTTCTTCCCACTATCCTTCCCATTATCTAATAAATCTTCATCTCATCATCTCATCATCTCATTAATAATTCATCTGACGCCAATAGATCTTAGTTATCATGATAGTGCGTCGTTATACCCAGATCCCCAACGTATGACGACAAGCTTGGCGGAATTTGAGGTCTTGATCGCTGGTGTTTTAGGGACGGGGACCGAAATTTGTATTCACTAACCAAGCGTCGCCCTGGACTCTTGGTCAAAAACGAATGTGTAGGCAACTCATATGAGCCGGGATTCGAACCTGTGACACCGTTCATTCTCCCGCAATAGCATTTTCAATGTCGAAGTTTCTCTAATGAAAACGTTTGTGCGCGAGAACGACCGGTGCTATTGGGCTCCGGGTTCGAATGCCGGCTCATATGCGTTGCCTTGACATGTGATGAGGTGCCAAAGTTCCGGCCGACGCTTGGTTATAGTGAAAAACAATTTTTGTTTCTGACCCGAAAACACCGGCAATGGAGGCCTCGACCACCGTAAAGCAGGCAGTCATACGTATGGGAGAAGACTTATCGTATAACTAGGAAAACGCGGGATGCGCGTTGTGAGATGAGCTTAGAAGTATGGAAATGTAGAATGAAAAATATTCTGTCAGCTCAATTTACATTTACGGACCTTGGATTACTTCAAACGTTCAAATACCTTACCTGCAACTTGTTGATATTTATTGTGCTGCAACCTGTCGCATATACAATTGCAAATCCAATTGATCCAAATATTCAATAAAATGTACACTTTTAATGCGTTTTCTTTGTTATTTCTCATCTGATTGTGACACAAATCTCTGAAAAGGTGAATAATAGTATTGTTCATATTCAGTGAAAATTTGAGAGCTTTTTAAAATTCTTGTTTTTCAAGTATTTTCCCTCTGGGTTATTCTTATGAGGATTTTTCAAATTTCACGATTTTTTCCGGAAAAACCTTCCGACCGATTTTTCTGAATAACAATCCCAGCATATTCTGGTATGACAGAAATATGTAGACAAAGTTTCAATTTGATTGGTATTTTTTCCTGACCTGTATGCCGCGCACAAAATTACATACAAAAATACAAACAAAAAACATGAAAACCAAGCCCATTTTTTTCGGCATGCGAAATGGAATCTTCGCTACGCTCATCTAATAAGATTGTTTGGAAAATATTATGATACAATGATTGATATGACTAAAAATACTGAATTAATAAATGTTGATGAATAGTTTCATGAATATAGTTCATCAACATTTTTTTTTACATATTTTTCACATAGATTTGGATACAATTTTGCAGACCAAATGATGATTTTTTTTCCATTGGTCACACATTATAAACATTATTACAGAAACACTCATCATAAAATCCTACAAAGACAAAAATGCTGGCTTGACTGTAGGGATAAGATAACATATTATTTTTGAACATATCGTGTTTCTCTCCTACTGTTATTGAAAACAAAAATTAATAGATACACCAAAAATGTAGCTTGGCATAGCTTGAGAGTAATACTTGACCGTTTATCTTAAAGGGTAAGTTCAAGAGAAGAAAGGAAAGAAAACGATGATTTTACAATAACAAAAATTGTGAAACAAAACAAAACTATTCGGTATAACAATTATTCCTTGTTATAATACATTGATGTAAACAATAAAATTAAGAATTCAGTAACAGATTTTTTAACAAGGATTGAAACCAATATTACTAATAATAAACTTATAATGAATAATAAACCATAAATACCTACTTGACGAAACTAGAATAATATTGTAAATATTGTGAGGGGTAGCTATATTATGGAACAGGATAATTATGACTAAATGTAGGATTTATTTCCCGCTCAACCAATCATCATAAATCATTAAAACTTGCACACTATATCCACCATTCCATTTCTCACACACGATCAGAAAAAAAAATATTAATAATTTTAATATAATTTGATGAATGCCATGTTTTTTCCAGAAAACAAAACATGAAGTCACATGTCACAAGATTTCAAATTCAAAAATACATCTATCTTGTTGAATTTTAGTGGATATTGTTTCTCATACACACTGTTATCTTACATACCTCTAGAAAAAATATTTCGCAATTTTTAATTATATAATCAATCATTTCAAATCTAATACAGATTATATATGATTTTTAGTCCACACATTCACACCTGAATATTCATATGTACTGATTATTCTCATAGTTTTTCTATGCAAGATAATTAAAATTGAAATACACATTCTGAAATAAAAAAAAATCAAATCGGACTAGTAGTTTTTGAGTTATGTTGTTACAAGTCAGAGAAAACGTAGTTCTTGAGAAAACGTACTTGAAGTTTCAATCACGCATTACCGTCTGTGTTGCATTCAAATCTTGAAATATAAAGAAAAAAACGACATGAGTTGCGGTCACGAATTCTTCAAATAATCGTTAACAATACTTCCAAAATTTTTTTAAAAATTTAAAAAAAAAATTGCCAAAAATAATTTTCATGCTATGGCTACCCCCGTAATCAATAATCAGTGGAAGTGATAAAACTAACCAAGAAAAGGACATTTATAAATAAAGTAGGAAACTAAATGCAATTTTTATTGTTATTTTTTTTATTTATTATAAATAGGCCTACCTCTTTTTCATCTTTTTTTGGGAGGGAGGGGGGTGCGATTTTCAATTTTAACGACTACAATGACGTATACAAATACTCTCTGACATATCAAGTCTTATATGGATTCAATTTTTCAAATGTTTTTCATTGCTCAGGTGGTAAATGTTTTACAAAAATAATTCAATTGTTCTACCTTTTGTCTCTCCGAGTCCCTATTTTTTTCGGCCTTATTAATTAAATCCGCCACTGAGTTGTAGAAGTAGCAATTATACACAAGTGTCTTATCTTCTTGAAACCACTTGATATCATATCTTGGAAGTTGCATTAATCAATTTTCATACGTCAAGAATTGGAGGAAAATAATATAATGATCGAAAAGAAGGTCGGAGTTTCTTACTCATCACAAATGAATAATACATTTAAAAAATGAAGATTTGAAAGGAAAAAAGACAAAAAATGTTTTCCCAAAATGTTTGACTTTTTTGTAGTGTTCATTTTCATAACCTGAGTATAATCTTCGAAGTGTGTGAGTTACATTAGGATTAATCAATTGTTTGGGGTTAAATGGATCGCCGTTGTAGTGCCCCACTCAAACGATTGCCAATTGGTCTCAATTAGAAATGAAACACTGACATTGTGTCAAGTTTTAGATGTTCATAAAAACAAATGAAAACTTCGAATGTTACCCGTGAAAATATATTCACTTTCATTCCATTTCATCTAGGGAAAAATCGGGCCAACAAATCAAAGTACAAAGTAAAGTAACAAATTAACAAAGTAACGAAGGTACAAATTTACTTGAAACTGTTCCTAGACGTTGATATCATTGTCATACCAGAATAAATTGGCATGCTTATTGATTTTCAGCAAAATCGGTTCGACGCTTTTCTCGGAACATAATATTAAAAACTCGAGCATCATAATAAGCATCGGCTTAGCTACAACTGGATGAAATTTTCGATTATTAAATTTTATCCGATTGTGATGAAATTTTCACAGAATGCTATCATTCTACAAGTACATGTTTCTATAGGAGTACATACATTTCTTTCGGTTGTTTTGAAGAAAATGAATGTAATAAGTTGTAAAAGTTGAAAATATTCACGTTGAATTAATATTATGAATATTGATTTGCACAGCAGTTGTATTCTTATGGTTTGATGATTTTTTAATGACGAGGTTTACGATATAAAAAACGCAACTGCATCCTTTCAAAAGCGTTAAATCTTCAAAGTGGCAATAATATTCAATGATAATTACCACAGTATTTACAAATATTTAGTCGATAGACAACCAATTGTTTCCCCCGGATGCAAGTGAAAATATCTCGCTTATCTTGCACTGCATATTGACTGTGTTGACCTCATAATAATAATGGTCAATTGTTTCCTTGTTTCAGCATTTATCATCCATTACGCGTTTTTGGCGAGCTTCTTCTGGCTCAACATCATGTGCTTCGACTTGTGGTGGACATTCAGGTATTTATTTATTTTATTCATTTATTAGTCCAAAGATTGGGAATTCGCTGAATCCATATAGACCAAGTAAACTTGTTTCATAATCAACTCGTTTCTATGAAACTCGTTTGTATAAAATAAAATAAAATAAATGGAATCTCGGTTCCATGGAAATTCTTCTCATTTCCAGCTTATTTGGGTAAATTTTTATATTCAAAAACAATTAATAAAACTGTACATGATGTAAACTCGTTCCATACCCAACTCGTTTCAAATGAAACTCGTTTCACCTAAATGTATATCTTTTAAATTAATACAACTGTACACCAAGGAAACCAGTTTCATATCCAGCTCGTTTGTATGAAACTCGTTTGTATAAAATAAAATAAATAAATAGAATCTCGGTTCTATGGAAAGTCGTTTCATTTCCAGCTTATTTGGGGATACAATATATGAATTTTCCCAAACAAGCTGGAAATGAGACGACTTTCCATAGAACCTAGATTCTATTAATCTATTTTATTTTATACAAACGAGTTTCATACAAACGAGCTGGATATGAAACGAGCTTACTCGGTGTAGATATTCAGGCAACCCGAAAGATTTTCACTTGGTACAAATATAGAGTATATATCAAAACTTGAAACTTTTTTTTTCAAGAAGACTTTATTACACAAAATATTAGTTATTTACAGATATCGTAGACCCACAGAGTCATAACAACACTTGTCTGTGGGTCTACTTATTATGTTATCATAACATAAATACACATTACAAGAAATGTCTGGATAGCAGCTAGTTACCTTAATAGGCCTATAATAAAAACAAATAAAATACTTCTTCACTTCTCTTTTGATAATAAATAACACATATTAATCTTGTCACAAAAGATATTGCTATATTTATTAACATTTGATTAAATGAAATTTAAGATGGTAATTTAGGCCTACTATAGGGTACAATTTTGCCCAATCCATTTTCTTATAATTATAATAATAATAATAATAATATATTTACTGTCTATTTGATCCACATACAATATACAATACATAAAATACATACATACATTAAAATACATCAAATCAAGTTATTGAAGGATGTTGATTCATTTAATTGACCTTCAAAACAATGAATAATTATAATAAGTTGCATCTTGATTAAAAGTCAGTATAGGTCTACATTTAAAGCATAACCCCTCGAGTAAAATTTAAAAGACAGTAGACTCTGTCATCATGTTAACATATATTTATTTGAAGAATAAGCTTTGCATATCAAAAGTTTTTTCACTTCAATTTTAAATTTTGACAGTGATTCGAAATTTTGTATAGCTTCTGGTCATTATTATAGAGTTTGAATTTTAAATAATTAGAGTTCACCTGTGTAAGTTTCAACGAGCATTTTTGTAAATACAAGTCTCCGTTTTCTCAACAATAATAATAACTTTGAAAATATATAAGATGAAATGAGTGAACAGAAAAATGAAAAATGTTAAAAATGAGTAGACAGAAAGATATGATTAAAAAAAACAGATGATATAATTATGTGTGATGATGCAATAGTTGCAGTGGCGGATACAGGGGGGTGATATGGGCTATCCCCCCCCATGAATAAGTATAGCGAAAAAAAAGAAAGAAAGAAGGAAATAAAATAGAGGAAGAGAGAATCAAGTATGATTCAACTATAGGCTCGACTCGCGCGAGTCGAGAGCAGACAGATAGGCCAATCATGCAGCTATAGTCGCGATGTTTACCTCTGATAACTGATAAACGTCGCTGCTAATCTCTCTTCAATAGTGATAACTGGGGCAAGCAATGTTTGATTCCATTCACAAAACAGTCTTTACTCATTTAATATGGGTTGAATCTGTATCGAAATATTGCTACCAGAGATACAAGTTTCCACGAAGAAGTTGATGTAAATGCGGATTATTGCTCTTTGTATGCGAAACACTTGAATACGTATATTATACATATATTCACTATACTGATTTATTTATATTGAGTTTAACGACGCACTGTGAGTCTGTGAAGATAATCAAGATCTATTGACTCTGGTGAATGATTAATGAGATGATAAGATGAAGGTTTCTTAGGTTACGGGAAGGATAGTAGGAAGGAAGCGGTCATGGCCCATATTGTGGGACAGAGCGAAACCACGAAAAAAAACCTGTAAAGGAAATCAAAGCGAGGCTCGATATGCTCCTCACCTTCCGGATGCCAGTGCGTTAGCAACCATGCAACATGTGCTTGCGTTAGCAACCATGCAACATGTGCTAGTATATGCATATATATAATATATATGTATATATATATATATATATATATATATATATATATATATATATATATATATATATATATATATATACATGAATATATATATATATATATATATATATATATATATATACATATATATATATATATATATATATATATATATATATATATATATATATATATATATATGTATATATATATATATATACATATATATATATATATATATATATATATATATATATATATATATATATATATATATATATATACAGGATATTGATGTATACATAAAGGATACATTTGTCAAATAAATATACATAGCTCGATATTGAATCGTATTCAAGAAGTGCAATTTCAATCATCACAATATATATATGGGATGTTATAGTTATGTTAAAAAAGATACGCCTCGACCGGGACCTTGTCCCGGACGACCGGGACTCGTCCCGATCGAGGCGTATCTTTTTCAGCATGACTATAACATCCCAAATATCTCGATATTGGATCAGTTCAGTTCAGTTCAAAATTCTTTATTAATATTTAAATATAATTGTAATTTACTACAAACTATGCCCCATAGCCAATTGGCTAGTCTGAGGCAATACACTAGAAAAATAATACATAATTAGTTCATGGAATACAATAAAGAATAACACATTTACAAATTACATCTTGCAATTGAAATTGAAATGACAATTATTGAATCCAAGAATCCAAAGAATCCAAAAGAATCCAAGAAGTTTAACTATCATATATATATATATATATATATATATATATATATATATATATATATATATATATATATATATATATATATATATATATATATGTAGTTTCCAAATGGTGCTCAACGACCCCATTTACCGCTAAGTATACAAGGTATACGAGTGAGCGAATGGAAAGTCGTTTAAAAAATCATGCCTCATGCGGGACTCGAACCCACGCCCGACCTGACTTCAGAGTTCAGTTCAGTTGATGCCGTCTAGTGAAGGTTTATCTTTAATGTACATTACATAATACACATGTAATACTGTATCCACATGCAGTATTTAACTAACTTTCGTCTTCATGCCACTGGATGTGTGTACTTCTTGGGATCAACGTTTTCACACGCTCAATTGCGTTGGCAGTTTGTACAAACTGTATGACAGTGGACAATAATAAACACACTCAATTCTCATCTGCTTACTCGTCCGTCTCTCCATCGAATACCATTAGCGATCAATAGTTCCGACCTACTGGACCGATTGACTGAAGAATACCATGCTGTTTCAATTATTGTTCCAACACTAGAATAACTGGTGTCTTTTGCGTCTGACTGAAATAAAATAGGATATTGCGGTTACGTTGTGACAAAAGTAACGATTATTTCGTGCATTTGCCACCTCATTACTACAACATACTGTTTTGTGTCTGATATTAGCCCAGTTTCCTGTGCAATGGGAGGAAACTATAGGAATAAATGCTTAATCGCCAGGAAATATGTGGTACTGTAATTGAGATATCTTGTATTATAAATATTTGCACTTGATTAATTCGATTAATCGAGAAGTACGAACTAATTGTACATAGATTATGTGGAAATACAGGTCAAACAGTCTCATACTTTATTCTATTTTTTTTTATATTGGGTTTTTAGCGACGCACTGTAATGATTACTGAGATCTATTGGCGTCGGATGAATGATTAATGAGATGATGGGATGATGAGATGAAGGTTTTTTATGGGTAGTGGGAAGGATAGTGGGAAGGAAGCGGTCGTGGCCTATATTATAGGAACCATCCCGGCATTAGCCTAGACTACAGAGGGAAACCACGAAAAACCCCTGTAAAGATGGACGGTGGCAGGGATCGAACCGGGTCCGATATGTCCCTTCACCTCCCGGATCACGAAGCAAGTGCGCTAACCACTCGGCTACTGTGCCGGTACTTTATTCTAGTTTGCCAGTTACGTAAACTGATTATTAATCAGATGGTACTTGTGATTACTAAAATGTTGTATACATTTCATATATATATATATATATATATATATATATATATATATATATATATATATATATATATATATATATATATATATATATATATACATATACATATATATATATATATATTATATATATATATATATATATATATATATATATATATATATATATATATATATATATATATATATATATATATATATATATATATCAATCTGTATTTGATTCTATATCTTCGTGAGAAGAAGGTGGGATACCAAACTAACCAAATGTTAAAAAGTTATTGATTACAGAAACCAGACTTATCTTTGAAACATTTAACGCTCTTGAAAGTTGAAATGAT
>OZ023328.1:18294588-18304588 GCA_964007535.1 Brachyptera risi
ACTCCTGTGATGGAAAGAATTTTCTTCTTGACTAGATCGATGCGTAACATCAACTGTTGGATTGATTGATTGATTGATTGATTGATTGATTGATTGATTGATTGATTGATTGATTGATTGATTGATTGATTGAATATTGTTTGCTAATAACGGTTCATTCTTTTACTGCCTAGTCCTCTACTGCCTAAAAGGGTATGGTATACCTGTTTTATCTTTTTATTCTCGTACTGCCCAAGATATTTCTCTTACTGCCTAACTGACTATTTTGTTCCCGTACTGCCTAAAGAAATATTCTTCGCTTGCAAACGGTGTTTTTATTATTGACACCCTATATCTCAGTCGGGAGCGTGATACTTAAAAACAATTTTTATTACTGTTTTTACTACAAAAATGATATTAAAGGTGGGAGAGTGTTAATATCAACAAACCATCGTAATGCGGAATATTTGTAAGTAAAACGTGTCTCAAATATTGAAAATGTGATGTTATATGGACAACACTGAGACAGAAAGCGACACATAAAATCCATATATTAATTGATCAAAAATTGTAATTGCTTTCCGTACATGGAATATTCGAGAGTGCTTTCTTTGTTTTATATTTTACGTTTCGTAACTTACGTATAGTGGATTAATTAATGTAGGACTTCTAATTGTATATCGTACGGTACGTACAATATACAAATAGTATACAAATACGGTACGTTATTTGTATATATGTTTTTTTTCATATTATTTGCATTTTTGATTTTTTATGAGAAATAAAGGGAATTTCAACTCAATTATTGTCATTCATTTTCCATCAAGACATGTGAATATATTGCTTGAATAACCACACATTTACATATCACTGTTTTTGTTTGCAGATTGTTTCTTTATATTGCTATATCATTTACTGCTTATCCATGCCCCCCTCCTGCATACTTTATACTGGCCACAATTTATTTTCCTCCTTCCCCACATACTGGCTTCAGCTTGTGTGGGTCTTGCTTTAATTTATTTGTATACATCTATCCACGAGTTTAAAACCAATTGGCGAATGTTTTGTTGTGTAATTAATATAGACCTATAACATGGACATAGAAAAAAATATATGTGGCCTTAATATATATATATATATATATATATATATATATATATAAAATATATATGTAAATATATATTTTATTAATTAGGGTGTGGGGGAGAAGTACAAAATCATCTCCGATGTATTTTAAACCACACGCCTGACTGCAATACAGGGTGTCAATAATAAAAACACTAATTTAAAAGCAAAGAATATTCCATTAGGCAGTACGATCCAGTTCTTAGGCAGTATAGGCGAACACTTGGGTCAGTTTACCCTTCTTAGGCAGTACGAGCCAGATCCTAGGCAGTAGAAGAATGAAAAGGTATTAGGCATAAGGCGAATAGGCAGTAAGAGAATACACCCTAATAACGACCCCACCAACAGCTAGGTTATACGGGGGTATGAGCATGGGATCACGAAACTATGAAGTGATGGTTGTTCACAAGGACGTTTTCAAAAACGCATGCCTTATGCGGGACTCGAACCCACGCCCAACGGGGACTTCGGTTTCTAACGGTTTCTAACGGTTTTGACTGTTTGAGCAACTAAGGTTGGAGCACTCGTGTACGATTGTGAATTTACATAAGAATAGTAAATAATGTAGGCAGAGATATGTACATACCATGAGGATGTGAATACCATATTGAAGAAATTAACAGAAATCAGAGCGGAAACGTTTTCTAGGAATGACTCGGCTTCCTCCTAAGAACTAGATTAGGCCTAAAGGAAGCGCAACTATCTAGAGATGGCAGCGCTATGAATCACAACATTTAGTTGAGTATTACCTTTGTTCCCATAGTGGCTATCATGAAACACCAATAGCCAATTGTATGTGTCTATGTCAACTAATCCAATAGAAGCAGAGCATTGGCATTGGCACACACAACATAAAATAGCTTTATAACTTGTAAAATAGCTGTAACTATTACTACAATTTGGCACAAAATAATCTATAAACGAAGGAGTTACCAGAAGTGTCAGTTGGAGACACTTATGAGTTAGCGTCATATTAGAGTCCAAGTATAGGTATTTTTATTTAATTGTTAATATATGTGCTATTATATTTATATTATTTTTATCAAAATTAATATAATATTCAACGACCCGGAAACTTGTATTTGTCCGAAATTAATAATACTGTGTCGTGAAGAAACTGCACCCTACGACACTGTCATCAGTCTATTTTGTTATTGCTTGCAATCTTATAAAGAACTTTTGAATGAATTTGAGAACCAATAAGAAATTGAGGCGAATCATTTCCGTTATCATTTTATTATCTTTCATTAACTGAAATTGATATTATTATTATTTATTGTGAGTATATTTGATCTCTTGAAGAAACAGTTCGTGTTCTACGTTACGTGGAATCGTTACAATACCCTCACGATCATATTACTTTTATATAATCCAATAAAATAGTGATTCACTTGTTGATTGATTCAATAAAAGAAGGTTCCGAGCGACCGTCCCGTCTATTTCACACCAGTATCGTGCCGCTGGTTCGCGTCTTCTTTAGTCGATACAAGTATCACTATATATTCGTCCAAGGTTTCTTGATCAGTTTACCAATCACATCTCATCAGTCTAGAACATACTTGACATTCTGTGTCTTGTGTAAACAGTTCTGCTAAAAAGGAGAGAAATATTTGCCAAGTTGATCACGAGCCTCGAGTCAGGACTGGTATTGGAAGTTTGCATTCCTCCCTCGAAACAAACACCGAGAGTGGTTTGCGCTCGAAACATTCAATCAGGTCATGTGATGTTTGCACACGAGCTCACTCTCACACCGGTACTGTAAAAACGTTTTACTTTACTTCGTTTATACAATTTACCTGTTGCCATTCAACATACGTGAAACAGTATTCGGAACTACTAAGTCGAGTGGTCGAGTGGCTAGCACACTGAACCGTCATTCAGACCGGGGCTCGATTCCCGCCAAGATCGACCATCCTGACAGAGGTTTTTGTGGTTTTCCTCTGTCGTTCAGGTCAATACTGAGATGGTTCCTTAGCAACCCAACAGGCCACGACCGACTCCACAACACAATATTCAAAAACACCTAACAAAATAACCTTACATCTCATCATCTCGTATAGCATTCACCGAATCCAATAGATCTTGGTCATCAGTACAGTGCGTCGTTAAACTAAATATGAATGAATAAGCAAACGTGAAACGGTATTTCATACTGCATGAAAGAGTGTATTGACCGGCACAGATAGCGCAGCGTTAACGCCAACCCACAGTATAAATAATAAAGGATTGCCACGACACCTTTCCACAAGTTTACTATCCCAAAAAAACTTCAACCCAGCACAGGTAGCTCAAAGGTTACCCGTTTGCTCTACGTAACCCGGAGATGAGGGTAAATTCCCCTCCCCCACCGTCCATCTTTAATAGGTTTTTCGTGGTTTTCCCTTCTGTCATCGAGGCGAATGCCGGGATGGTTCCTACAATATTGTCACTTCGGCACTTCCTTCACACTAGCCTTCCCATCACATAAGAAACCTTTATCCCATCATCTCAGTGACCATTAACCATTATCACCACAGTGCGTATAGTTAGACGCAATATAAATTCAAGAGAGTGTTTGACGAGACTATAAAAGCATGTCCAAAAACTATTAACAAGTCAATTTAATCACGATTTACGACCAACGCTTTATAACTATTGGAAATCAAACTACTCATTGACTTAGATTTGATATTTCTGTTCCAGTGGTTGTCGACCAATGACAGGGTCGATGAGAGAGCGCCAACACAAGAAGTTCATCGTCTACTCACTGTACAGCTGGGGAACTCCACTGATCATAACTATTATCACAATGATAATGGATCTCACGCCAAGTATTCCAGATGATTACGTCAAACCGAAGTTTGGAAAATCAAAGTGCTGGTTTGATGGTGAGTACTTACTCATCTCTTCACTTTTTACGTTTGATGCCTTTTTATGCTTTTTTTAGTATATTACATATATCTTGATACAAATACATGAATGAATAAACCGGCGCAGTAGCTGAGTGGTTAGCGCACTTGCTTCGTGTGATCCGGGAGGTGAAGGGACATATCGGACCCGGTTCGATCTCCACCACCGTCCATCTTTACAGGGGTTTTTCGTGGTTTCCCTCTATAGTCTAGACTAATGCCGGGATGGTTCCCACAATATAGGCCACGACCGCTTCCTTCCCACTATCCTTCCCACTACCCATAAAAAACCTTCATCTCATCATCCCATCATCTCATTAATCATTCATCCGACGCCAATAGATCTTAGTAATCATTACAGTGCGTCGTTAAAACCAAAAAAAAAAAAAAGAATGAATGAATGAATGAATAAACGAACGAGTACATAAATAATTACACGAATTAATAAATACATGAATAAATGGATGAATTAATATAAAGAATATGGTATCACCAATTATTCACACATTCAATTAACTTATCGTCTTGCAATTCCAATACTAAGATAACAACATGTGCGCATGCAGACGCAGGCCGAGTGACCGAGAACCTAGATAACACTCACTCTGAACAATTTGTCTTAAATTCAGACTATTGGAATAATAAAACTTGAGATTATATCTATCGTACCGATGGATAGGCAACAGCGTTCCAGAGCTGTGAAACCAGTCATATTGAAGACCAATAACGTGGTGTTATAATGCTGTACAAATTACACTACTTACTTCTATATTGCAGTATGCATTCACGTATAATTGAAATTATATACTTTATAACCTTTTCATACATAAAAACAGAAAAGCTAATGTACGTGTTCACGTTATTTTCCCGCGCAACTTTAAAGTCTTATTTGTGGAGAAAATCTCGCACAAATGAGAAAAAACAAAACATCACTCGATCAAGAAAATATCGAGGATCGCAACAACTCAATGCACAATATAATTTAAACTTTATTCACCATGCAATACTGGAAGATCCAACAGTTTACACTCATGTTCCCTAGCTCTGGAGAGAGTCTGCATTAGGTATCATCATGAGTTGCGTATCAATAAAGCTATAATAATCCACGGTAAAACATCTCCCTGCCTAATACAATGTCGGGATAGCTTTAGTGCAAGGAACATTGCCATGGCTTTCCTTAGTTCATTCATGTGGAGATGGGCTTCATCTGTCGGATGAGGGAAAGTGTGTGTTTGGTGAGTTGTTAGGGAGGGTAGGTGGTAGGCTGGTAGCACAGGCCTGACTAGTGAGGGATGAGGTAGGTAAGGGAAAAACGACTGAAGTAGATGGGTGTAAAATGGGTGGGGGGCAAAAAATGTTGAAGGAATGTAACGGCCCAGAAATTAGTCTAATGGTAGTAAATTGTAGAAGCTTGGCAAATAATGTGGATGAATTCAGGACGCTGTTAGAATTGTATCAGCCAGAAGTGGTGGTGGCAGTGGAGACATGGCTAGGAGAGGGGTTTACAGAAGGTGAATTAACTGTAGATGGTTACACTCTGCACAGGAGAGATAGGGATAGGCACGGAGGGGGTGTAATGGTAGCAGTTAAAAGAGGAATCCAAGGGACGTTGCTCTGGAAAGAAGAGGAGGTAGAGATGATGGGTATGAGGATAATGGTAGGCAGGCAGTCTCTTGAAGTAATCGCAGCATATAGACCTCCGGGGGGGGATTTAGGATTGCTTCATCGTTTGGAGGATAGGCTTAGTGCTAGGGATAATGTAGAGAGCTTAATTATAGCGGGAGATTTAAACATGCCTAATGTACGGTGGGAGGTAGGAGGTACAGAACATGGGAGGGGAGTAGTGCAAAATATTGTTACGGGTATATTAAATGAAGGTTTTCATCAGGTTGTGGAGGAGGGAACTAGGAGTAAAAGGCTAGGGGGAACTAATATTCTAGACGTAGTGTTAGTAAGGCCAATAGAGTTGTGGGCGAGGACGGTGGTAGTTGAAGGCATCAGTGATCATCGAATACCCATAGTCAGTTTAGCATTAGCTCCGGTTCAAACTAAAAACGTTGGGAAGAAAGTTTGGGGTTACAAAAGGGTGCAGGCAAGGGAGGTTCGAAAAGCTTTTGAGAATAGGTTTGAGAAGTGGTGCGAGATAGACATGGATGATATTGAAGGGCTGTGGTTCAATTTTCAGAAAATATATGAAGAGGTTAGGGATAAGTTGGTTCCCTATAAGGTGCTACAGGCAAATGCAGATCCGGCTTACTATAATACTACGGTTAGGAGGCTTAAGAGGAGGGGTAGAAAGATGAGTAGGAAGTGGAGGGCGTCAGGGGAGGGAAAGGAGGTGGTCCAGGAACTAAGGCGGGAATTAAACAGGGCTAAGAGGGAGGCAAAAGAAAGATTCATGGGGGGTATGTTCAATGAACGTGATGTGCAAGGTAGCTGGAATAGAATGTATAGGTTTGTTTCTAGTCAGAAAGGTAGTGGCAGGGAGTTGCCAACTTTAGTTGATCAGGTAGGGAATGAGTGGAAAACGGACATAGAGAAGGCAGCAGCTTTAAATAGATTCTATGGGGAAGTGTTCAATGCGAATGGAATTATGGGGGAGGAGGAAGCAATAGAGGGGGATGGGGAGGAGGTTCTGCTTACAGAGAGAGAAGTGTGGAATGTATTAAGGAAACTTAAAAGTGGGAAGTCGCCAGGCATAGATGGGGTGCAAAGCGATCTACTGAAATTAGCGGGTAGGGGAGTTGTAGGTTATTTGCTAAGGTTGTTTCAAGCTTCACTCACAGCAGGTAGAGTACCGCAAGTTTGGAAAAAAGCGGAGGTGGTTCCAATTTCAAAGGGAGGGCAAAGGGGTAGGGTAGACAACTACAGGGGAATTAGTTTAACATCGCATGTGTGTAAGATAATGGAAAGGGTGGTTATAAAGAGAGTAGTGGAGAAGGTAGATGAAAGAAGGAGTATTTCAGAAGTGCAGCATGGGTTTAGGAAGGGTTATTCATGTGAGACGCAGTTGTTAGGTTTTGCAGAAGAGTTGGCTGGGGTAGTTGATAGGGGGGGACGTGTTGATGCAGTGTTTTTAGATTTCGAGAAGGCTTTTGATAAGGTAGATCACAATATATTATTAGGGAAGTTAAAAATGTCCGTTGGGAATGCTGGGTTGGTTAATTGGATTGGAAACTTTCTTCAGGATAGAGTGCAAAGAGTTCGGGTGGGTTCAGAGGTTTCAAGTGAGACTAAGGTTACGTCAGGAGTTCCACAGGGTAGTGTGTTGGGTCCCTTATTGTTTGATTTATATATAGATGATCTGACTAGTGTTGTTGATTCGAAAATAAGGTTATTTGCAGATGATTGTGTGTTATATAGGGAAATCATTACAGAGGAGGATGTAGTAGCTCTTCAGGTAGATTTAGCGGCAATTAATCGTTGGGTTCAGTCAAACAAGATGGGGTTGAATACAGGAAAGTGCAAGTTAGTCACATTCGGTAAGAGAAACATAAGGACAGATGTAGTGTATGAGGTAGGAGGGAAGACGCTGGAGTTGGTGGAAAACTACAAGTATTTGGGGGTGGTATTTGATAGGCGTCTAGGGTGGGGGAGTCAGATTGAGAGAATAGTAAAAAAGAGTATAAATGCACTAAACTTTGTAATGAGGCAACTTAGGGGGGCAGGTATGGAGATTAAGGAAAAAGCATATTTCTCGTTAGTGCGTCCCATGGTAGAATATGCTAGTTCAGTTTGGGATCCTTATAGATTAGGTGAGATAAGGGATGTGGAAAGGGTTCAAAGGATTGCTGTGAGAAGGGTTACAGGTAGGGTTAGGAGGTGGAAATGGGATGAGAATGAAAGGGGGGAGAGGGTAAGAATGTTGGAGAGTCCAACTGAGATGATGAGAGACCTGGGGTGGCAGAAATTGGAAATACGGAGGAAGGAGGATCGTTTATGTAATTTCTTCAGGGTAATGGAGGGAGAGGGGGGGGTGGGGGGAGCTGCATGATTTGATAAAAAGAAATAAGTCAGGGTATGGAGGTAGGCGGGGTCATGATAGAGCGGTAGTCATAAAGGGGGCTACATTAGATGTCGGTAAATTCTCTTTCTTAAATAGGACAGGTAGGGACTGGAATGGGCTTAGTAGAAATGTTTTTGAAGGGGATGAAATCAGGTTAAAGTTATTCCGTCAGAGGGTTAAGGAGATGGTGGGATAGGGGTACTTAGGGAACTTGCCACCGCGCATTTATGTGCATTTGCAAGAGTTAAATAATAATAATAATAATAATAATAAAAAATCCTTTTCGGGTAGAAGGAGGAATTAATGTATCAGTAATAATGCAGAATAATCATTTAAAAGACACTTCAAATAGTTTGAAAATGATCCATACATGTTTACTTGAACGTTGAACGTTAATAATCGATCGAAAATTTGGATCGTATTTTGAATTCAGTTCAATGTGAATTGAATGAATGAATATTAGAGTTTCAAGGCGCATCGACAGCGAGGTCATTTAGCGCCTGTTCATTGTGAATTATTTGTGTTTTAAAGCAACCACAAAATAAGAAACTTCAAAGTGAAAAAAAAAATTCGTATTATAATATGTATTATTGAAACAAGACGCTACCGAGACGCGTGGCCGAGTGGTAAGACACTGAACCGTCATTCGGGAGACTATAATTATATTCGGAGGGATTATAATTCCCGCCATTTTCGACCATCCTGACAGGGGCTTTTCGTGGTTTCCCACTGTCATTCAGGTCAATACTGGGATGGTTCCTTAACAACAGGCCACGACCGACTCTTTTCCACCATCCAAAACACCTAATAAAATAATCTTTCATCTCATCATCCCATCATCTCATTCATCATCCACCGACGCCAATAGATCGTAGCCATCAGTATAATGCGTCGTTAAATCCAATATAAAAGAAGACGCTGAGTAATAATAAAGTTTAATTGTTTATTATATTGTTTAACATAATCTCTGCTAACAAGTTGCAGAAGCAGCTTAACGGAGTTTTGTACAAAATTTGTAAACTGTTTCTAATATCAATAAACAAAAAACAACAACAATATACTACTCATACTAATACCACTGTGTATCAATTATGATTCTAAAAGCTTATGTAATGCGAGTGACAGAAGGAAATTATTACAATGTAACTTGAATTGGACATTACATTGCGCATTGCACGTTTATCAGCATGACTACTTGCAGAACTAGTATTGATATCACGACCAATTGACTAAATGGAATAACGCCCTGTAGACTATATTAACCTTGACCCAGAATTCTCTACATGCAATAATTGCACTAGCCACTAACACTTACAGATAGGCTATAAACACTAACATTCACCAATAGGTAATCATATAATGGATCCTGAATTGGAGTAGAAGTTCGTTTTTTGTTTGCCTTATATCTGTCTAATTCAATGCAATATCACGAGCTTCACTGGTTTAGTCAAACAGAAAAAAATACCTTCACTTCTGGTTCAAGCTTCAGGCCTACACCGAAGGTATAGCGTCACATATTCAAACACACACGAAGCGTTAAAATTAAAATGATGTAATTATAATTTGTGATTGTGATGAAGAATAATTGTGATTGACACAAATAATAATTTGTGATCCAAGAAATGGAAGGCTGTAATGAGCCACACCCAGCAGGGATATTCCCGTGAGATATCATAATTGCGCATATTTATGAGGACGTGTTGAAGGTCACCAATATGTAATTAAAAATTACTTTTTACAAATTACTGTTTTTAATCTCGTAAATACCTATGTAGACCTACTGGCCTACACACAATGAAAGAGCATCTAATCTGTGATCATCAGATTACTATAGGCCTACATGCTGACGATCGCATTAGTTGTAGGGATCAATAATATCACCTACTTTATTTATTGTTTTCTTATGATCTACAAGCATACATACGTCAGAAAGGGCAAATCATTTGATCAACTTTATACGCAGATGACACTCCCCAATTTTTGACTAATGCCTGTTTTTGGG
>OZ023328.1:18307062-18452296 GCA_964007535.1 Brachyptera risi
AATATATATATATATATATATATATATATATATATATATATATATATATATATATATATATATATATATATATATATATATATATATATATAAATATATAAATATATATATATATATATATATATATATATATATATATATATATATATATATATATATATATATATATATATATACATATATATATATATATATATATATATATATATATATATATATATATATACTAGCCAGACCCCTCATGTTTCAAACATGAGGGCCAATTCACCACAATGCCCACTTATATGCGTGATCATTTTTACACCTCGCCAGTCACTGCCGTGTGAACGCAATCACGTACTATCACTGCCCCCCCCTCCAACCACCCTCCCTCCCCTTACTCCTTACTTCCTTACTCTCCTCTCATACCTTCTCCGGCCATCCTCCTTCCTTCATTCCCCCCCTCCCTCCTTCCCTCCTCAACACCCCTCTCTCCCTCTCTCTCCCCCTCCCTCTATCACCCCCCTCTCCCCATCTCTCTCTCTCTCTCTCTCTCTCTCTCTCTCTCTCTCTCTCTCTCTCTCTCTCTCTCTCTCTCTCTCTCTCTCTCTCTCTCTCTCTCTCTCACACACTCCTCACTCACACACACACACACTTGCTCACACACACACTCACTCACTAACTCACACACACACATACACACACACACACGCCCACACACACACTCACTCACACACTCACACTCACTCACACACTAACATACACTCACACACTCACACACCAATATATTCTATCACTCACTCTCATTCACTCACTCACACACTCGCTCACTCACTCTCAATTACGTATTACCGCTGCGTTTGAATCGAGTTCCATAGAGCGTCTAGAATGTTCTACAACCAGCGTGGGTCCTCCTTCCTTCATTATTTCCTCTCCCCCTTCCACCCTCCGCTCAGCCCCCAACCCAGCTGACCCTGCGCCAACTCTCTATCCCCCCCCCCCCCCCCCACTCCTCACTCTTTAAAGAACCAATCACGTTGGAGAAACAGCGTTTCCGCACCACAGACGCACAGATTCATTTTTTTTCATATTTTTTTTCATATACCGGTATACAAGAATAATCAACATGCTCTTCCACAAAGCCAAAAACGGTTTATCTGTGGGAATTACCAATATTATATATTATTTCAGTTTCAAAATTGAGTAAAATTTGAAGATTTTAAAACTACCTTCATATATTGTCATATTTGAAATCTTGAAATACTGTGAGTACAAATTTTTCTCATCAATATACCAATGAGTTCAGGGTTCACCTGCGTTCTTTAATTGTCAAATAATATATCCGTCAAATTAACATTTTTTTTAATTTGTTTTTTTCCCTTATATTTTGGTTTCTAAAAATCTAGAATTGATTTTTTTTCATATAATTAAATCACTTGTATTCTGAGTACACAAACACATTTTCATAACTATCGATATTACCAAAGTCCAATTTGAAAATCTCCCGGAAATCGCATTTTTAAATTCATTCTGAGGGTTAAAAATCTCCTGAACGAGAATTTAAATCTCAACAAAACTTGCTCAGTGCCCACTATTCAGCTTTCAAGTGATCTTCATAAAACATACTAGATATTCACAGCTTTTCATCAGTTCAAATAAATTAATTGCCAAAATTCGCTGCCTTGGTATTCATTTGTCCTATATCCATTTTTCGGATTTTCGGAGTTGAATGTTCTATAATATTCTCCAGGGCTGGTTGCCCTATATCAGTCATTCTTTGTGAATTAGGTGATTCTCGCATGTTATATCAAATGATTTTGTGTCCTACTTCCAGTTGATTTGGCTTGCTAATCTCTGGAATATAGTATACAGCATCCTACTCCGAAAATACGAAAAAAGGATATAGGACAAATAAATACCGAGGCAGCTAAATGTTGAAAACTAATGTAGGCCTACATAATTAACCCTTCGTTTTCATGAGTTTTTTTCAAAAGACAAAATACTTTCTAATGAACTTCCCAATTCCATTATCTATGGGTAGATTAATAAAAAGAAAGCTCAAAACTGGACTCAGTTTCTAAATTGAGTTAGGGTGTTTTGTGGACTTTTTAAAAACCATTTAAAACTTTGTACATTGTCTGTCTGGCCTCTCCCACTATTGGAAAGTAATGCTTAAAAAATATATATTCATACCTCTCATCACTTGACAGAAATTAATTGCCAATTATGTCAAAAGCAAGTGTATTTCTCATTTCTGCTGTTATATGTATCTGTGGGTAGATTAATTAAATGAACTTGAAACTGTTCTCAGTTAATTACAGAGCTGTATTCTGTTTTCAGATGAAATGAGTACTTGGGCTTACTTTTACGGCATAGTCGCACTCATAATTACTGCCAACATGATCATGTTCATCACGACTGCATTCAAGATCATCAAGCTGAAGAATGAGACAAAGGTGCTGCAGGGATCTGAGAGTAAACGTTCAGGCGATGATGACGATAACAGTCAAAGGTAACTTGGTCTATTTTGTATCTCGCAGTGCATGGCGTAACTATCATTAACTATCACTCACCATATCAGGAGACTGTTCTTTGACTAGAGCTATCAACTATAGTTGGAATAAAAAGTCAAACTGAGAGAGGAATGTACGTTCAGATGGCCTACTATCAAGCTATGTTTCGTTCAGTCAGGAATAATTTGTTCTAAATTTGTTTTCCTACGAGACCCTTTAGGAGATATTGTTAAAATATCCGATATAGGTGTACCTATTTATATGAAATGTAGTGGAAAGCTATACACACACCTAGATTTTGAAACTGTTACAACTCTGACTTCCTGTTTCACCTATTGCTCATAAGTCATAATCATTATATTATGATTCAATTGGTTTTACTGGATGTTCTCAATAACTTTGTAAAAAAGTACATATTTTTTTCTTCAAAACTGCTGATCTGATTTATGCAAAATTTAAAAATAATGTGTATCAATCTTATGCTTAAATTCTGTAAAAATTTGAATTTGTATTCAGACAAAATATTCAGAGTAAAAGTATTTATTTTACCATTTTCTCCCCTGGGTTACTCTTATGGGAGTTTTCAAAACTTGGAACGATTCTTCTCAAAACTTGTACCAATCGCGACTGTACTATCAAGTACTGGTATCAAGTTAGATGATGACTTACGTGCATGCCAAGTTTAATCAAAATTTGTGCTTCTGTTTGAAAAACAGAACCAATATGAATGAATAATAGGAGCATGAATAAGAAGAAAAATAGAAATGTTCTCAAAGTACAGTGAAATTGAGACTTCATATTTGCTCAACGACCGCACCAACAGCTAGGTTATACGGGGTTGAGTCTTGATTAATGCTCACACAATTGATAAAATGTGGAGATTATGTTTATCTAGGTACACATAAGTAATAAGTACTGTATATGCAAAAATTGAAAATCCATCGTTGCCCCAGGTTCAAGTTCAACTAAAAATGCCTTTGTAGTTGTAATATTTCAAAGGTATTTCACTCGGCACACTCAAATCAATGCAGTACACATCTTTAAATTTTGGTAAAACAGAAAGTCCAAACAATTACAAAACGTTGGGCTATGAATACCATAGATTTAGTAACAAGACAGCAATATCAGTAATAGGCTGTAGTTTCGGACAGCAGTGTGAATCAAGTACATACGGTAATAACATAAATAAATCTTGAATTTCACGTTATAACTAAGTATTCCATAACACAATGAACTAATTTAGTATATCTCCTATTTTACCACAGGTTTGGACTGTACCTGAAACTGTTCATCGTGATGGGCGTGAACTGGGCTATGGAAGTAATCTCTTGGGCTGTCGGCGGTCCAGCCTACCTATGGTACGTCACAGACTTCGGTAACACACTTCAAGGAGTCATCATCTTCTTCATCTTTGTTTGGAAAGACAAGATCAAGAAGCTCATTCGCAAGCGTTTCGGCGACGGCTCAGACAAGTCGATGATGAGTCAGAGCGGCAAGTCTACTAGAGCCAGTTCCATGCGAAACACGTCTGTCAGTCAGAGCGACATGAGCATGTCGCCAATGGGACGCAAGAACGTCAGCTCTGTACCTTGAGAAATCTCGTAGTCAAAAGGTGTAACGTGGAAATCAGAGACAGATGGAAGCTTGGAGGGTAACAGCAAGCGTAGGAATATAATTATGAGATTTCATTTCCTCAGGGTGGTAATTCCTACACGTCATTTTGTGTTATTCTATACCAATTGTTATATTTGACAGGAAGAAATTAATATTAATAAGAAGTCGATGACATAATAGCAAATCAGCAGCTTACTACTGTACAAGACTGAAGCAACATTTCTCGTTTCATCTTGAAACAGATGAACACGTTCCACATCATTTTCCTACATGTAAATTTTGCAGGCCTACTCCAACTCAAGTTTCCACTGATATAATTTTTTCTCACTTGAAATGAATTAAGTGAGAATAATGTACTATATAACAAGTCCACGTTCAATGTTTACTAGCTACAAATACGTACTATCGTCCCGAGAGTTTCTCAAGAGCAGAGAATTTGGACTTTCTGAACACTTGAATATTTTCTGCATATTGTGACAAGAAATGAAGTACTGAATACTGTATGTGATTTTCTTTCTCATTGAAGATTATGCTGGCTGAATGTTTAGAGTCTCAATAAATATTAGTAATGTATAAAAACAGTCAATATATAAGGCATGTCTGGTTTAATTTTTTTTTTTTAATAACATCGAAACTTGATACAAAATCATTGTTCCCCAATTAAGGCTATGGATGAAAGATAGGATTGTTTGGACGGGGCACCACAAGGGCGATCTTACCACCCCATTTTATGGTTTCATTTTATGATGTTTTTTCTTCACTTTGAGACAATTGACTTTTAAAATTAGCTAGAACCAGGCACAAGAGAAAGCGTACCAAGTACCAACCTTGTAATATTCAGGAAGAGAAGCGTACCATCACAAACAAGGCACATTAAGTCAATGTAGCCAACTGATTAGTGTGGTTTATAATACTTAATAATAGCCTATTTTACTCTTAGGTAATAAAATGATGTTTACTACATGTACTTAACCGCACAAACGCTTACCCAGTACCAACCCGACAGGCAGATGCCAAGCTGCAAAATGCACAACGACGACAAATAACACATGTACCAAATAGGCCTTCTAACAGCAAAGCTGTAAAGTGCCGCTGACCATTCTATGTGTTATATTTCTATTTCATTTCAGTCATCAACTGATGATCATTTTTGTTCTACTATAAAATCCCAGATGTAATAATTTTATATATGTTGTACCAAATGCAGTGTCTATGAAATAAATAAAACAACAAAATCACAGTATACGATTTTTTTCCTGTAGTTTTATTGTTCAAATAATTTATAATACAGGAAACAGAAAACAGAAATTATGCATCTACATACATAAAAAGTAGGTACACACCCATACTCAATATCTAAAAATTGTATAAATGCAAAAATTCAAATCAATAGAAAAACATGGATTTAATGAACAAAGTACTGAAGTTTTAAGCACTGAGTAGTAAACTTGTGCAAGAATACTAATGTCTGCCTATATAGTTAAAATATACCAAATAATCACTTAAACTTAAACTAATTGTAATTCAAATATTTACACGAATACACTTAATAACTGTGTTTATTCACAAGCAACATTTTTCTGTGTTGACGTCGCAAACTCTCCAACTGCCTTTTCCAACTGCGGCAACTGCCTTCTCGCCATCTTACGAGAATATCACCGGAAAGAAGAACACTACTCGACACTAGTTTACAAAATGGGGTAAGAATTTTGTGCGTGGTAAACCACGCTGAACGTGAACCATATACATCACAAATCACATGATTTTTGTATGGCCCGATCGACACTTCTCTCACCCGATCGCTCCAAACAGGGTCATTTTCTTCTATATTGTGAACTGACCAAATGGTTTATAGTGGCTACAATTACTTTTCACAGGTAAGAGTACTTTTAGTCAAATGTTACGTGAAGGTGCACGGGGAGTTACGCGTACATGTCTTCTCGGTCAGCCCCGACCCCGTCGCCGTCCTCGAGCGAGGAGAAGTTGAGGAAGTGGGCCGGCCGATGAACCTCGTGGTAGAACTCCTTCGGATTGCACAGCTGCATCTCGTACTTCATGTTGGGGTCGTGACGCACGCCTGAATATAGAACAACATGAGCGTTATTTTGTGATACTGCTAGAACTGCCCAACACGCACAGTGGAACCTCTATCTATTGTTTTACTTGGTGACCACGTGAACAAAACTATCCATCCAGGAAAATTTGACGTTGGTTATATGGAGTGGGGTGGACACAACAAATGACAAATGAAGGATTTTCTATAGATATCACATCAATTTTAATAGCACTTCTTATTATTAGACCTAAATATATATAGGCCTATTCAGAACCTGACCTGAGGCCCTCAAGTTAATTTTCATATCAATTATCAACCCCAACTAAAAAAGTACTTGACCCAAAGGGCTGCAGAGCCCCAATCTTGAGCAATTGAGATGGACATCTTATGTGACCCTAAAAGAATAACGCAACAGGAACTTTTTCAAAAAAAAGTAAAAAAAAATTAAGCTTCCAAGTCTACTGTTCACACTGAGTGATGTTCATATTCGATCATAAGACAGTCTCCGACAATTTCCCTCCGGATTATTGTTTGCTCAATGACCCCACCAACAGCTAGGCTATACGGGGGTACGAATGAGCAGGTGATTATGAAACTATAGACGGATGATAAGTGAAAGGACAGTAAAAACCCATGCTTTATGCAGGACTCAACCCACGCCCAACAGTAACTTCAGTTTCTGCAGCATCGTCTCAGCTGATCGAGCTACCGAGGGCGGCAATTTCCTTCCTCCGCCGATCTGCAGCGGACAGAGTCGACCATGCCCGGACTTACCCATGAAGTTGTAGTTCCACGATCCCTGCGTGGGCACCATGAAGAAGCCGAGGAAGCGATCGGACAGCAACATCTGCACCTTCTCGTAGTGACTGGGCAGGTAGCCCTTGGGGTTGTTACCCTTGTCGGTGTTCTGCCGGCCCCAGTCGTAGCCGCTCGGGGTCAGCTTGTACGCTGTCAGCGAACAGGAGCCGGGCGTGAAACTGCACGTGATGATGATTGTCTTCTCCCCGTCCCATCCAGTGTTGTCGGACCTGCAAACACACACGCGAATGTGATCAGATGCTGGAGAAACGGGATAGATGAACAGTTTTCGAATACTGGGAATGAAAAATTGATGTTTTACAGAGAATTATCTTGAAGGGCATTACAATCCTGGAACTAGATTTTGATAAATAATGAGTTTGATGACAGTATTTCTCCAATTTTAGAGAAAACTAGTAATCATCATCTCCATTTCAGAACAGGTGGAACCTCATTACAATGGAACCTCTTGATTACGTTTTCCAAGGGACCAGATCAAAAAAACTAACTGAAGTGAAAAACCTACTGAGGAACCTATTCAACATATGGGCGCATATGTATGGGATCAAAGAATAAAACTTACCAAGGTGAAAAATGTACCTACGAGAAACTTACTAAAGAGGTTCTACTGTAATTTCTTTGTCCTCCAGAGACCATGAGTCATGACGTAGGCATTACCGATTCGGCAGAATTGAGTAATGTTTACGTCATGACTCAGAAAAAGTGACGGGTCCTGGAGGACAAATAAATGGATTGTAATTTCTGAAATTGAGATGATGATTTCCAGTTTCTAGAATTGATGAAAATATATATAGTCATTATTTGATAAAATCTAGTTTCAGGGTTGTAATGTCCTTCAAACTTTTATTACTCTCACTTAGTCTTACTTTTATTTATACTGGGTTTAACAATACACTGTACCAAAGACCAAGATCTATTTTTGTCTTTGGCATTGCAGTTCTTTCTTGAGATGAACGGCGCGCAATTGTATGTCGAGACAGGCTCGACACTATGGCGGAGCAGGAGCGACAAATCACCGGAAAGGGTTCAAGCCTAGTTTACTTCTTTATTTTAATGCTGCTCAACGACTCTGCCAACAGCTATGTTATTTGGGACTGAGAGTACGAATGAGCAGGTGATAATGAAATAATAAAGTGATGATAGATGAAAGGACGTTGACAAAAATCCATGCCTGATGCAGGACTCAAACCCACACCCAAATGTGACATCATTTATGGAACTAAAGCGGTGTGATAGTTGACTGTACCACGGGGGCGGCTAGTTTACTCCTTACACCGTCGTGTTTTGGGCTACCTCCGTGCGCTGGAGGGCTGATACTACCAGTGCTGCTGAAAGAGGCCAGTCAAGTGGTCTGAGTTGACGTTTGAGGGCTGACGTCTTGCCGCCAACAATGTCGTACATAGCGTATATACATTCACCTAGCATTCCGCATGGATTTTGGTAGAACTAGCAGCACTGTTGGTATTAGCCTAAATAACTTCAGTTCAAGACCTATTCTTATGAACCATGACACCATATTTGGGTTGTGAATGGGCATTGGTAATGCAGCAAACTAGTTACATGATCTTGGCGTGAGTGGTGATGTCCTGGGGCGAGAGCTGCGGCAGCTCGTTGGGCTGGGTGTGGATCCAGCCGAGGGGCTCCATCTCCTTGAGGTACTGATGCTGGGGCAGCTGGCCGGGCAGGTGGACCGTCTGATGGGTGCCCCACTGCGGAGCCATCACGATGCACCGGATCTCCTTCACCTGGGGGTTGTCCGGCGGGCTGATGCCGTACAGGTAGCCGGCGATCTGAAAGACAAACGCATTGAAAACAATGGAAAGAATTGGCAATGTGTCGGTGGCTTCTACAGGCTGATTTGCTATTGCAGTGAAGCCTATATGCATCATTCCCTATTTATCGTTTTGTCGTTTCTATCGTTCATTTTGTCCTACCCTACTCCCATTTGACCAAATGCTAAATTTTCCTGGATGGTTCATTTTTCCTGGTCCCTTGAAAAACGATGGATAGAGGTTTCACTGTGAGTAATCAACAATATTACTATTTATACCAAAGAAAATAATTAAACATCATCATCGTACAGCCATTCATTTCTTACTCCATCTACAAAAGTGTTGTACAATGTACCCGGGTACTAAATTTTCTACCCGACATCACGCTCGATATATAGCCAGATAAAAAGATGAACATCGTACCTGCGCGCGGAGGTCCGAGATGGTGACGAACTTCTTCAGCACGTTTTTGGGCAGGATATACGTGTAGCCCGTCTCCTTGATATCGTCGGACGACACGTAGATGTGGTTGGTGCGCAAGTGCAGGTTGGTGGCGCTGATCGCTCGCACGCGCCACTCCGTCTTGGAGCTGAACGTCTGCGTCTCGTAGTTGGACGTAGTCGACGTAATGATCTCGTCGCCGTGCTTGTTGACGGTGCGCGTCGTCGTGGCCGTCAGCTGGCTCTGCTCCTTCGTCTGCTTCTCGATCTCGGCTATCTGCTGGCGCTGGGCCGACGGCGCGCTGATCTCCATGCCGAGGATGATGTCGCGGATCTCGGACTGGGTCAGCGACGCGACGTTTACGCTGTCGGATAAAACGCGAGCGGTTAATTTCAACCCAGAATGTTCGTCATTTTCATCGAAATCAATTACTATAAGATTTTTATTCAATTCACCACTTGCAAAATAAAACTTTGTATTTCCATTTCATACACATCTTTTTCCAAATTCTCTCTGTCACATTGATACGGTGGAACCTTCTTAGTATGTTTTTCAGGGGTCCAGACTAGGAAAAACTCATGAAAGTAAGAAGCTTACTGAAGAAACTATTCAACATGAGGGAACATATGGATGGGATCAAAAAATAAAATGTACTAGAGGCCTATGGTGATAATTGATAAATGTACCAAGGTGAAACTTACTATAGAGGTTCTACTGTATGGATTACCTTCCTCAGCATTACAAATTTACAATAAATGCAGCAGTTGATGTTCCAAAGGTTGGCACATACCCAGTGCTATAGTGCCCGAAACAGATTGTCAATGGAAAACAAGCTCTGAAGTGTCTAGATACACAGTTATGTTACTCACTTATTCTTCTTGCCGTAGTCAGCCAATATGAGATCCTTCAGCTGCACCTCAACCTTGATCCACTCCTCGTCGGTCAAGGTCGGCCAAATGTGATGAGGCTCAGTTATCGTTGTCTTGTCGGGTTTCAGCACCACCTTCGTTCGCTCCGTGTTAACGTGGAGTGCGCGCAGAATCAGGATCAGACGAGAGAAAGCGGTATACGATGATATTGTCTTCAACCAATCATCATACAAGTTGAACAACACCATCTGTGGCTCCGTCGCTTTCAAGATCAGGTCCCCAAACTTCTCAACCTTCAGGCACGCCTGGAACGGAAGCTGCAGCTCGGAACCTTTGATCACAATGTTAGGGAAATCCAACAAGTGCACCTCAAGCGGATCCAACATTCCCTTTCTCGTGACGATGATCTGTTTGGGTTGCTCCTCCACAGGCAGTGAACGAATGAGAGCCGCCACCTCCTCGGCAGTCTTCCACTTGGCCAGCTGTCCCAAACGCTTCTGTCCCGCCCACACCGACGTGTGGATGATCTTTAGGAAGAGCTGGCCGGTGCGCGGGTTGAAGATAAAGATGGCGCCGTTGATCGGTTTCGTCGTCAAGTTGCCTTCGAATGTCTTGTGTATCGTCACGCGGTAGACGTTGGTATCGTCAACGAACCAGATGATCTGATTGGAGAAGAGCTCGCCGTAGTTCTGCGACGACAGGTAGGGCTCGGTGGGTTCCGACGAGTAGAGCTGCAGCGCCTTGCGGATGCGCTCTCGCAGCACGTAGAGTGCCGGGTTGGCTTTCATGATTTTGGCCATGGCTTGTTGGATGAGCGGCTTGCAGCCAGGATACCAGTTGCCGTACGCGCTGTGTAAGTTGTACGCTAGGTCGATGGCAATCAGCAGGCCTGCGGTAAAGAAAAGAAACATCACTTAATGCCATTGAAACCTGGGCCTACTGCTAGTTCTGTACATAATCTACCATAATCAAATACTACTCATACATGCAATTTTGATATTTATTAGTGTTTTCTTGGTGGTACAAACTAGAGGCTGGATAGGCCTACTGGGGAAGTGAGTGGATAACTTGGTGACTGTTTTCTATTGGCTACTGAAATATTTCTTACATGGACCCCATTTTTGGCCTAGAATTCAGATCAGATGTTTAAGAACAAGTGCTAGACTGTATTACATCGGTTCGGAAATAACTTCAGTTGAAAGGTCTGGCATCGTATTGTCCAACCGGTAAGTTTACGACACTTTTTGACAAAAATGGCGTCCTGGGTGGAAGTTGGCCACTCTCTTCCCCAGTATCTAATCTCTCTAGTTCTATAAGAATACATGTGAATGTACATACACTAAACAGTGTAAGCTAATTACCTGTAGGAGAGGGATAGATGGACATGTTGTCGGTAGTGTAGTCGAGGAACTTGGCGCGGGCGTAGCGCTCGATGTCGTGGGAATCGTAGTCACCCCAGCGCAGCTGCACGTCGATCCAGTACTTCTGCGTGGTCGTGTTGTCCATCGTGTCCCTAGCGACAAGACAAACATCTTTAATGCAAAATTCATTGGATCCAAAAACATTTTGAATGATAAAAGTTTGGATTATAAATCGAAATATTCAAAATTGAATTTACGGGTCAAAAATCGCAGGGACCATAACTATTGATACCATAGTTGAAATTAACGAGAATTTAAGGCCAATAACTGCCACCAGTGTTATAATTGGTGCTGTTATAATTTTATAGATTCCAAGTTTGTTCCAAGTGGTAAGCCCACAGTTTTATATGGATCAAGTTTCATCTCAACGGTGTTGTACGTTTTTCTGCAGAGAATTAGGTGAATGTTTTTTGTTTGAAACGTGCCTTCGTGTTCTGGTTCATCAAGAACCAGGTTTTGTGTGAACTTCAAGTGGACAGTTTTACGTCATTCATGAATTAGCTTCCTAGAGCATTGTACACAACAAAGGTCCCAATCACCCACCAACTAGCTTGATGAAGAATTCATTTTAGCTTACAGGTACCGGCATTGTTTTTTTCCAGATGTACATTTCAAAATTGTTTTGACATTGAATTGATGCGAAGTGACTCGTGATTAATTAAAGCTATAGGCTGCCTAAAGAAAGCTATCACGCAGTGTCCAGTTTAGCCCGAATAGATCATTGAAACATGAAGGCCTACAGTAAGCCCCGAATAAGCCTAATGGAGCCAAACAATACCTATTTTGAATCAAACAAATCTTCAACTTCAAGCTAAGGCCTATGGGTCAAAACTTGGTAGGGACAACAACTATTGTATGAATTACAACAAAATTTGAATTACAGTAAAATAGATTGAATCTACAAGAGTCTAAAGTAACTCGAATTACACACTTGAACAGTACAAGGACGAGGGGCCAACAGAGGATTGTCCCGTGACGCTACGCAAGAGTAAACTCACTTCGAGTCGGCAAGTAGCGACGGTCGGGAAACATTCCACTTGTACGCAGCGAAGAGCAGTATGTCCGCGCACGAAGAGTTCATCTTGTACGACTTTCGCGGATGGATCGTCTCCTTCTGGACCGTCTCGATCTCGAGCGCGTCTAGCTCCTGGTCGAACACTTGACACAGGTCCATCACGATCGACTCGTGGACCTTCTGCCACAAGTGAGCTCGGAAGATCTGGATCAGCGAGATCTTCAGCGTCGGGATCTTGCCGTGCATGAAGATTCCGGTCAAGTCCAGTTGCACCTGCGGGACGAAAAAAAGTTAGACGACGTCAGAACGCGACCTGGCCATTGGGCCGTCGTAGAGAAATCAGTACTTGATGAAAATATCATAATAATAATCCCATTATATATACAACAGTAACATTCATTTTGTAATATTCAATACAGTAATTAAATAAAAAATAAAGACACAAGATGGCCCTAAACTTTACTTTCCCTTCATATATATTTTTAAATTTATTCACATTGGATTTAATGACACACTGTACTATGACTGTGATCAAGATTTATTGTCATCATGAATGACGAACGAGATAAAAGGTTATTTCATTAGGTATTTTTGAACAGTGGGAAGGAGTTGTCGTGGCCTATTGTTAAGGAATCATCCTCAACAGAGAGAACACAACAGAGAAAAATCCTCCATCAGAATGATCAACCATAGTCAGAAGGGTACAGACACCTGGTCTCCTGAATAACAGTTCAGCGTGCTAGCCACTCGACCACCCGTCTTAACGTCTTTTATATTCATAGATAGGCAATTTAAGATGCAACCGTTTCTATTGTCAGTTGCGAACGTCAAAACGTACAGGAACACAAGGCACCAGTGGGGCTTGAAATTTTTCGGAAAATTCATCCCCTTAATTCAGCTGATTCCCGCAGAGGGCAGTCTGGCACAGATCCTGTTACAATCTTAAATTTAGAAAATTTTGTAATATTAGGCCTATAGGCCCTGTATGAGACTAGAAATTTTAGCATTCATCACTTATGAGATTTTTTCGAAAATGTCAATTCCTCCTATTTCTACGACCTACTGCGGAAAAAACGGAAAAACGCATGTTTTCCCAATTTTTCGTTACCAAATTTACCAAAGTTACGAAATTTTTCCAATTTATATGTGGGCCCACTTTTCAAACTCCTAGTCCCTGAATCGATAAAATCGAGACAGAGCGACGCTCACCTGGAATCCGACGTAGACGTTGGCTCGGTTGATGGTCGGCGACCACCACAGAGTGAACCGTCGATTGGGTATCTGGTTGAGACCGGATCGCTGGGCGTTGGTCAGCTTCTTGTACTTCATCGACTCCTCGAACCCGGATGCCTTCTCCCAGAAGAGGCCCTCCCACGTCGGGAAGTAGGTGCCCTTGAAGAGCGTGTGCTCGAGGATTCCCTCGACGCCGCCCAACGCCTGGATCATGTCCGTGCGGTAGTTGTTCAGGTTCCACAGCTTGCCGTCGTGGCGCTGGTGCGTCCACCAGAACGGGTTCTGCTTCAACACCTGCAACAAGTGGACAGAGGTCAATACACAAACATAGCGGCAACGAATCGGTTATCACAGTAGAACCTTTTTAATAAGTTTCTCTTGATCACATTTGCTACCTTGATCAGTTATATTTTTAGCACATTTTTCATCTTTTATTTTATTTCATCTTTCATTTTTAGCTCCCCATGTTGAATAGTGTCATTAGTAAGTTTTTTTCTTCAATGGGTTTTTCAGTCTGGTCCACTGAACTACATACTGAAGAGGTTTCACTGTAACTAAGGAGAGGGGTCATACATTCTTCACGCTTACAATCTATACCTCAGTGTGTTAGTGTGTGTTAGTAACTAACAGAAGATACTAAATTAATATTCAGTTCAGATTGAGAAGTTTTAGTTGATAACTTATATGTTGGAAAATCAATATAAAGGAAGTGTAATGATTTTAATTTTCTGTTTTTCTTTGTACAGTACAGTAATCATTATATATTGTTTTCAATCTTCGTGCATAGAGGTTAATCGACTTTTAATCGATCCTAAATTATTATTTTTATGTTATCCATACTATGTAGACCTGTATGTCTATTTGGCTTGACAGAATCATTATGGCCGTGACAAAGGTTGGGAACAAAATTTGTACAAATTAAATTCAATATTTACGGGCCCTTCTAACTTGTCATACGAGGGTTGGGATTGTACCTGATACTGCTTGAACTCCGTGCGTATCCTCCAGCCCTTGTCGTACGCGAGTGTGTGCCTGTCCTTCTGGAAGAGCGTGTTGATGCGCGGTATGCCGCGGTCCCAGCTGTCCTCCAGATCCTCGAGCGTTAGCCGCCGATTCTGCGCGTTTGCCTCCTGCCTCTTAAGCGCGTACTCGGCCCACACTCGCTGCGAGTCAATGAACTCGGACTCCCACGGCTGGATGTAGCGGTACAGATTGGGGATCAGCTGGTCCTCGTCGTGGCTCATGCCCGATCGGAAGTGGGTGATCCCGACGTCCGTCTGTTTCGACCACCGCAGGTCGGACTGAGAGGAGAGATACCAACATTATGGTTTACACAACGACCGCTCACAGAGAAAGGTTATTTGGGGGTAAGAATGAGCGGATGATAGATACAGTGAAATCTCTATGCATCGTTCCTGGATCCATCGTTTATCTGCTTGTATCATTCATTTTTTCTCACCCCACTCCCATATAATCAATGTTGAATTTTCCAAGATGGATCGTTTTCCTGCATGGATGGTTTCATTTTCCTGGTCCCTTGAAAAACAATGGACAGAGGTTTCACTGTATATGAAGTTTTAAAAACCCAGTACCTCATGAGGACTTGCCATGCGTGACTTGACTTCAGTTAGGGTTCTACTCAATCCTACCATCTACTTTTAATCAGTGAGATAGAACATATAATGTGCAATAAGGTTAGCTTCTAATTTTCAAATACCATATTTCAATTGAACTAAAATACTTCAATAGTAGGCCTACAATTTAGTTTCAAATGATAGCACAAAAATCTTTGAACAGTATCTTGAAAACTTGCTTTTTTTCAATTTTAATGCTCCTTGATGCCACTATGTGCTAGATTATACAGGGGTACGAATGAGCAGGTGATAATGAAACGACGGAGAGATGGTAGATGAAAGGACATCTACAAAATCCCATTTTTTATGCGGAACTCGAACCCACGCCCAACATGAATTCAGTTTCTACCGCAGTGCGAGTCGACTGAGCCACGGAGGTGGCCAACTGCTTGCGTTACAGCCTGCGACACGTAACGAGGTTGACGTCGTTACCTGCGGTATGAGCACGTGGCCCATGGAGAGCATGCCGAGCCCGCCCAGCTCCTTGGGCGTGTAGAAGACGACGGGGGGGAAGCGCGACGGCATCTTCGAATTGAGCCCGATCTTGATACGGGTCTGGATCTTGTTCTCGCACTTGACCAGCAGGTCGAGCAGTTCCTGCGTGTTGACCACGGCCTCGCGGAAGTACGTCATCAGCCCGATCAGCGCCGTGTTCCACTTGTTCACGATCTGCGACAAGACAAACGAGCTCTCAACTATCAACACCATCGCATATCAATGTCACTAACACTGTTTTAACCACCCAATGGAAAACTCTTATATTTGATGTCAAAGAAAAATGACAAGCAAATTAAAAACAAATAGGCCTAGTAATTTTTTAACCTCACTTCCATATGTATTGAAGATCATAAATTTCTCATTGTTCAACTCGTTTAGCACACTTTCTACATTTATTTACAGTTGGGCTGATTTCAAATATTTGGAAATGAATCACTGAAAATATCTGAATAAATAATTGGGCTTATTGAAACAAAATCACACCTACACTGACCAAGAGTCAGTTCCATTAGAGATGAATCTTTTAAATTTAAAAAATGGGAAAGCCATTTCATGACCGACTTTATCAAATTGTTTTCGTATCCCGATTATTAGGGGTGTACGAGTCTACCTCACTTTGGACTCGAAACTAAAAACATGAACTTGCACACCACTACCAATTATTCTTGCTATTCCATCAATTCTTCTTTGTAGGCCCACTACCTGGAGAAGAAGTCTTGAAACAAGCAAGTTGGAAACTCTAAAGATATGAGTGAAATATCTCATTTGGCCCACATTTCAATGTGAGAGAAGAAGTATAGAAGGAGCAACGAGTTACCTTGGTGAAAGTGGTCGAGCCACTGGCCATGAGGATCTGGCGAACTCGGTTGTGGAATCGTTGAAGCGACTCTTCGTCGACGCGCAGGAAGCACTGCGCAGTCCGCTCCTTGGTCACCTCGTTCTGCAAGTTCCACACACCGTCGCGATGCGTGAACTCCTCGTGAGTCGTGCGGCACTGGACAAACAAACAAAAACAACATACAGTATTTTGATTATGAAAATTATTATGTAAAATATAGTAGGCTACCTAAGTGAATATTTTTTTAAAGAACTTCTATAGCCTCTGAAAGCAAAGAGCGATGAGGAAAAGTCAAGTCTTTTGAAAGCTGCGAGTAGATACCAAGCTTTGATAAACATCACGAGGTCACTACTGACTTGATAACAAATGCTTTGTCGAGACTGACCTTGGGAAGAATACGACATTCAAAGCCGCTCATGTTGAACAGCAAGTTGGGATTGTCCTTGGAATAGACGCTGACAAAACTGTTGTCCCACTGGATGGTAGTCGTCGACCGCGGCAGCCTGTTCTTGATGTCCCAGAACACGGCCCGGCCCAGATTGACGTCGTGCTTCATGAGACGCATTCGGGCGTCCCTCGGCCAACACTTCTTATTGTTGTAGCCAACAATGTTCTCGTTGTTGGGGTCAGGATGCTCCGTGAGGTAGCGCTGTATGAGATCGCGAGCCTCCTCCGCCGTGAACCGGAAGAAGATGTGGACGCGATCGACGTAACGGCAGAACAGCCTGATCGGGTGGGCCGACTCGGACGCGACGTCCTGGAACGTGAGGAAGTCGTTGGGCATCTGCGGCGGCCCGGCCATCTCGGACGCCCGCTGCAGCCCGAGCACGAGCAGGTCGAGCACGAGCCCGTAGTACTGCACGATGAACGACGCAAACTGGAGGCCGCGGATGATGCCGTAACTGTTGGTGTGGTTCATGTCCTTGTAATTGATCACGACGTTGTTCTTCGCCGTCATGTAATCGGCAATGTTATGATCGACGATCAGTCGCAGCAACCTGTTGAGCAGCGTCAGATCGATCTTCTCGTACATCTTTTCGAACTTGGACTCGAGCAGGACGTTGCACTCTCCCTCGGCCACGTCCCACACGTCCTGCAGGTTGTTGATGCCCTGGCACCACTTGTACACGAGGAGGGGCGGCGGCTCTGTGTCCGAAGGCTTCACCCACGGCGGGAAGAGGCGCCGCTTGTCAGCCTCGTACCAGAGGTACTGGTCCAGGTAGGCGTCGGTGATCTTCTCCAGGGGTTCGACGTCGTAAACAGGCACCAGATGGCTGTACAGGTCCATGAACTCGATGCCCACCTAGACACACAAGCACGATCACATTGAAGATTGATTGTGACATCAAACACTTGCACACAGAATGATTGATATTATTGGATTAGCTCAGAGCCTCAGATTAGCAAGTGTCCATCTGATACAGAAGAAAAACAAGATCTCGGACCAATGTTTCTCTTCCTGTATCAGACTATGGCTTACACTTCAGCCCATTTTCAGACCCCTGTGCTTTTCATCATAGACAAGTGGGAATAATCAACAACTTGACCTCAACACAACTTGATTGTATGGCACACAAGAACAATTATATTAAAGACTAACTGTGACATCAGAGAAGTAGACCTGTACAGAATGGTTGTATTTATTGGATTAGCTCAGATTAGCAAGTGTCCATCTGATACAGAAGAAAAACAAGATCTCAGACCAACGTTTCTCTTCCTGTATCAGACCATGGCTTACACTTCAGCCCATTTTCAGACCCCTGTGCTTTTCATCATAGATAAGGGGCCATAGCTAACGACTCAATGACAAGAGTTGATCTGTATTTTAACTAGGTCAGAAAGACTAGGCGTTGTCAAGTTTTGGAAATTGTATTAATTTGAGACTTATACAACTAATGTAGCCTGAAGATATGAAATCATTGTTACTTGTTCAGTGAAAAGAACTTGAAGCAAACTAGCCCAGTATAGACTGATTTTGGTAACGAGCAAGCAAGCTTACCTCTTTGAAAGCTCTCTGTGTGAGCAGATGACGTTTTATCCTAGATAGTGCCTCGTGAGGATTATCATACGCTTGCTCAATGAGTCCCAACTCTTCACGCTGGCTCTGATTCAGGCGCGACTTCACGCTGTACGCCTCTTTCAGCCGCTCCAACGACAGGATCAAAAGCTTAGTGTCGTGCTTATACGAGAGAGGGGGGAACGGTATCGGTGCAAATCGCCTCGACTCCAACCAATGGACGGTGGTTGTGTAAATCGCCACCGCTTCCTCAGGAGAGATGTACGGTCCATCTTTCAAGTAGTTGTGTTGGCGTTCCTGTTCGGCCTTCAGGTAAAGACGAGTCAACCGACCCAGATTCTTCTTGCACACCGTTTTATCGACAGTCGCACCTCGGCGGATTCGCTCGCGATTGTAATGCGCAGTGTTTGTCCACCAATCGGCTTTCATCTTGACGTAACGTAGGATCATGTTCTCGATCGGTGTCGGCAAGCCAGGAACTTTCCAAGGGATGTTAGCCTTCCAGCAACGCCACGCTTCTGACAGGTGCTGGAGGATGGTCCTCGCTTTGTTCTGCTTTATTCCTTCGGGCATCATGTCGACAATGTCGTGCATCACGGAAGCACGCAGTTCCAGATCGAAATGACTCTCCACCCGTTGCTTGGTCACCGTCTTTGCAACGCCTTTCGAGTGACGACCTTCGAACTGGCGGGAGAGCAAGTTACCGAGCCAGCGCTCCAGAAGAGGAGTGATGCCCCGCATGAAGAACAGCCAGACGCGCCAGCCCGGGGCCCAGATGCCGCAGCCAGGACCCTTGCCCACTGGACCCTGAAATAAACAAATTAAACAATGTTATTGCAGCTGAGGTCAGTCACATTCAGAATGGTAATACGTAGTACAGCTGCTGTGATGCTTACAAGACACTCGAATCAAGTTGAAGCATGGTTTTCGTTCGGCAAACGATTGAGCATATTGAGCTGGAGAGTTCACATTTCTATGCTGTCTTTGGTGTCAAGTCTGCATCGAAGTCATAAAACAACCAAGAGGTGAGCTTCTCAACGGTCTTATTGATTCATCCTTGCATCAATTGAAAACTTTCGTTCACTTGCCCCATTGATGCCAGAAAACATAACCAATCAAGTGGACTGTTCATTAGGGGGATGTTCGAAATCTTCAATCAGGGTATCGCAAGTTGCATAGATTTAGGTGACCTATTTTTAAGCCACAACTATCACTAGTTGTTAATTGGGAAACAATAATTGTAATTTCCATGTGTTACACCCTTTCGATGTTGGAAAAAAAATCTCTTAGACGTCGTTTATGAAGTTTGAAAAATTTAATTTGATTTTGTAACTAGCAGTCCTGTATAAAACTAGCGAGCGTCTCACCGTATTGAAGCGGTAGTAGATGAGATGCTTGAGATCCTTGCACATGCGAATCTGCCGCATGAGCTTATACTTGTAGCGGTACATGCCGGTGAGCTGGCCGACGTGCGAGAAGATGTACTGAATGCCGTCAGAGAGCTGGAACGCGTCCACGTTGTTGAGGCGATACTGGACGTGCGAGTCAACGATCAGCTTTGTCAGGCGCAGTATCTCGCGGCACAAGTGGAAAGCTGAAAAACGGGAGAGATCATTCATTCATGTGGGAAGTCTCGACAACCGGTACTTATGATTCGCCACACTGTAAGTTATTACAGTTGGCAATCCCCATAATCCTATCTTATTGAAAAATATCATATATATAGCCTAAAAGCTAATGACCATAATGAGACGGGCATATTATTTTTATTCTGAAACTTTTCAAGTAAAATTCCAAGTTGCTAGTTCTTGGCTGATCATTAAGATGGTCAAGCCACTGCAGTTTGACTCTTCCCTACTGTTTGGCATGTGACGATCCCAAGAGAGAAAGCGAAGTGAAAATGTCTTTCAAGGAGATTACAGTCCTGGGGCTGGATTCTAATGAATTATGACTTCATTTTTGTTCCCAATTTCGAATTCGCTCAATCTCATTCGGATGAAAAACGTACTCGAAAATCGCTCGGAACATTCTATTCTCGCTCAAACTAGCTTAAATTAAAAAATCATCTACTTGCACAGCCCTAAAAACAGATTTAATTTCTTGATTCTTCCCCCCTTCCGTTCACTCAGATGATACCAGACGCAAATGTCGAGATGATCTTACCGTTGCCGAAACGTGACTTCTTCCTCTCCTTGGTCGTGAGCGTCTTGACCGGCTTCAGATTGAAGTTGTAGTCGAGATGCAAGTAGTTGAGATTCTTGCGATGGATCAACAGATTGAGCATGTTGTAGCCTTGCCGACACACTTGCAGGCCCGCTTCCACCCAGTCCAGAGTCGTTGTCTGGAAGAACTTGGTGGACTTGAACGAGCGGAACAAGTACCTGAACGAAAACAACAAAACAGGCAGGTTGAACTAAAAACCTTGTCGAACAGACTGTCCAGGAGTAGAGAGGACAAAAAAAGTGTAGCTGTTTTGAACCCACATTTTCAACACATTGAACATTTAGACAATAATTCATCATGATATTTTTATGATGCTCAGTGATCCCGCCAACAGGAAGATAATATAGTGTACAAAAATAACCATGCAATGATGAAACAATAAAGTGATGATGATGAGAGGAAAAGATATTTGTAAACCCTATGCCTACAGCGGGATTCGAGCCCACGTCCGTCTGGTTTCAGATTTCGATGTACTTCAAACCAATGGTATTATTACATTGATAACACCCCAGGCAAATTGGGCCTACGCACAAATTTCTCTTCGAAAACATAGGCCCAGGATGTTATTTTTAAACAACATTATAGATGAAACGATACAAAACAACTGATTGGTGCTCATCAACCCAACTAACAGTCACTCATAAGAGATAACTTTATTATTTACTTTACTATTTACTATTCATTTCAGGCCCCATCGTCGCATCAACGCTAAAAATGATAGAATTGATGTTTCGTTTTCATAACAGATATAATAGCTGTAGATTAAGATCAAGCCTCACCTCTTCTTCTGCGGCTTTGGCGGCCGATGTTTGAGAGCGTTCAGCACGTAGTACTTGAGCAGCTTCTGATAACTGACTCTGACCTTGACGGGCTGGCCGGGCGGGACGTGCTCGCGATACCATGATTTGACCAGCGGTATGTCGATCGCGCGACGCGAACGGCCTGAGCGTATGTTGAATGGGCGCGGTGCCCACAGGAGGGCGATTCCGTTGGCCGTGTTGTCGGTGTACAGCGGGATTTCCTGGAGGAACGGCTGAACGTCCTCGGGCAGCTCAAACTCCTCGTCGTCGTCGGGCAACGGCTCGACGGACTAGAATCACCAACGCTCAATAAGTCTTTGTACTGCCAGACACAATTGTGCATCATTCTATTTTGGATGACACAAATTATAAAAAATTTGTACTTGACCATTGTAGATAGTTTTGAGAAGTTTACACCACATTCATTTGAATTATTGCGCTAAACTGAAAATTGTCATCCAAAAAAATTAAAGACAAATAGTTTTACAAATATTCTTCTTCAAGGGTTGTTAAAAAAAAAGGTTTGTGAACACAATCAAATCTAAACTGTTGAAGAAATTGAAGAATGTCAAAGACGTATAAAACAAAATTGTTTAGACAATCATTTAGGGTAGGCCTATATGCAAACAATTACAATTGTCTTTATTTTTGTTATAAACAACTTATTATTCATAAATAATTATTATTTAAAATATATATTATAACATTTATATAAAAAAGGAAAGTTTTGTAAGCACAACCAAATCTAAACCGTGGAAGAAATTTGAAAGTACCAAAGACGTAAAATTATCAGCATTTTATTCGGACTATCATTTAGGGTACAGTAGAGGCCTATGTCACGCAACATTTATTATTACATTTATTTGTGAGTTGACCTTGGGAATGGATTTTTAGAAATAGACCTACTCATAAGTTTAGCAACCCAACCCAACTGTTGAATAGTGTTAGCAGTAAGACTTACTTTGACCGAGTGGCGATGTGATATGGGATTGATGAGCGGATCAAAGTAGAACGCCGGTAGATCAGGGTCTTCTGTTTTAATGTAGACAACGTTTGGCGCATGGTACCTGGAATAGAACAGCGCTTATTATCACGTCATACTTCTAGTGGAAGCAAAAAACCGCACTAAATGAATGAAGAGTGAAAATGCAAGTAGAAATATATTACGAGGCATCAGCTGCTATGTGTGTAATCGGTTACTCTCACACCCATACTTTGAATCAATTTGCTTCATTTTGTTTCTCAAGAAATAACCCAGCTTTACAAAAATACAGAATTTTCATCACACACAGTAAACACATACTGAAATCGGCGAGCTACGGTAACAATTGAGTTTGTCTTGAATACCTACCCGCGTTTATGGACTTGATTGTGTTTCTCTGACCTTTTTAATGTTGATCAACAACCCCACCAGCAGCTACGCTATGTGGGGGTACAAATAGGGAAGTGTAGTAGGCCTACCCGCGCAACTTTTGGGTTCTTTCACTTGAAACACGCCCATTTGATTAACATGGGTGTACATCTTTGAAACGCCACAGTTTCTTTATTACTGCACCTACACGAAAAAAAATTACTTCGTCATGTTCACTGTATTTTTCTCATCATTAAGAGAGCAATAAAACAATCCAAAACATCAACAAATTTAAACTATTTGATGAACAAAAACACCTTGTAATTGCAAGGTCGAAAACTTCTACTCAACCGCTCCGTTCCGCCCACGTTAGTGACTGTAAACTCAAAATATTGCAACGCTCAAATTACGGTGATGCCAAGCGTCTCCCGACTGCTTCTTCTGTGTGTCACGGCCCATACGATATTTTTGTATCGACATGCGCATCACACGTTCAAGGAGGCATCATTAGATCTTATTTCAAAATGGTGTGTTGTTGTGTTCCCGAGTGTCCATTATCAAGCACAAATTCAACAGAGAGCTCCAGCAGAATTTCCTACGGATCAAGGAGAGTGTAAGGAATGGATGAAACTTATAAGGTAAAGCGCTCACAATAAGCGCTCACCTGCATTTTTCTTTCTTCTTTGAAGAATTCCATTATTGTGCTATACAACATAGCTATGCTTTCAACTGTTCAAAACGATCCACGAAAAAACAGGAAACGGAACTGCTTTTCGTCTATCTCTCTCATACGTTCGCTTGGCAACGTTGCAATTACAAGGTGTTTTTGTTCATCAAATAGTTTAAATTTGTTGATGTTTTGGATTGTTTTATTGCTCTCTTAATGATGAGAAAAATACAGTGAACATGACGAAGTAATTTTTTATCGTGTGGGTGCAGTAATAAAGAAACTGTGGCGTTTCAAAGATGTACACCCATGTTAATCAAATGGGCGTGTTTCAAGTGAAAGAACCCAAAAGTTGCGCGGGTAGGCCTACTACACTTCCCTATGAGCAGGTGATGATAAAACGATGAAGTAATTGGATAAGCGAGGTGGAATCTCAATTTTACCGCAGGGCTTACCGGTACTTGGTTCTTTTGTTGATGCTTCACAGGTCAAACGAAAGAACATATTTTGATGAAACTTGGCATACACATATATCATCTAACTTGATACTGTATAGTTTTGAGATGCAATAGCTCTAGGCTCTAGGCCCAGGCCTTGGAACCAACTACAGAATTCAACTTGTAGGCCATTTCTTGTGATATGATTTTCATTTGGTGGTCAAGAACAAGGACAAAGATGAACAGATCAGAGACAGAAAATAATGACAAGAACAAAATCTCTAGCCTTCTCTTGGAATTGAACCAAGACATAGGGCCAACTACAGTTAGTCAAAGAAAATTGCTCGTTCACTATCTACCAAGACCTTGGCCCCTACCTGGAAAGGATTTTCTCACCTGTAACTATATACTGTAACTAGACAGGGCGGTGGGTGAAAATATGGCTGAAGCCGGTGATAGAAGATGAGAGGGGAAGTGGGCCTAGTAGGCAACCCATTTATTTTTTAAAAGCTTGATTTAAAGTAGGGTTGCCGACAATAATCGATATATCGATATAGATCGATATTTTTTCAAACGATACGATAATCGATTGAATTTTGGCGATACGATATCAATGATTATTTTCAATAATCAAAATGAACATTATTTCCTTTTCAAACTAATTTTCTTCCCTTTACGTAATTGCTCCAATCAGTGCATGTGGCGCGAAAGTTCTTGATTTCTATTGGGCACTCGAAAGCCAATGAGAAACGCTGTTTGCATTGACGTCAGAGTTGGTATGCGCAATAATAGACGAGAATATAGACTACCGCGCGGTCAATTGGCGCTCGGCCGTCTCGAGTCGGAGACGTTTTTCACGCTACGTAGTAGTTAGTCTACGAGTGCTCCTCAAGACCTCAAGATCAGATGACGTTAGAGTTAGACCATACACAGTAGATGATACACACCATGCAGCTAACAGCTCAACGTGCTTATTATGTTCATTACTGCGCGTCAAATGAAAATATTAGAAATTGGGAAAATCATGCTTCTTCATGATGATACATTTATTGAACGTGTTTTTAGTGGAATATCTCGCGGTTTCAAGTTGATTTCTTTGCTATGAGTGTGCGGGTGTAGTACGCCCAATTTAAATGAGAAAAAACGTATTTTATACCGATTATAGGCTGAGATTCGCATTTCAGCCGAGGTTGACTTTTTGGCTCGAAATTTTGAGAAAAACCCTCGGCTTATATTCCGGACAAAATGGATGAATTCCAGATGTATATTGTAACGTGTACTTTTATTACAGGTCATAAATCTGCCTCTTCCTCTATCCCGTTATCTTTCTACCCCTCCCTGCTAGGACCGAAGTCCCGCACGTAGTCCAAGGTCAACCACTTGTCAATGAATCAATCAACACAGCTGTTTAGACCGCAATTCTCAACACAACTATTCCGATGCGATACGATATTTTGACATTCGATACGATTATCGATTAGGAGAAAAAATATCAATATAATACGATTAATAATCGATGTTAAGTAAACGATAATCGATACGAGTTTTCATATCGAACGTCAACTCTAATTTAAAGAATATCAATTTGTGATGGATGATACAAGAGATGTATGATAGATGATACAAAGTACGAGAAAAAAGTGATAGACCTAGATGAGAAATGATGAGGTGGATATAGGTTGCAGGAAACATTGTTCAAATAACATTATTAATAAATTAAACCGTTCAGATAATGTTGGTAAGAAAAAAAAGTTGAGAAATGAAATATTTTCCTATTTCTCCAGCTATGAGAAATTACTTCTGAAAAAAAAAATCACGAGGAATCCACATTAATTAATAGGCCTATAATGTTATGTTTGTGAAGGTCAGCAGATACTGGACATATTAATCTCAAGTAAATAATTTTCCATCACAAGAATATAATGTTACACACTGCTAGTGCAAGTAATCGATGCTAAAGATTACTTTCAAAACTAGTGTGAGTGTCCTGGTGAGAGTAGTGAGTTGTTGTAGAGGTAGGGGAAAGTCGCTTACCATGAGAGATGCACATAGTGAGGCATGTTGTTGTAGAGGTAGGGGAATGCGATACGGTATTCCGTACGGATTGGCTGCCGAATGATGATCTTGTTGATATCGTTGAACTCGTTCCAATCTTCATCACTGAAATCAACCAAAATAGCATGTCACATTCACAGTTCAGCTTAGAGCGTGTACTTATGAACGAAATATAGCACTGAATGTCAAACATCAATATTCTACAAGATTTATTTCTTAATGGTGTTCAAAGACTTCACCAACAGCTAGCTCATATGGGGGTATGAATGAGCTGGTAACGAGGTGAATGAGGACAGTAACGAGAGGTGAAAGGACAGTCACTCAAACCCATACGTTGTGAGGAGGGATTTGAACCCAGATCAGGCTTGACTTATGTTATAGAGCGGTGCCTCAGTTAAATGAGCCAGGATGAACAGCACGTAAGAATCAATTGTTAAAAGCAAATAGATCTAATCTGTTATCTTGTGTTTGTAAAAAGGGTTTAATGCAATAACAATCAACGATATAGTGTTACTCCATGTGCTTAAAATACGGAATTTTGTTCAATTTGAATCTCTTCTAAAAAATACACCAGACCTAAAACGTTCAAAATGTTATCTAAATGGTGCACCTTAATTAGGTCTACTGAAACTGAAATATGCCAATATGAAAAATAAAATATGCCGTAACAGATCAACTTGGAATAGTTCTAACAAGAGACAACGTGCAGTAGTATTAGCCCGGGTAGGATCGGGTAATGCAGATGCAGACGGGTATCTTAGTATGAAAAATCCTCCCCGCTGACATTCTTATCGGTTATAGGCCTACAATCGATTTTCCAATTTGTAAAACAATCAATCAAGATTTGATCTATTGTCATGAAAAAAATTTATTGACGGTATCATTGACTGACGTTACTTTTGATATAGAATGGCAACCCTAAAAATGTTGGATAAATAAATGACAGAATAATTATCTACAACTAGTTGAGTTTTGTGTCTTACGCAGGATTGGAGTCTTTGATGAGAGGTTCGAACTTAGGTCCGCCAGGTATAGCCATATTCAGAGCTTTGGCCGTGAAGAATGACTTGTGGTCAAACAGGTAGAAAAAGTTAGAATCTACCAAATCTGTGAGCAGCTGATTGGCCAGCCTGTACAGCGTTGCCATCTGAGGTAATGCCAGGTTCCACTTGCGGTACGTAGAGCCATTTACATACCTAGAAATACATAACCGTTGATCAATGAAAAAATAACAAGACCTAAATAATTACAAGAACCTCCAAAGTCCACAAACAAAGGGTATCATAGGAATAATAACGGCCTAGAGTAAAAGTAATATCTGGTATATTCAAATACTGAAAGCTTTGTTTCTTTCATTTTCACTTTTTTAGATATTTACAACACAATTAGGCCTAGGCCTACTGGTAGTGGGATTAAAATACAGTATACCTCTCTTATAAGTTTATCGTTTATACATTTATTACATTTAGAAGTTTTATTTTTTGATCCAACCCATGTGCTTCACATGTTCAATAGTTTCATTAATAAGTTTTTCACGTTAATACATTTTTCTAGTCTGGTCCCCTGGAAAATGTGTAGAAGAGGTTCCACTGCAGGCCTACCACACATAATGCTAAAAAAAGATCTCTGCTCATTTCCTAAATGTGCTGGTTTTGAGCAAAATATTTTTAAAATGTATCTTCTATAGGGCCTAAGAGAAAAAAATATATATACCGTAGGCCCTATATACATGTCCCCTATATATAAATATATGCAAAGATATAAAAACATCTATAATCTTGACTCACTTTGTTCCCACAAGTGGTTTATGATCGTAGAACCACTTGAGGACAGACGCGTCCTCATCAGGATCCATCTCGATCTGTATTGCTTCCAGTGGCTCTACGTCCAAAACGTTGTCAGCGTAATCAAGTGGAGGCTCTTCATCGTCAAACGGAGGAAACCTCATACGCTTGAAATGTCGACGATCACGTTTCTCACGACGCATCATAATCCACATTGTTCTGAAAAGTCAAGTGAACTTTTAATAACAGACAGGCCCAACACTTGAGACCAACAAAAATAAAATATTGGGGAGCAGGCCCTAAATTCAGCCCAGATGATAAATGTGCAATGTCTAGGGCTTAAATGGTCACTTTTTAATCACAACAGCTTTATTGATGAGTGATCATCTTGCCACTCTATAAGTTTTTTGGTTGCAATGCTGCAGAAATCAGATGCTCCAATTGATCACACCACAATACAGTATTTCTTGTGAGCACCAGACGACTAATCCAACTTGGAACTGTAAAGTTTTTGTGCAAAGCAGTTGAACCACTGTTGAGAAAAATTACTGAAAATTTTTAAAGAATAACCCTAGGGAACGATTTACAGTCAACCCTCGTTAATCCGAAATGCAAAGGACCCCAAAAAAATGATTTCGATTCATAAAAATTCGGATCAACCAAAAAACTCCTTTTCCATGAAAATCATCGAACTTCCTGGTTAGAATTGAAGCAATTACATATTGCGCACGAGAGAAAGCTACGCCACACATGTGAGAAGCCGCTTCGCTGATCGTACGTGTACTAGGCTAGCCAACAACGCACACAATCGTTTTTAGCTCGCTTCCATCAGCATTCGGTCGTCCCGAGTCTGACTGACGAACGAGTGTTCCGAGAGTACCATAAATGATGTGCTCGTGAGTCGTGAAGGTCAGAGCGCACTCGGATGATGCACTCAAGGCAGCAAACAACAATTCTGGCTTCGCCATATTGTTACGCTTCAAATAAAAAGGATGGAAATTGGGAAAATGATCAATTCAAGGCATTCACTCAAACTATTTCGATTTATCCAATGCCAAAACAGTTCTGAAAAATCTGAAGGGTCGAAATATTAGTTCGAACTATGGATTGACTGGAATTCGGATTAACAATAAATGAATCAATATTGAAATGTTTACACCTTCAGCAGGGGACCGACTTCAAGTTCAAAATATGTCAAATTTCAGATTTGACCGAGTTTGGATTAACAAGGGTTTACTGTATAAGCTTTAGGACTATAATAACTTTCAATGATACAGTGGGCCTACACAACAATATTACACTGATAGCAACAACAAACTAGATTATTATAAACTTAATTATTGTTTTTCATCAATCAGTTTATTCTTATTTCAGTTATTCACACATTTTCAAATCAATATTGATCATTGTTTTGATATAGAATTTATCGAACGTTCCAATTTTATATTGAATCAAGAGTCCTTAAATATAAAATGAATAAAAAATGTTAGAACCGAGGGGCAACATGAGTGAATCAGTTCATTATCAACATTTTTTTTGTGTGGATTTGTGCATTTGATTTATTGCTACATCCACATGAAATCTGTAGTAGGCCCATCTGCTCATTGTATATGAGAGTAACTATGAACCAGTATTTATTTTGTATTTCTCTGTGAATATGTTATACTGGTTGCCTACTTATAAGCTAGGGTACCTAATACTCAGTAATTTGTAGGAAACAATATAAGAGACCAGGTTTTCACTGGTTAAGTTACAGGTACCGGTATGTCATTAAATGTTAGAAATAGTATTAAAATAGATTCCTGTGTATTTATATTTAAAATAATTAATGGTTTTATGCCAGTTCACTTTGATAAGTTAATTACCAATAATAAGGAAATACATGATCACTACACAAGAGGTGCTAATGAGATATATTTAGTCATGTAATTCATCAATGTTCAGTACAGTAAACCCTCGTTAATCCAAACTCGGTTAATCCGAAATTTGACATATTTCGAACTTGAAGTCAGTCCCTGGCTGAAGGTATAGGCATTTCAATGTTAATGAATATGGTTAATCCGAATTCCAGCTAATCCGTAATTCGAACTAATATTTCGACCCCTCAATTGCTTTAGCACTGTTTTCGGATTGGATAGTACGAAATAGATTGTGTGAACTCCATGAATTGATCATTATTTTCGTAAATTTCATCCTTTCTATTTGACGCGTAACAATAGGCCGAAGCCAGCTCAGCTGTTCGCTGCCACCTAGGATCATAGCAATCTACGATGGATACGCGACTGCGTTCAGGGTTACTTGGTAACTGTGTAAGAAAGGAATACCGCGTATCGAATCACGGTCGACCAATCACATCAAAATAGAAATCGAAGCGCGGTAGAGGCACTCATAGACGAGCAATGGCTGTCACTGTCAAAATTGCGAACTTTTGAAAGAGAGAAACAAATAGTCCTATTCTATGTTGCATTAAATGTCCAACGATGAGTGTCATATAAGTGATTCTTACGCTATCCATGTTTAAAACGAAAAATAACCAGTAGCTGACACAGTTTCTTTTTGTTTGGAGCACATGGCCTGGGCATAACTATGCAGCTTTTAAACTGTACATAGTTGTAGAAAGTGACTCATTGCATGATAAAAAAATGATAGTGCTCACCAGTGAACATGGGAGAAAACAATAATATAACTCGGATTTTGGATTAATATGAAAACAAATTATGAAGTACATTAAAAAAACCTTCGATCCCAGCTGTGTTTGTCTTCCATCTTGATTCCATGTAAGTACGTACCTTACAGTGCCGCGGCAAGGCGCCACCAATATCTCTTACACTGTTCCAAAAATCGCTCTGCATTAGAACTAACGTGAGTGACGTCACAGTTGCGTATCCATCGTAGATAGCTATAATCCTAGCTACCACTGAATACGTCATCCGACTCCGAGTACGCTCGGGCCGCTCCAAAGACCTTAGTATCTAACTTCGTTAGGTTAGATACTAAGGTTTTTTGGCCGCTCTGTCTGTCCTTGACGAGCGGTAAGCTAGGAACACTCAATCACTCGGAACGGCCGAGCGCCAATGGAAGCTGGCCATCTAACGTTCGTTTGCTGTCGAAGATAGCCGAATACACATGATCAGTGATTCGGTTCCTCGCACATGTGGCATCTAGCTTTCTCTCGCGCTCAATACGAAATTGCTTCAATTCTAACCGGGAAGTGTGATGATTTTCGTGGAAAAGGAGTTTTTTGGTTAATCCGAATTTTTATAAATCGAAATCACTTTTTGGGGTCCCTTGAATTTCGGATTAACGAGGGTTTACTGTAATAGTATATTTTATAAGTCAGTGAGAGACTACCGGATAATAATTTACCTATAATATTAGAGAAGAGCAAAAGTGTGAGTAGATTTAAGCTACAAATAATCAAACATGTAACTAGCACTGGAAGGTAATTAATTGGTGTAGACCCACTACTGGTGTATACACGTGTGCTTAATTTCAAGTGTCATTAATATATGTAAACCTGTATAATTAATAGGGTTGCCGTTCGATTTTGATCGAGTTTCAATTATAGGTTTTCGATCGATATCGAAAAGTTTTCGAAGATCGAAAGCGTACAACAGCAAAAGAGTAGCACGAGACGTCACGAGTAACGCGCTCGCTTCCATTGACGCCCATCGTTAAGAGATTTTCGAATGGTTGGTTGTCTAGAGTTGATACTTGTTCCGCTGCACGTGCGTCTAGTCCTTATCTAGTCGTTTTGACTTGAAGTGTGGTTTCGACTTTCGACAAGTATGAAGTGATTAATTGACTTCCGAAGTGTATTATTGCTTTTTGAAATATCTATTATGACATATGAGATGAAATTATACATGCGGGGCGGAGGAGTTTGGTTTGGAAAAAGTCGAAAAACTATACTCATCACGTAGATGATAAAAACGTAATCTCAGATGAAAATGGTGTTTCCAGTCTAAGAGAAATCGAAGAGAAAAAAGCAAACTGAAATATTAAAAATTGTCCGGAATATAAGCCGGGGGTTTTTCTCGAAAATTCAAGCCTAAAATTCACCATAGGCTTATATGCGATTCTTGGCCTATAATTGGTAAAAAGTACGTGTTTTGCTCATTTTGATTGGGCATACTGGACCCCACTCTCATGACAACCAACGCAACTTGAAACTGCGAGGTTTTCCACTGAAAACACGTTTAATGAATGAAGAATCAGATGTTTTATCATGAAGAAGCATGATTTTCCCAATTTCGATCATTTTTATTTCACGCGTAATTCCTACTGCGCAAATATGTTCTACTGTGTGTGGTCCGTCATTGTCTGACCTTGACGAGTAACGAGACAAGACAAGACTTTGGCGTGAGAAAACACTCGGGAGGGCCGAGCGCCAATAGAATCGCAATACGAAATTGACTGAATTTTACCTCGGACGTGTTGATTTACGTCATTATTAGTAAGTCGATTCAATGACTCTGAGGAGAGAACGTAGTTGAGTGTATGGTAACACATTACTTATAGCGTGTGCGGGGTATATAAACATGGTATTTTGCTACCCAACATGTTTTTTCTCGATTCGATTTCGATTCGTCAATTCGATCGATTTTCGATGAAAATGCAATCGATTTCGATTTGATCGATTTTCGATATTGTACACTTTGATTTCGATCTTGATTTTTTGATCGAACGGCAACCCTAATAATTAATAGCAAAATCATTTGCTAAATGAACAAAATACAATACAATACATTTGACCTAGATCTGCATGTGTTGAGGCTACACTGCATATTTACCAGTAATTTTCCTAATAAATATGATATTAGGTAAACATACCCCCATTGTGCTATGTATACTGGTTCAACTACCCACGGAATCTCGTTGACGAAGGTGATGGCTCCAGTTATGTGATACAAGACTTTAACATCTCGAATCTGCTCCCAAGGCATTGGCATATTTTCAAGAAGCTTCATGACAGCATGAGGCATATACTTCAATGCACCAAGATAAACTCGCTTATCATGTCTATATTTTCTGCTGCTCATGTCGCCATGGTCACGAATGATTTTACGAATGTGCTCAGGGGGCATATCTTCTTTTTGGGCGTCAACAAACCCGAACTTCCGCTTCTCGGAAAATCGTTTCGACTGCAGTTGCTGCCACTTCTGAGCCTTCTCTTGTAATTTTTCCTCTGTGATTATTTCCGGCATCTTTTGTGGAGGTGCAATTGGAGGATGGATGAGAGCCTGATGAGCCTGCGCTTGCATTGCTGCTGCATGAGCATGTGCAGCCTGAACGTGAGCTGCCGCCTGAGCGTGTGCTTGGGCCTGTGCTGCAGCGAGTTGGGCATGAGCCTGTTGTTGAGCCATCATAGTTGCCCAAGGGCTCAGAAGATATGGATTCAGGTCCATTTTTAATCAGTAGGGCTCTTCCTAGAATGTAAAATTTACATGTAATATCACATTACAAGAATTATTAAGAATATCACATTATGGTAGGCCTATATTATAATCTTAGACCTACCGTAGACCTGTGCCATAACCTAGATCATACTTTTTATATAAACCTAGGCCCATATTGGGATTAATAGCATAATGTCTACCTATGCATGACCTAGACCTAATCATCCAAGGTCTATTGGCATCAGTGAATAAATACTATCAGCTGATGGGAAGATGAGAATGGTTATTTTATTAGGTGCTTAGGCCTATAGACTACCGGTAGGCATGCGTTGAGCACACTGTCGAGAAACGATTTAGCTGAATCCTATTCAGTTCCAACACGGTTCAAGATGTGATTCGTTGCAGTTAAATCGCATCTGAAATGTGCCATAAATATGCCAAAATAGTGCTACTTGCAAAACATTAACAACACGGTGTGAATAAGCAAATAGGCCTACAGCCGGCATTTTTGACTTCACAACTGTTATGACTAGAACGATTCAGGATATAGTAATAAACAAGAAATATTTCAACCGTTTCGAGCTAAATTACTTTGGGTAAATCTAAGATGCATTGAGGGTTGCGTTGGTTTGCCGGTTGAGATGGTGTCCTCACTTCCTAGGGCCTATCCCTCCCATGTTAAAAATATGTACCAATTCACTGTCGTTGTTTAAAGAACAATCGACCATGCGTAGGTAGTAGTGATAAAAGGAACTAACTTTGTTTACAAATACACGTCTAATGACGTTCACTTTTGCTCAGTCATCTGAAACAGTCTTGTAAGAAGTAAAACGGAGATAGTGAGGTTAAATAATTGTCTTTCATTCAAACTGTGGAGTAATTGATATAATAACGCAAGTTATATTACTAGTAACTTACATCCGGACGATTTATATATGTAATCAAAATTGTGTGAGAAGTCCGGATGTCCCAAACAAATAAGTATTCGTATTTTATTCAATTGCATTATCGGTAAATATCCTTTCTTTAAGCCCGTTTACTCTTGAGCTTTGTGCTACGAGCAACGTGCTTTGTGCAACCGACAACATGCGCTGACCAATCAGAGAACGAGTTTCTCCCGGTTGCATGTACACGTGCAACATGGGCCAAGAGATGAACTAGGTTTATCTTTGCTTCTGTTTTCTTCTTGCAACTGCGCTGGGATCAACAATACGTAACGATATTCATCACGGCCAAGTTTGTTTTTTGAACTGTCAGAACCAACTTTTCAACTGATATTCATGCACGAGATATTATATCAGTTTTTGACACTCTTATTTGAGTAAATAATGGTCCAACAGTATTAAGAAGCTCATATAGATTGATTGGATACATATGGTGTAAGTTTGAATATTTTTTCGTGGTAACATAACCACAATTTGAAGTCTGACTATGGCGTCGTCACGGAGCTCCACAGTAAACGTATTGGTGCGCTGAGCGCATGTTGCCGGTTGCTCAAAGCATGTTGCTCGTAGCACAAAGCTCGAGAGTATACGTACACCTTCATAAGCCTAGCGTATTTGTTTCTTTCCATTCACATCTTGGATGCCAATATGCACTGCATCTAAGATGTCAATATTTGAGGTACTGGTATATAGTTCTAAGGCATCACATCAAGTTTCTACAAATTTACAAAACACCACCAGATGGAGCAGCGATCCATATTATGCAGAAAAGTCCTCACGAAATGGTACGAGTTTGAGATGGAGATGGGAAGTCATCATCTCCCGGCGGCAAACCAATGCAACCCTCAATGCATCTTGGGTAAATCGTATCCCAACTGTGTAATAAACGTAGCCTAATGATAGAAAGTGGGAAGGAAACAGTAGTGGCCAGTAGTGGCTCAGGAGCCACCTAGTATTCACCTTACGAGGGAGGAAAATCAAGAAATAGGACCTTGGCCAGGATGGTCGACCATGGCATCAAACCCGGGACACCTGAATGACGGCACTGAGTGGGCTAAGCCTACATAAATATCCTTACAGGATAGTGGCAGAGACCTTTTTCAACAGTCTAGAGACAGTGGTAGTTTACAACTGGTAATCCTGCTAGGCCTAAAAGCACTGTGATCACCAAGAAAATGTCATCTGCTAGAGTTATGTTGTAAGTGAATGCTGCTAGACCTAGCAGCGTGCCTATCAGCCAGCTTGGTGATTGTTGGTGATAATAGGCCTAGGCCCTAGGGACTGTCATACCATGGAGTTGTGGTCATAGGCCTAGGCCTAGGCCTACATCATTGCCTATCTAGACTCTAGAGACCTATCTACTTTATCAATGATGACGGTTCAGCATGCTAGCCACTGGTTCACCCATCTCAGTTAGGCCATTGATAGGCCTAGGCCTATCACCTTGTTTGTGTGAATCTTTATTTAGGTTAAGCTTTCACAAAGATTTGCGGCCTAGGTCTAGGCCTACAATGAAACTCGGCCATCACCAAAGAAATTACCTATAACAGTATGAGACGAAAAAGAACCTCAGAACTCAGGTACTCAGAACCTCAACTATTTTTGCCAGTAAACATTTTTTACACTTCACATTCTCACAACGTTATAATACGTTTACAACACAAGAAATATGGCCGACAAAATAGCGGCATGCTCAGTTGCTAACCGCGCCGCATGCTGCGATCTGCCGGGCCCTCTCGCGCTCTAAAATGTTCAGAAGAGAATATTCCTAGCGGAACGTACGTATTTAGGAATTTATGATGAATTCATGACTATAGTTATTTAACTAACATAATGTAGGTCTATTATATACATATAAATTTTTTTCAAGTTGGAATGAATTGAATTCATCTTGGAAGAAGGTTCTGAAGTCATGTGAAAATGAAATGTTTAAAATTTAAATGCTCTGTTTCTGCTCAGTTTTTTTTCTATTCACCCTAAAATGTATTGCGCTTGGCAACTGCGCAGTTAGGGAGAGAACGACAAGGTAGGCCTACTTGCAGTTACAATTTGCATCTGCAGAAGAACCGGTGGGTTTAGAAAAAGTGTAATTAATTCCTATTACTGTTTACTTGAAAATTCTAGTACGCAAAATGAATGGGATAATCAAAGGAGCATTGAGGATGTGTACATTCACAAATTTAGTGAATCCACTTAGACAAATAGTTACTCAAGGAAGTATAATTGGCAATGCCAAAGGGCAGTTTTCCAGAACTCTTTGGCACATGTGCTCTAGGCCTGTTGAGTACAAAAATGCTGAGTGGAAATTAACATCTATCAACACTTGTGGCTGTGGTTGTGGAATCCAACACATTCACACAAAAGGAGAGAAAGAGCTTGTAGACTTCTTATCAGAAGAAATTGGAGCAGAACAGAAGTTACGTAAGATTTCATCTATTCCTACTGAAGTTGATGGCTTCAAGGTTTCCCTCGATGGTGCTGAAGTTACAATGACTAAAAAGGGTGGAGACGAAACGTAAGTCGATAGGCTTACGACCAATTCTCGTATGCTATATGCGTGGCATGGTCTAGGCCTAGCATTTTTGTGCTAGGCATAGAAGGATATTTGTGAAGGCCTGGGCCTACTCGAGAGGCATGGACCTAGTCAATCAATGCCTAGGCCTACGTTTGTCCCAGAACTTGAAAACATTTAGATGATTTTGCCTCTAAACTATACATTACTAGTATCAAGTTGGATGGTGACAAGTGCATGCCAAGTTTCATCAAAATGTGTAGGCCCTACCTCTGTTTGACCTGTGGAACGTGAATACAAAAAATGTATAGTTTTAATGTCTTCTATAGGCATTCCTATGTTGTTTTCTGGTAATCTATCACAGATTTCGATAAATTTACTGATTAACGTACCACGCCATTTTTTTTTCAATTTTTTCCAATTTTTTTCTTCATTTGTTTTAAAGTATATAAGCTCCGTTCCGCCTGCCGGCGGTATACGCGAGGTTTATACACTAACCTGACCCTAACCCAACCTACTGATGGGATGAGAATGAAAGGGGGGAGAGGGTAAGAATGTTGGAGAGTCCAACTGAGATGATGAGAGACCTGGGGTGGCAGAAATTGGAAATACGGAGGAAGGAGGATCGTTTATGTAATTTCTTCAGGGTAATGGAGGGAGAGGGGGGTGGGGGGAGCTGCATGAGTTGATAAAAAGAAATAAGTCAGGGTATGGAGGTAGGCGGGGTCATGATAGAGCGGTAGTCATAAAGGGGGCTACATTAGATGTCGGTAAATTCTCTTTCTTAAATAGGACAGGTAGGGACTGGAATGGGCTTAGTAGAAATGTTTTTGAAGGGGATGAAATCAGGTTAAAGTTATTCCGTCAGAGGGTTAAGGAGATGGTGGGATAGGGGTACTTAGGGAACTTGCCACCGCGCATTTATGTGCATTTGCAAGAGTTAAATAATAATAATAATAATAATCAACTACAAGTGAGTAAAAAACATATTAAAACAAACAAAATAAAAAATGTCCAAACTGCACATCATAGTTATGAACAAGATCTATCAGAAAACACAAAAACCGCGAACATAGGACAAAAATTGGCCATGATACGTTAATCAGTAAAATTACCCAGATTTCATCAAAATGTGTAGGCCCAACTTTTGTTTGACCTGTTGAACGTGAATACAAAAAATGTAGTTTTCTTCTATAGGCATTCCTCTGTTGTTTTCTGGTAATTTATCACAGATTTCAGGGTAAATTTACTGATTAACCTAGGCCTACCACACCTATTTTTTTTCGTTTTTTCATGATTTTTCATTTTTTTAAAGTATAAGCTCCGTTCCGCCTGCTGGCGGTATACGCGAGATTTATACACCAACCTGACCTACCTAACCTAAACCACTGTCCACCTTTGTCACCTTTATCAGATCACAAAGCATCAAATTCAAGTGAGTAAAAAACATTAAAACAAACAAAATACAAAATGTCCAAACTACACACCATATAGACAATATCTATCAGAAAACACCAAAAACGCAAACATCGAACACAAATTGGCCATGGTAAGTTAATCAGTAAAATTACCGATTTGACTACCAGTAAGTATGGTACAGACCTTTCACATAAATCTTTTCATAATGTGTAGGGAGTATGCTTATAGTAATAGGGACTAGGCACTAGGCCTAGTTCCCATACTTAATTTTTATGAATTTTTACATTATTTTAAGTGAGATCTTTCATATCAATAAACATCAGAAATAAAAACTTCACAAGAATGTTCATATTTGTTCCCATATTTTCATTTGAATCTGTTGGGCGGACTTGGGCCTCTGTAATTTTTCGAGTAGGTATTTTTTCATACACTTATAATGCTACCTCATATGACAAGTGTACTTACTGCCACCATTTCATTACTGGTAGTAGATACCATATTGCCTGAAACCTGCCAGTTGTCATTAACACCTGATATTGCATTCTAGTCACATTTTCAATGATTATTACAGAATTGAAGTAAATTTCAATATTAATCACACGGTTGACGCTGATTCTGAAGCAGACCCAAGTCAAGTCGAGAAGCAAGATGATGCCGTACAAATGAGATCTACTCCCAACTTCGAAGTTGACATCATTCGTGGGTCAAAAACACTAAGCTTCACTTGTTCATTCACCAATGATCACGCTGCAGATCAATCTCCAGACACTGAAGGCTACAGTATGTTCAATTACTTATATACGTAGTCCAATATCAATGATGTGACATTTTTACTGATGTACCTCGTTTGATAAAACAATTCACGTATGTTTGCATATTATAGGTGACGTCTTTGGAATCGATGAAGTAACCATGTATGAAGGAGAGTGGAATGATAAAGTATATGCTGTGGCTGGGGATGTTTTAGATGGGGTAAGCAATATCATACAGAATTAGATTATTCTTTTAACAATTTAGCATAATTTGCTATAATACTTTTATTGTGTGGAGATGTGTTTTAAACTTACAATGTGATTTTCTTTTGCAGTATTTATATGATTTGCTAATGAATCTCTTGGAGGAGAAAGGAGTCTCAAATGAATTTGTAGAAAAATTGGCTGATCTAAGTACTTCGTATGAGCACAGCGCGTATATTGCACTCCTGGAAAACCTACAGAAGTTTACCTCAGGAAAATGAAATAGTTTAGCATGTCAGTAATTAAAAATAAGTGTAACATATGTCCAGAAGCATTCATGATTTTACAATCATTCATTCTCTTGAATAAATGAACATTGTAATCAAGTCATTCTCAACAAAACATTATAACTTGCCTGGTAGGCCCAATTGTTGACTATTATTAAAGTGTCGAAACAGCTTTCAATGAAACAATGCATTGATGATTATTCTTTTTATTACCATACTAATAGTAGTTGGCTTCATCACTGGTAGGCCCTATAAAATTATCACTATCAAATCATTGGTCCTATTCTTATAAAGTAAATTATAATGAAACGTAAAGACGTAGAGAATAATATATTTCTAAACTACGAACGTTATTCTTATAAAGTAAATTATAATAAACTGTTGTAAGGGTGTGAATAATATTTTTCTAAACTAAGAATGTGTGACGACGATTCGTGAGATCAATGTGTGGCTAGTATGGTTTGATCAGCTCTTTGGCTTTGATAGAGGTACACTGTTCTCTTCTTTCGTTCCAATCACTTCTTTACCAATGTCCTTGAGCTCAATATTATTGTCCTTAATGGCTTTCTGAAAATGAAAATGATCATTATAACACTGCAGGCAATTATTCTATTAATGTGCTATGCCATTGCAAATAGCGTACCTCGTTAGACAAGGCTGGTATAACTTCAATTATGAAAACTGAATACAATTTTCAATGTACAGTGAAACCTCTATCCATTGTTATTCAAGGGACCAGAAAAATAAAACCATCCATGCAGGAAAATTTAACATTGATTACTTGGGAGTGGGCTGTTGAAAAATGAATGATACAAGCAGGAAAACGATAGATCCGGGAATGATGCATAGAGGTATTACTGTAGTTGATTGATCGAGGTGTTTGGAATATATATATATGTGGAGCCTGGTTGATGGAAGTATCTTGTTTAATCGCTTTACCGGTATAAGAATAATTCACTGTAGGATACACATGCATTGCTAGTATTTAGCAAGGTCCGTAAAATATCACTTGATACGGTAATTAGATGAGCTTAGCGAAGATTCCATTTCACATACCAAAAAAAAAATGTGTTTTCTTTGTACGCAGCATACAGGTCAGGAAAGAATACCTATCATCTTGAAACTTTTTCTACATATTTCTGTCATACTATAGGCTGGGATTGTTTTTTCAGAAAAATCGGTCAGAATGTTTTTCCGGAAAAAAATCGTAAAGTTTGAAAACTCATAAGAATAACCCGGAGGAAAAATACCTGGAAAACAAGAATTCTTCAAATTTTCACCGAATATGAACAATACGTACTATTATACACCTTTTCAGAGATTTTTGCAACAGTCTGATGAGAAATAACAAAGAAAACATAATAAAAGTGTACATTTTATTGAATATTTGGATCAATTGGTTTTGCAATATGTGCAACAGGTTGCAGCACTTATAAATATCAACAGGTAAGGTTTTTGAATGTTTGAAGTAATCCAAGGTCCGTAAATGGGGATTGAGCTGACAGAATATTTTTCACTCTAGATTTCCATACTTCTAAGCTCATCTCACAATGCAAATCCCGCGTTTTCCTAGTATTAAGACCACTGTAAAATTGCTCTGGTCCTACTGTTTCCCTTGACCATCTTTCGACGCTCTGCCAGAGCAGTGCCGTTCAAGTCATTTTGATCTTCGGCAAAGGGAACAACTAAGCAAGTTGACTATGAATACGTACACATCAACAAAAGTTCTAGGCACCCACACTATTTCACCATTATTCAAGCTGTTCTCTGTATCTCACTTAGCCAAGGTACCGCATTCGAGATCGGAAGTCACGTTGAGTGTGGGTTCGAGTCCTCACAAGGCATGGGTTTTGTATATGACGTATCGCTTAGCTGCATTATCCCCTGCTCATTTGTACCTCAATGTGGCCTAGCTGTTGGTGGGGTCATTAGAGACTGGCAACATAAAAAGAAAAAGTAAAATGAATTATTTTGTAAAATCTTCCCAGTCTTCTTTTCAGTGATTTTGTTACAATTCTTTTGGGTTTAGAGACGCACTGTACTGATGACTACGATCTATTGGCATCGAGATATTGTTATAAAAAGTTGTGTCCATAGGAAAATTCTTGAGAAGGAAGCTGTAGTTTTTTGCTAAATACGTTTACACTACGTAATTTATGAATAAGTCATTACCTCGACACACTCTTTGTATATTTTCAACAAAGTGGCACACATCTGTTCATCATTATCGCCCCTGAGAAATTTCCCAGAAAACCACATGTTGAAGCAATTATCATATTGCTCCCTGAGTTCTCGACACGCCTCCATCCCTAAGCAAGTAGATACAAAATATGTCATACTCATACCTTGACACATTGTTGATAAACTTTGAAATAGGGAGCACAAATCTCATCGTTTGTTTCCCCTTTCAGGAATTTATCAGAAAACCATGATAAGAAGCACGAGTCATACTGCGTCTTGAGATCAGTACAATTTTCGCCGATACTATTCATTTTATAATATGCAGCGTATGCCTAGAAGTAATATAAGTTGACCTGTTGATTTACTTTTATACTCTGTATATGACGGGGAACAATTAAATTAAGTTAAAATCAGTAATCAATTCTCACCACAAAATTCTTGCAGACGATGTATTTCTACAATATCAGCCGCTTGAGTGCACCACAGTAGAAAACTGTAAAATGGCGCTGAGTACGGTGGCAGTGAGAGTTCTGTCAAGGACCTAACCTATTTATGCTGTTTCAGCCATACGATAACGATTGCGTAGCTATTACATAATATATCGAGTTTCGATGAAAATTGTTACTGGGCCTATGTAGGGCCTACTCGCGTTACAGCCAAACATTGGTGTGCTCGGCTACCTAGTCCTGATCTGCAGAGGTGTGCTGTCAGTTCTGTTGAAACTGCCACTCCCCCATCATGGCAAAGTAGGCCTATGTTTTTCTATAATTAATGACAAAATTCAACATTTATCCCACATATGAGCTAGGCTAGGAATATAAAATACGGTTCCACACTAGCTGCCCAGTAAGCAGTACTGATGTTATGTTGGGCCTAGGATCAAGTCCTAGGCCATGACCAGGCTTTTTGTAAACATAATTCATTCATCAGCCGCTCAGTTGTACCATTGAGAACGTAGTAATTATAAAGTCAATGGTCGTACCATCGAGTTTATAGTGGTGTAACAACACTATATACTCAATGCTTATACTGTTGAGTATCTACTATATAGGCCTAGGCCTACTCAATGTTTGTACCCCCGAAAAACTTTTCTGTTGGTGGGGTCGTTAAGCAACCCACAATCAACATGGTTCCTAGCTGTAGATTATAATGGCCTTTCACTTGTTTCAGAGAGCTCTTCATTCTATTTGTATATGATACTCAGCTATGTCAGAGAGAAGAAGACGATCCTCAAGATGCTGTTTTGTATTTTTACCCTGCTTGGGTCACAGATCAGCAAAGATTGGCTCTTTGTGGTCAACTGATGGGAGCTACTCAATTCTACCTTACAGCATTCAGCTGTCCTCGAATTCTTTCACTCAACAGTGGCAAATTTGCCATCAAGCAATATGGGCGTTATATAATTGTAAGCTTAGGCGTAGGTCGTCGAAACGTTATGTTGATTGCATCAATTTTTAAAAATTAGCAGGTGGTTGGATACTGGGATTATTCCTCAAAAGCAGGCCAAGACTGTTTTCTCTCTGCTAGCTTACCATCCAAAACACCTTGGGCCTATGTAACATGCGACTGTAACTGTGTGGCTGATGTAGGCCTAGCCTATCACCTTTCACTCATTCATCATTTACTGACACCAATAGATTATATTCACAAAGTATCTATTCCTACGGCCCACAAACCAACTATTCCCACGAATCGTTGTTTGGGTCGTGGGAATAGCCAACTCATTTGGCCACTACTATTCCCACAAACCATTGTTTGGGTCTTGGAAATAGCTGACCCATGCGGTCAAGCTATTAAACAACGTGCTATTAAACAAGCTCTCAAAAGTGCATTTCGACTAAACGAAATACACTTCCTGGTAGCACGTAATTTATTTGATCGCTTAGAGAGGGCACTGGCCTCAGAAATACGTTATTTGTAGGCCTACCGTAGTGAAAACAATTAAAACGAGATGGATATATAATGAGATAAGTAGGCCTACGTGTATAATGTGAATGTAGCATGGTGAAAATAGTTGTGGCTATTATATGTTGATCAACTATTGAATCTTTGAGGTTCAAAGCTGAAAATAATATAATTGTAAAATGTTTTGGTAATACAAAATAAATTAATATCGTGAGTATTGATGGCAATTTTGGTCTATTTTCAGGCCGTTGGTACAGATCGGAATGTTCCAGACTGGATTATTGATCACAGAGCAAATACTCTTCATCACTTACTACAGCTGTATCATCAAGACCTTGAAACAATATCAAAATGTACCAACAATATGGGAACACCACTCAGAGATAAATTAGGCCAAATATTTGAGACGTTCCTACCCATTTTACAGTATGCAGTTGATGTGTTTGGAACCATTCCTACAATACGACTTCCCAAAGTTAGTATTACGGTAATGTCAAGAGCTGGCATCATCAGACGGCAGTCAGATTCACAGCTATTCTCTATCCAACCCCTATAATGTTAATCTTGCCAGTAAATGACACTTGGGTCACTTTCATTGTAACCTGTATGGAGGAGTTGTTGACGACTGTTCATTGACTGAGCGTAGAGTTTCAAGACAAGCTTCTTTAATTTAGATTATTTAATTTAGATATCTTCATTTATCATGTATACAATCAAAAAGGGCAAAGTTCAGTCAGCTGGGGTCTTAAGAGTTCAATATCCTATGGAAAAATGTTGCAATCGCAACATTTTTCATTCCATTTAAAATTATATATCTACGCAAGTTTCTTCTATTTGTTATATTTAAAAGCCATTTCAACTTGATGTGTTGGGGATATTTGTTCTCGATGGGTTGAATTTTAATATGGTTGCTAACTGTTATATTCAACAAGAAGTTAAATGCAACCAATAATAATAATAATAATAATAATAATAATAATAATAATAATGTTTATTGTCATTTGACCGTTTACATCGTGTATGAATTAAAATTACATATTCAATGGTACAGTGTACAGACTTTCTTCCTCAGCTCCTCAAGCATTGAAGAATAATGAAATACAACTTGGAAGGTGATCTAAAGACATAAATCACATAATTAACAGAAACGTATTAGTTTTCTGTACTTACGACCTAATAATGCAAAATTATTAATCGTCCTTACATTTTTTGATACATTACAATAAAATGAAATACAATAAAATGAAATACAATAAAATTACTATAATAGGCCTATGGTAGCACCATTGAAATTTAGATCATTAAGAATGGTACAGGGTTTTTAGAACTAAGATTGACATTTAGTTATGAGTATAATAACATAATCAAGTATTAATGTAAGAGAGCAAAATTATAATTAACAAATATCTATGTTGGTAGCACCATTTACGCTTGTAATTTTACATTGAAATAAAATATGGTAATAATACTAATTGGACCTTCATATTTCCAATCAGTCATCGTAGTAGTTAATAGTTTGCTAAAACAATAGTGATAATAGATAGTAATATAGTGAAGGCAATACGATAAACTCTATTTTATTAACATTTCTATGTTAAAAGTTTATTTTCTTATCATTACTATATAGTAAATATTTAGGGTTTACATTCTAAGATTACATGTTATATTTGTTTCTGAACTGATCTCTAAATTTCTTCTTGGTGACTTGTTGAACTTGATGTTCGTTGGGGTTATAGTCTTTAATATTGTCTTCCAAGAATTCTTCTACTGAGTAATACGCTTTGTTTAGAAGCAAAGACTTTAATAAGAGTTTAAACTTTGTGATGGATGTTACGATTTTTAATGCATCCGGTAATTTATTATACAGTTTTGTTTTAATGAAGTCCGAATTATTTTGAGTATGTTTAGTGTTGCATCTGCTGACATGTACATCATTATTTTTTCTTGTGTTGTGTGAGTGAAGCTCGTTATTTTTTTGAATTGTTGAAAAGTTTGTTTTTACATACATTATAGATTGGAGTATATACATACTATGAGATGTGAGTATATGCAATTTTTTAAATAGTGGCCTACAGTGTGTGGTAGGTTTGGCCATCATTATTATTCTGATGGCTCGTTTCTGTATGGTAAATATTTTGTTACTGTTTGTCGAACCTCCCCAGAATGTAATCCCATATCTAAGATGGGCTTCGAAGTTAGAGAAATACACAAGTCTACTAGTTAATATATCAGATATTAGTCTTATGGATCTTATTGCAAAACAACCAGAGTTAAGTTGCTTACTCAATGCTTTAATATGTTCATTCCATTTCAGGTTTTCATCCATTGTGATACCAAGGAATTTAGTCGAAGTTACTTTAATTATGCTTGAATTATTTATTTTATTATTTACACATGGGATATTTTCTAATATTTTTGTTTTTTCAGAATGGAAGTGGATGAAGTTTGTTTTGTTGTTGTTTAGTATTAATTTATTATTGTCAAACCACTTGGTAGATTGTTCCAGCTTACATTCTGCTACCTCTGTGAGTGTTAACCCATGTTTTGCTTGTGCTATGATATTGGTATCATCTGCAAATAACTCGGATCCCGGTACAACTGGGTCATACAGTTGGGTCAAGGAATAACTAATTGGATAAGCGTAGCGAAGATTTCCATTTGATATAACCGGAAAAAAATAGGCTTTGTTTTTATGTTTTGGGGGGGGTTTTACTCTGTGCGCAGCATACAGGTCAGGAAAAAAGCGATTAACTCGAAACTTTCTCGGCATATTGTTGTCAAAACAGAATTGATTGTGATTGTTTTTCAGGAAAATCGGTTCAGCGTTTTATCCGAAAATAAATTCAAAAAGTTTGAAAAATCCCCGTGAGAATAACTCCGAGGAAAATACTTGAAAATCAAAAATTCTTCAAAAGCTCTCAAATTTCCACCAAATGTGGGAAAACTTTTATACACATTTTCAGTGATTTTTGCAACAATCGGATGAGAAATAACAAAGGAAACACATTTAAAACGCATTTTCACATCAAGCAGAGCTGTTAAACCAATTAAATCGATAGCAACAAGTGTCACCAATTAATTCAGAACGATTAAAATGAGTGATGAACGAAACAGGAAGGGTGTGACTTAATTGATTCCAGTGAGGTTTTCAAATGTTTGAAGTGATCCAAGGTCTGTAGAAGTAGATTAAACTGACAAATTAATTTGTATTCTAGATTTCCATACTTTTAAGCTCATCTCACAAAGCATATCCTGCGTTTTCCCAGTGACCCTACTAAGTACAAACACATGCTTAGAAAATGTAGGCAGCAACGTACATTGAAAGTATTTTTAGCAGCAGTCTGCTATTATTTAAAAACACATTGCAATGTATTCTGAACTACTCACAAAATATATAATAATTATGAATATATATATATATATATATATATATATATATATATATATATATATATATATATATATATATATATATATATATATATATATATATATATATATATATATATATATATATATATATATATATATATATATATATATATATATATATATATATATATATATATATATATATATATATATATATATAGTTGTGAAAGCTTAAAGTCAAACATATATATATATATATATATATATATATATATAAATATATATATTTATATATATAAATATATATATTTAAATATATATATATATATATATATATATATATATATATATATATATATATATATTTATATATATTTAATAATATAATATATATATATATATATATTAATATTATATAATATTATATTTAATAATATATATTTATAATATATTTATTTATATATATATATATATATATATATATATATATATATATATATATATATATATATATATATATATATATATATATGTTTGACTTTAAGCTTTCACAACTCATTATGTGCTATAAATTGAATATTTTTGGATGAAGTTGTGTAATAATGATAAAATAAAACAAACTCTTTTAATTTTATATTTAAAATGATTAGTTTTATTCTCGAAAGCTCTTTCGAGAATAAAACTAATTATTTTAAATATAAAATTAAAAGAGTTTGTTTTATTTTATCATTATTACACAACTTCATCCAAAAATATTCAATTTATAGCATATATATATATATATATATATATATATATATATATATATATATATCTATGTATATATATATATATATATATATATATATATATATATATATATATATATATATATATATATATATATATATATATATATATATATATATATATATATATATTTATATATATATATATATATATATATATATATATATATATATATATATATATATATATATATATATATATATATATATATATATATGTATATATATATATATATATATTATCTTGAATGCCCACACACTCCTAGTCCTAACTGTATTATTGTTTGGACTGCTTTAGAGTGCTAGCAATGTGTTCCTGGAAGCAATACAAATCTTGCATTGTTGTCAAGAGATGAAAGGGGTATTGGGTGGAGTGGTGCTCTACCAGAACCGTGTGGTCGCTACGCAACTGTGTGCTGGCCTTACAAAAAGCCTTGTTTCAACAGACCCATACCGCATTAAGGTAAATCAGTGTTGGAAATATTTATGCAGAATACTAGATCAGTATCATAAACTGGACTGTGATCCACCTAACTAAATATGATAATTAAAATAGTAACCAAATTTGTGAAACAAATGGAAAAATGGAAAATTCAGTCCTCCAATTCATACTTGAAATGTTGAATACTTTGAATCACCTGTTTCTCAAGTAGGTTTTAACATAATACTTGGACTGTTGAATAACATCCAATTAATACAGTTGCTGTTTCATGAGATTTTTATGATTGATAAGCTATTCATTCATTTATATTGGGTCATGACTATATTAACCAACAATGTTGTTTCTAGTCACCAGCCGAGAACATGCCAACACCATTTCACCTCCCTATTGGAGTTCAATTACTCAAAGTATACATTGAACACAAAGAATTTGCAAAACTGTCACAAGAAGCCACGTCTGCGAGAAGTTCGTTCGAAGGTATTGCAAAGAGAAAAGATGCTGAAAAGAGAATTGAAACAGCCACGGGCAAAGCAGCACACATCTCTAAAGAGATATTTGGAAGTATGAAGAGAGATATTTCGAGGATATTCACAGTACCAGAAGAAATGGAGATCGAACTCTCTGAACTTAATGTGCCACTATTAAATGCTGTGAGTGAAAAGAAGGAAGAATGTTTGAGCTACAGCAGTCAATGCACGACACCTTTGAAAGATGTTAATTTGAGTAAAGTATTACATGAGCGAGTAGTGTCCATATGCCGAGTATCTGAGAGCGAAGAGGGTGATGAGGAAGACCATGTAATGCTAGACCTCGTAACAACTAAAAGTAATCTAGAACCGATGGCGGACGGTTCACATAAATCTAAAGCAATGCCAAACTTTTTGATCAATTTCTCGGAAAATAATCTACGTCGTTGCCAAAGCTTGCCAGAAATTATTCCTCGTCGCAAATTATCCTCTAATCGAGTACCAATTCGATATTATAGCTTCGGTCTTCCCCGGCTAACTCGAGAATTACTAGGAGAAGACTTGGATGATGACCAAGAGGAAGACGACCAGACAACAGGGAGACATTATTACAACACCATAACAGATTCTTGCTATCCAGTATTTCGTAGTGATGGCCTTCCAATTTCACGTTCATTATTTGAACAACATCTCTTACAACACTATCACATGTTGGACAGTGAAAAGAATGTGCCATTTTCTTTATCTGTATCAAAAGAGAAGCCTCCAGTTAAAACCATGCCTTTTATAAATGCGGAAAATAGTTTACGAAGTAATTTACCTGTACAAAGCATCACTCAAACAGAGACTACAAAACCTTCAGAATCAGCGATAACTCCAAAAGAGACACCAACGAAACAAGAACTATACAGACGATCACTTAGCCTTCCGCTGAAAAACCTAACAAGCGAATCAAATGGGGAGGATTTACGTACATACCCTGGCGGTGTGCCAGAATCTCCAACAGTTAGAACTAGGGTTATGGGGTCTCTACCGTTGACTCCTCTCATGGCAAAGTTGAGCTCTCTGGCTCTGGAAGACAAGTCGAGTGGATTCTGGAGCCGCGACACAACTCCCTGCGAATTCCCGGCTGAAGATATTCCAGCGAGTAGTTCCAGCATTCCTTCACGAATGAGTAAAGCTATAGAGAAAGTTGTCGAGGTTGTGGAATCAGAATCAGATAAGAGAGCAGGAAAAAGACCCGAGAAGGCTGTATTGTACGTGTTCGGACAGCAAAGCATGGTACTGTTATTATTGTTAGAAGAAGAATCCAGTATTGACCCAGAGCTCATTCATTCACTGGTAAGTTTTAATTAGATGACTACTATCTCATACAAGCAGCATTTCACTAATTTAGTTTGACGTACTGTAGTAATTGTAATTTTTGTATATAATTACATCTCAGCTAATTTGTTGAAGGAAGTAGGAACTTTATATCTCTCTAGATATTAAACTGTAATTTATTATTGTTACAATCCTGTCATCCATGTAAATGTATATAGGGTATATAGTACACCTAAACTTAACAGCACAAAAATTGGGAATTTTCTTCCAAGTTCTTTACAATAAACTACCCGATAAATTGAAGTCAATTCTTTATCAAATATGAATTCATTTAAATTCAATATAGATGTGTGGCTCCTGGACCAAGGTCAGGAATTTTGTTAAGATCAAATATATTATTAATTTTCTCATTTTTTTCTGAATTGAGAAACTATTGAATATTAATCTTTCAAATGATATAGGCCGATAACAATGTTTATTGTTTATTTTGTTCATCATAGAAAGTATAAGTGTCTGTCTTCTTATTGTAGAAGCAGTTTACAATGTGTATTTGATTGGTATTTCATTATTATCATTTTGTAGTTTACGTTCACTTCAAAATCCAAATTTGTCAATAATAATATACATACGTAGTACAATCAGCATTCAGGTTGATTGCTTGAATACTGTTAATGCATATGGGTATATAGTATATAGGCCTATAAATGAAATATCAATTTTTCAATTCAATTTTTTTTTTTGTCACTTTGGAGATTCATCACACTATTTATTTACAAATGTTTGTCCGCACACAAGAGCACCACGTTCTTACGCGGACTTCTCTATCTTTTCATGTAAGCAGTATCATTTCATGTCAAATTTTGTTCATACTTGGGCCTACGTATATATTATCTCTGTTAATGCACTGCACATGTATGTATGTTTCCAGATATAGTATACTTATTTGAGAGTAAAAAATCTTTCATTATTATTATTATTATTATTAGTCAATGCTTCTTTATCTATGTAGGGCCTAGTAGTGATTTCTAAACCAGTTTTACCTATTTGCTCTACAGTATATTATGTGTGCTCATATTTCACATGCAAATATCATAGAGGCCTAAAATATTTTGAAATAACCATTATATCAATAGTTGTCGTAGTTGACAGAAAATGCCAAATCACTATACTAGGTGTGTATAGGAAAAAAGCCTGAATTGGGTAAAAGGGTGAAAGGGAGAGAATGAACAGCGACTTGGGCTGACCGATGTTAATGAGCCGAGAAATTCGCTGTGGATAGCTCATTGACAAAACATATATGGCCTACTACTGTATTAACAAAAACACATGAGATATTGTTTTTCATCTTGTGTATTTTGTAAATCAAAATTTTGAAAATTTTGTGCACGTGTGAATCATGTATTCTGTCAACGGAACAGTGAGTTCTCAACTCATTATCGGCAGTAAACTGCTGTTCATTCTCTCCCCTTTACCCAATTTATATACAAATATAAAATGTGTCTGGTTTGATTCACGTGTTGAATCTGTGTGCAGTGGGAAACGAGCGTGAGCAGTCTTAACCGACTGGAGTCGCACCTGCGACAGTGCTTGGAGCACTCGGCACAGGGCAGCGATGCCGAGTCGTACAGCTACATCTGTCTTGACCCTCGCTGGGACATGATGCAACGCGGAGGCCCTTGGGGCTGTCTGGAGCTCGATCTAGTAGCCAGCCTGCATAACCACTTCAAGCAGTCCAACAGTATCACCGAAACCGTTGTCAGGTCGGTCAGCGTGTAGTGGCTTTGCCATCGATTCATTGATTTTTTTAATGGAATAATATTGATTTATTGAATTACATTAGGTTATTTCATGAGTTATTTGAACCCTTTCAAGAATAATGGTACTGTATCTATTGAACATTCCAACATTTTGAAAATATGAAAGCCTTCCTCCGTTACTCAGTTAGCTAAGGCATCGGCCACATCGCTTTAGAAACTGAAGTCACCGTTGGGCGTGGGTTATAGTCCCGCATAAAGCATGAGTTTTCATAAACTTCATTTCACTTCCTTGCCACTGTCAAATACCTAATAAAATAACCTTTCATCTCATCATCCACGCCAATAGATCGTAATCATCAGTACAGTGCGTCGTTAAAACCCAATATAAATAAACCAACGTCAGTGATCATAATTCATCAGAATGCATCTTGAAACATAATAGGGCCTACCATGAATATAAAAATAAATAAGTTTAATTAAAGATGTCTCGCCAAGCTCTTGTAAATAACTCTTCATGTGATAGTTTTGAATGTTTAATTCTGTCCCTCACCAGTTACCTGGTTATGTGATGTTTTTTTTTTTTTGTCAGGTGTGAGGATAGTACAGTGTACGGATACCAGTGTGGCAAGACCCAGGTATTTTACCATCAATCGTCGAACGCGACCGTTGGCCTTCCAACGCCGTCGGATCTCATGGGCGTCGTGCCACTCAAAGCCAGAAGAAGATTAGAACGTGATCACGGCATTGTCTTACTATAAAATAGAAACAATTATTAGCCAGGGTTGCCAGTTTCCATCGACGCTTGCCTGAAATGGATCGTTTGAAAAGGCTTAAAGTCATTCACTTGATACCTATATATCATTTTATTATCATAATACAAGAAAGTACTTCATTACTGTAGCGTCAATAATATATTTGCTCCACACTACATTTCCTAGACTTGGCTAGAAATATGCAGTAGTTTAAGGTAGGGCATCTTTTATTTTTGGAGATATTTCATTACTGGTACCTTGTTTTGTTGTTTATTAGTATGTTCCTTACGTTTAGTCTTGTTGCATGTTTTTATTTCATGTTCAGTATTGATGCGTACCCTTAAGGCCCATTCACAACCGAAATTACCAGTAAAATTAGCATTAGCAGTAATGTAATTATTTAGTGGCTGTTCACAACAATAATTTAGCATTAAGGATCAGCCAATGAGATGGCTTGTTTACATTAGCTGATGGCCAATGGGATTAACGATGCGCCTGCTCGACATCGTCCGAACGATAGAAGCCTGTGGCGTGCCAAACGTTTACTCAAATCTGATTGGTCAGTGCTTACACCAAGCTGTAAAATTAACAGCAAGGTTTGGAGTTTGCAAACCTTGCGCTTACTGCTAATGCGTTACGGCTAATGCGTCGCATTGTGAACGGAGTGCATGGGGGCCATAAGACAAATATTGCTGCTAATGCTAATTTTACTGCTAATTTCGGTTGTGAATGGGCCTTTAGAGCCATTGCGATTAAACATGGTATGAATATGTCAATTTTAATAAATTGGTATGTACACCTTGGTAGAAACAACTGTGAAATGGCAACCCTAAATTAGGTGCCGTAGAACCTCGATCAATCAAATAAGCAATATTCGAATTAATATACATATTCTATATCGACGAGTATTCCAGATCCCGACCGCAAGTGTAGGTTTTATTCAATATTCATTGACTTGAAGCCTATTCAACATACGATACTAACATACGGTATCTTAATTCAAAGCCAATTTTATTATAATTCCATTAAAAACTGGAATGCATTGATATTATGTAGTTAGTGATGCAAATTGATGTTTTTTAATTTTTCTTCCAATATTTTTGCAATATTTCTCTTAAATGCTTCTAGTCAGCAGTCTGGTCAGTTGTTTACAAACTAAACTTTCAAAGATCTTTCTATTTATGAAAGTCAAATGTGATATCAAGTGATTCTCAATTCAGTAAAGTAAAGTAAACTTGAAGCTATAAACCACTGCCTGTAGTTGGAATTACTGACCTCTTGTACTAGCAGATAGTAGTGTAGGTCTAGAGATAGTGTGTAGGTGTAGGTATGTGTGTGTGTGTGTGTGTGTGTGTGTGTGTGTGTGAGAGAGAGAGAGAGAGAGAGAAAGAAAAGAAGTGATAGAAACAAGTGTCACTGACCATGTGCAACACTGAACATGCAATTCAGGTACCTACTGTTTAGGATGCAAGCAACTTTTTGACAAGTTGGAAAAAAAAAGTTTGCAGTATAACTATGAAAAATATAGGAAAATAATAAGCATGTGGTATATCTCTTGATAAATCAAAAAGTACCGTTTGTAAGTAATTGATGAGAAGTAATTATTATCTCACTTTTTTTTATTTCGAATTTTGTAAAACGAAATTAAATTTTGAGAGCCTCTCGAATTTGTTTTTATCGAAGTTCTACGGCAGATGAACAGTGGAGCAAATGGTGCCTCCTTTTATTGGTGTTTTGTATATCTACTCGTGCTTCATCATTTATAGGCCTACAGTTCAGTACTACCAACTTCTGGTCTAAATCTCAGCTTCTTATCCTAACTATTAAGTATTGTACTAATATATTTTTGTTGTACATTAACAAAAAATGCTCACAGATAATAGTCTGCTACGGTTGTGCCAAAATACATTCCCTAACCTATAGAATACATCTATGTTGTCAAGTTATTATAGTTTTAATAAGGGGACATTGACAGCCATTTTCTCATAATTTTGATATTTTTTTTGCGCTTGATTGATAGTATACTGTTCCAATAATTATATACTGCAAGACTCATCAAATTATTCGAAATAGTTATAATTATATACATTTTTGCATCGATCACTTTGTAGGCCTAGGTACTCCTCAAATTTCAATGCGACCCATTTTTGACACATTTTTTTCAAATGCGTTCATCTCATAATTTGTTTTTCCAACCGCCGGTACCTGGATCTCTGAAACTATTGAAGATAATTTCTTCAAATTCTTACCACATGTAGGTACAAGTGTGCCATACTTGTGTAGAGCTTTTTCTTTGTCTACTCATAATATCATCAGAAATAAAAATTGTTATATGCTCAAAAATGTATGTTTTTTGGACACTTTCTGAAAAATTTTGAATTACATGTAATTTTTTTTTAGATTTTTTTATTTTCCAGTGCAAGTGTACAAAGGTTTCAAGTAAGTACTGTGAAAGTTTCGTGCATGTACCTTCTATAGTTTGTGAGAAACAGGTACCGGCGAAGTGCCAATTTAACATTGTCGGTATAGGGCTGTCAATGTACCCTTATTTACCCTACATTGACACTCAGTAGAGTTCCCATGTGATGCGCTAATTTTCTAGTGGAAAAATTGTTTCTACTTCCTTTTTTTAAAAATTATATTCAAGTATAGAGACTTGCGCATAGATGTTAGATAGGCAAGTATCAGAGGAAAAAATACAATTAATTTTTCTGTATCAAATTTGCAATTGGAATTTTAAATCAAATTCCAATTTGTATAAATTATGTAACATAGTTGGAACTTCAATAAAAAAAACAAAAAATGAATGATTTTATCATGAAAATCCTTCTAGTATAAAATGGTTGTTTTACACAGTACTGCATAAATGAAGGGGGGGGGGGGGGGGGAATGGAAGAAAGGAAGGAAATAAAGGTCGTTTGCCGGCAGATAACCAACGGACCAGCCAATTCAGTTTTTGCAGAAATTAGTTTGTCACTTGTACCTGTGATATTTTGGTGATGGGAATTAAAACAAAGTTACATAGTCGATCACGATACTTATTTTGCTGTAACAATATTCCAAAATTTTGTACTTCTTACAACATGATTCAACACCAGTGGCAGTTTCTGAGGGTAGGCCTCCCCTAAAATTTCAGGAAGGCTTGCCATCTAACCATGAATTGAAAAAAAGTATCATTAGGTCTATTAATAAAATGGAATCCTCTTTGTTATCATCATTGATAACTGTCAAATAATTGATGAAGCCCTCTGCCCGAAGGGCATAAACTATTGCAATAATTGTGCACCCCTTACGTAGGTTAGTTACGGGACCCACTTAGCTTCGGAGGCCGTGTCTCCGAGATAGACATGGCCAACGAGTGACGTACAGCGATGCTCTTCAATCCAGCAATTTTCACCCCCCATTCCAGGGTTTGAAATATGCTGAAAAAAAGAACGTTGGAGGCCGGCCTCTCGGCTTCGTTCGCAATATATTATTCTACGTTCTTGCAGGGAGTGTGACGAGAATATACAGAACTGATATTCAAGTTAAATATCAAAGTGAAATATCAAAGAAATGAAAACCTTAAGCCTACTCTGACTGAATTTGATCCAGTCACAGTAATAGAACTGGATAAGGCTATAGAGAGGCTGAAAAGTAAAAAAGGGTCTATTGATGGAATTAATTATAGAATTTTCAAGGATTCTTTCAGAGTTATCAAATATAGATTACTACACTCATATAGAATCTAGGCTACGATACGGCATAATATTATGGGGCAGCTCCTCGCAAGCACCAAGGCTTCTGAGGCTCCAAAAACGTGCCTTGCGTATTATGGCACGTGCAAGCAAAGACCCGTGTGCTGATGTTTGGTATAAAGACTCTTGCAGAACACTGTTTCGGCAATTTGGAATATTGACAGTTGTTGGCTTATACATTTTCAGTACTATAATGTTCGTACTGGAGAACAGCCGGGACAGTATAACGCATGACAAACTGCATAATTTCAACACAAGAAACAAATCCGCATTCGTCTTGGAGGCTCACAAGCTGGAGCTCTTCAAGAAAAGTCCAGTTTATGCTGGGTGTAGATTTTTTAATTGTTTACCTATTGTGCTAAAAGATGCCAGCAAACTAGATTCTAAAATAGTATTCAAAAAAAAAAAACTATGCAGTTATCTGATTGAAAAATGCTTCTATAGGTTAGATGAGTTTTGTTAGAGTGTGTTCATATTGAGATTTTTATATTGAATATTTTGAATTTTTGTTATATAACTTTTTTTATGACTTTCCATTATATCATGTAATGATACAAAAGGAAATAAAACCATTATTATTATTACTAGACTTTAAAAATACGTCATTTGATAAAGGTAAATTTCCTAAAATATTTAAGATTCAGTTGTACAACCAGTAAGTAAAATAAATGGATCTAATAATGTATGTGATTTTAGACCAATAAACATGTTGTCTATATACTAGACAAAACATTTGAAATATTAGTACATGATAGGCTATATAAGTATATGAATAACAATAATTTAATATCTAAGAATCAATCGGGATTCAGAAAATCTCACTCATATGAGACGGCAATTCAGAATGTTGTAAGTAAATGGCTCGAAGACATGGACGAGAGAAAATCCACAATGGTTGTATTCTTGGATTTAAAAAGAGCATTTGAGACAGTTGATGTAAATAGATTGATACAAAAATTAGAACATATGTATGGTATTGGTGGAAAAGCAATTATGTGGGTAAAACATTTCTTGAGTGAAAGAAGACAGAGAGTGAAGTATGGAGAGCAAATGTCGGAAAAAAAGCAATGTAACAATGGGGTACCACAAGGCTCGGTGCTTGGACCACTGTTATTTCTGAGTTATTTAAATGATGTAAATATATGTTGTAAAAATAGTTTCTTAAATATGTATGCAGACGACATGGTGGTATCGGTGAGTGGAATGGATGCAAGAGAAATGTCAGAAAGTATGAACGATGAGCTAAGTAACATCGAACAGTGGCTACAGTTAAATAAGTTGAAACTAAATGTAAATAAATCCAAGGCAATGTTTATAGGTGTAGGGAAATTTTGTAATGTAAAATGGACTGACTTGAATATCAGTATTAATATGCAAGACGATGAGATTGAGGTTGTTGACTATTTTAAATATTTAGGGATAGTTATAGATAATAAGATCAATTTTAAACAGCATATAGATTAAATTGTAAAAAAAATTGGGAAAAAAGTCGGGTATCTTAGGAGGATAGGGGGAAAGTTCTCCTACTGGACTAGAATTATGATTTACAATAGTTTAATTAAACCTCATTTTGAATATGGTGCAGCAATTCTATACCAAGCATACAAGAATGAGATGGGACTATTACAGAAACTCCAAAATAAAGTGATGAGATGTTTACTCAGATGTAATAAGGATACACCAATTGTACAAATGTTAAGAATGACGGAGAGGCTAAGTGTCAATGACAATGTTTTACTATTAGTTTTAGTATTTATATTCAAGATTAAGTTAGGCCTTATGCCTGAATATTTAGGTGATAAAATAGAATCTATTAAAAATATCCATGGTATTAATACGAGAAGGGCTGTTGACGGGTTGGGGTATAGAAGAATGTGTAGAGGGAAAAAATGATTCAATTCTATATTCAATGCAGGAATGAAAGAGTTTGATAAGTTGCCCCACACTATTAGAAACCTGACAAGTGTCGGATGTTTCAAGGGTAGGAGCGTCCAATGGATTAAAACTACTCACGAATACTTATGATTTGTTTCTAATCTATAACAATGATATAATTTTAATTTTGATATACTTTTATATACCACAATATATTACCATGTACCTAGGTTAATTTTGAGTTACATCTGAATTGTTTGTAATGAAGTGTATGAAATTGGCTTCTGAGCTATCAAATAAACATATTATTATTATTATTATTATTATGAGTGTATACTGATACAATTCATATTAATAAGTAGCAATATTTTCCGAGTGAATTAATTCGTAGGTCAACATATATATTTTTTCAAAGAAGGATCAATTTATTGATGGGGCGCAAATATCGATTGGTGGCCGCCTCACCTTGGACTCCCTAACCATGGAGATCAATACAACCCCATGCCCTAACGACGTCGCAGCAAATTCAAATGCAACCGCTTGGCCACAAGGTTGGCCCAGTACGATATGATAGAATCCAAGGTCATTCGCCAAAGATGGCCTCGCCAAGGTACGAGAGTCACCCTCAAAGGTTGCATTTAAAGTGTCCCTGGATAAACTGTGCTTCGATAGTCGGAAACTGTACTTTGATTTTGTGTACCTCGATATTTGTGATTGTGTACTTCAAATGTTGTTTTCTGTCCCTTGGTATTCTGTACTTCAATTCTTGTGAAAGTGTGCTTTGATTTTCTGTGCCTCACCGTTTTCGCACCGTTTTCGGATAGTGAACTTTGATTTTCTGTCTCTCAAATTTGTGTACCTTGATAAACTGTCTCCTGATATTCGGAAACTGTACTTTGATTTTGTGTACTTCGAAATTGGTTCGGAAACTGTACTTTGATTTTGTGTACCTCGACAGCTCGTAGTGGCTCGTAGTACATCAAACTCCCGTCAGGTTGCACTATTGACCCATTAGGCATCTTATGAGGCATCGGCGTTATTTGGTTGCATACTTACAGGATGTTTTAGAAGCTCACACCCAAGCACGTTCCTTCAATGTAACAATGTATAAATCTGATCTCCCTCCCCCCCCCCCCCCCCCCACTCAAGCACTAATTATGAAATTCGGTCGGGATTTATTGCTCAATAAGTGCTATTAATTTGCCAGATTTTAAAATGAATGCTCTTTTTTCTTTAATGCTCCTTTTTGTTCATTTTTTCGGAAGGTGCGCAAGCCAAGCACCACGCGCGAAATTCGATTTTTTTCCGAAATGACTTCGAATGAATCACTTAAATAGTTCACAAAATAACAATTGGGAGAGTGCCATACCGTTTTTTAATTATTATTGAGAATGTACATATGCAGATGAATTGGATATGAAATTATTTATAGCTGTAACTTATAATTCGTTTCATTGAAGAAACTGCTTGCCAACTAGACTGAAAGAAAGAATTATGGACAAAAATCGATGATTATATATTTTCAAAACATTCAGATCGTTACATATTTTTCATAAACCTTTCCAAAAAGTTTTTTTTCATCTAATACTTTTTGTAAGCGTATAGGCACTATACACACTCAGCTCAGAAATAAAGCTGTACCAATTCACGTTTCAAACGCCATCGTTGCGATTGTATTACGACTCGATCGTTTTTTCCTTCATCATATTTATAATAACTCATAAAGGGTGATGAGAAGAAGTACTCGATGGAAATAATTAGTATGTGTGCACGGAGCCTCTATCCCCACCAAAAACAGAGAGCCAAGCCCTTGCTATTCGAACACTTTGGCATATACAAGTAGTGATATAAAAAGTCTTGGCCAAGTCAGCTCTTCAAGAGAGGGAAAATGCAAATGTGTGGATAGATATTGGGCATATAATGCAAACGTTCGGTAATTATAACTGGGCTCAATAGCTTTTGACATGATGTACTGAGGTAAGTCAGGTCGGGCGTGGGTTCGAGTCCCGCATAAGGCATGAGTTTTTGTAAACGTCCTCTCACTTATCATCGTTTGATAATCACCCACTTATTCTTATCCCCTTATAACCTAGCTATTGATGGAGTTGTGAAGCAGCATTGAAAAAAAAATATATAGGGGTCTAGTATACTCTCATAGGCCTATTATAATATAGGCCTATATATCGTGTTTCAATCTTATGCAGCCAATATTTATATTGAATAATTTGTAATTGAAATATTTTGAGTTCATTTCAAATATGTTCTATTCATTTTATTTTGGCCTACATTTCAAGGTTTGAAAGTTCCTCTTAATCTTCATATTGGGCTTATGGTAGAACTGATTAGGCCTATGTCAGTATGAATGTACACTAAAATAATGGAAGTAATTGCTCTAAAAAATATATTAATAATTGGCTTCAATGTCCTATTATCCTATATGGCCATATGTCTATGTAATTTTTGTATGTAGCCGTCTTTTCTAATGAGCAATTTTTGTGCATTAGAATTTTAGAATTTTAGAATACGTTATTCGAAATTCTACCACAGATTGCAGCAAACTTCCATCATTTGAAATGAATACAAATTAATACCTTGCGTTTGAAAAGTGTATTCCTGGTATTAATTAATTAATAGGATAATCCGATAATTGTTAATCAATAAATCATTATATTTCACGATTTTATTCAATATATTTCAATAATAAATTCAGAATTTAAATAAAAAGTGAATCAATAAGTCAATTGAGGTATGGGTTTGGAAAACAATTCCAGAGTTTTGAAGTTTTCCACTTTTATCTTCCTATTCCAGTTTCAATACACATGCCTAACATAGAATATACATATTTGAAAATACATTTTTTTCATCGTTGAATTTGTAATTAATTTTTCATTGTTATAACAATGGGATGATTACAACAGAGATTCATTCGCCTTTGTTCGTTATAGATAGTTTTTTCATAATTCATTTTGATTATTAGGGTAAAACCTGTGTTCTGACGTACGTTTAGTTTTCATTTCAATGACCACAAGAAGTATTTAAATCAACATTTTGATTGATGGGCTGTAATTTTGTCATTTTTTTATTGGCTCCAGAATAAACTGAAGAAAAATCTCATCTAAGTATTAGAGATTAGATAAGTCAAGGTTTGTAGATGTAAATTGAGCTGACAAGCTATTTTCATTCTAGATTGCCATACTTCTAAGCTCATCTCACAACGCGCATCCCACGCTTTCCTAGTTTTAATCTATAGTTTATTAGATGAGCGTAGCGAAGCTTTCCATTTCACACCCTTAAAAAAAATAGGCTTCGTTTTTTTTTTTTTTTTTTTTTTTTTTTTTTTGTAATTATGTACGCGGCATACAGGTCAGAGAAATGAATCAATCAACTTGAAACTTTTTCTGAACGTTGGTGTCATACCAGAATAGGTTGGGATTGTTATTCAGAGGAATCGGTCGGAAGGTTTTTCCGGAAAATAATCGGAAAGTTTGGAAAATCCTTATAAGAATAACCCGGAGGAAAAATACTTGAAAAACAAGAATTATTCAAAAGCTCTCAAATTCTCACAGAATATGGAAAATACTATTATACACCTTTTCAGAAATTTTTACAACAATCGAATGAGAAATAATGAAGAAAACGCAATAAACGTGTACATTTTATTGAATATTTGGATCAATTGGTTTTGCAAAGTGTTTATGCGACAGGTTGCAGGTTACTATAAATATCAACAAGTTGCAGGTGAGGTTTTTGAACGTTTGAAGTAAGTCAAGGTTTGTAGATGTAAATTGAGCTGACAAGTTATTTTTCATTCTAGATTGCTATACTTCTAAGCTCATCTCACAACGCGCATCCCGCGTTTTCCTAGTATATAGTTTTATCTATAGCTTTTTTTCCCAATGAAACAAATAATCAACGATATAGCTCTAATTGAGAATATTATTATACGTTGTTATTTAATTTTGATATTTATTGAGTATATAGACCTATGTTAGGCGCATACTTTATTATTTATTAATAATTTCATATCATGCCTTAATACGTCATAATGTTATAAATATTCGGCTGAAGAGGCCCCACAGTAGCCATCATGCTTGGGGGCATGTGAAACAACAATACATTGAATTGAATCGTACAAGAATAAGACATTAAATTGAATCAGAATTGATTTTATTTTCTACTGTCTGAAGACCTCACCTACAGTTAGGTTATACGGGGGTAAGAATGAGCGGGTCATGATGAAACGATGAAATAATTATATGTGAAAGGTCGCTCACAAAAACTCATTCCTTGTGCGAGACTCGAACCCTCGCCCGACCTTACTTCAGTTCGCCTAACGCATCAGCGATATATTTGACTGAGCCACGGGGGCGGCTATATTTTATACGTATAGGTGTAATCAGTGAAAGTATGGAGATAATAAGAAGTAGAGACATTAGGGAGAGGTTAATAGATACGTTAATGTGCAGAAAATGAGATGAAAAAGGGATAAATTGAGGTTATGATAGGGATGGAACTTGAGAGAATATGAAGAAAAGAATCTGAAAGAGAAGTAAGAGCAAGATCCCGAGGAAGATGGAGAGACCATGATACATACATGAAAGCTTAAAGAAGAGAAAAGTTATTTGCGGGAGATAAGAAATGAGAAAATTTGGGAACAACGGAAAGCATGTCGAATATCAGCATGGGAAGAGGAAGAAGTGGATGAAGAAGATGCGACAGGATTGGCCAGATCATAGATGATGGAGTTCCATGCACTTCCCGACCGGGAGATAGATATTTATTTCCAGAAAAAATCTATACCTATGTTCATAATAATTTGTGAAGTCAATGAGACGTTTGACCGGGTGGTTAATACACTTATCCGTCATTCAAGAGACCGGGGTTCGATTCTCGCCATGGTCGACGATCCTGACAGGGGTTTTTCGTGGTTTCCCTCTGTCGTTCAGGTCATTATACTTGAATCGTTCCTTAACAACAGGCCACGACCGACTCCTTTCCATTATCCAAAAACATTTAATAGAATAACCTTCCATCTCATATCATTTATCATTCGCCGACGCCAATGGATTGTAGTCATCAGTACAGTGCGTCATTATACCCAATATGAATACATACATTTATACGACGAACGAAAATATAACAAAATGCATATGTAAGTTACCTATAAGGTATCACATAACAGTAAGAAAAACATCTGCCGTATTATAATTCGTAGTTAGATTCAGACTGCTCTTTACTTGCTGATATATAGATTGCTAACACTTATTTAATAATGGATTGAGTTACCAGTACAACGCATAGCAACGCAACGCGTATCATTCCAATAAATATTTCAGGTATATGAGAGAAATATTCCGGTTTGATAACCGAAAGTTATATCCATGTCTTGAGGTTGAATATGTATCAATATTTCTAGTGTATTATTTAACCATTACTTAATAGACAGAGAATAATCTTCATTACATAGAACTACCCTCAGGTCATTTGCATATTCGAGCACATAAAAGCATATTGTCATTGAGGCTCCTATACATAATCAATATATTCATTCTATCAATATCATTATTGTGGCTTATCTCTGATGATTAAAATTATGTACCCTATATACCCAACTGCACGTTTATGACGCATATCATACCGTTTGTACAGTCTCCGATAATAAAAAAACATTTTTATTATTATTATTATTATTATCATTATCATTATAATTATAAATTATAATTAGGAAATGGTTAATTAATTAAACTAACTTTGAAAATGATTGATCCAATTGTGCAGTGGGATACACTTGATAGATATTTATTGAATTATTCTTGTGCATCAACTTTTTATGTCTTTAGCTCTGTGGATATAATTTGTATTTCTTGATGTATAATGATATATTAATTTTTAATTTCATGTTCACACACATAAATATATATATATATATATATATATATATATATATATATATATATATATATATATATATATATATATATATATATATATATATATATATATATATATACATATATTCGATTTTGTATTCCTTGACTATTGAAAAGTTTTCATTTATTTTTTCCTTGTATAATTTGAGAGTTGTGAAAACAGAAATAGATGATAGACACATATTGTATTTCAAGTAGGCCTAACCCTTGATTTATAAGAAAGTTAAAAAATGTAAACACTTAGTGAACTTGTTTCATTGTTTCATGATATAAACCCGATTTTTGTCCAAGCTATTAATTTTATTTTTCATCCCACAGATAAGCCTTTTTGGCTTTGTGGAAGAGCGTATTAATTATTCTTGTATGTAGGCCTATGTATTATTTAAATCCAATACAAAAAAAATGATGCCAAAAAAATTATTATTATTATCATTATTATTATCATTATAGTTCATCATCCATTTCAACGATGCAATTATATCTCACCACTAGTGAATTAATGCAATTCCACAAAGAAATTGCGATGTGAAAATCATTATCATGAAAATTGTATTCAGAGTTGCATCTTTCTAATAAGAGTGAATACCAAAACAGAAGATGCCAACAGAAATAAAATACAATTTTGTAAGCCAGCTATCTAGGACTATATATTATATCAAATCCGTGAAGCTAGAACGTCAAGTGTTGAAATTTCGTTAGTACCCGCTGTACCGTCACAATTGACGACTATAGTGATTGACCCGCCCACAAACGTCACAAAACAAAACATCCAATCAAATGGGCTTTGTTATGTGGGAAATTTGACATTTACCTATCAGAGTATCTCTAAATGCCCACATGAAGTATAGATGTAGGTGGCCTGGTATTCAGCCACGCCTATCACTAGTGGTCAATTTGTATGGCATACACACATATTTTATTGAGTTTTGATGAACAATGTGTATTGGCGTCGGTGAATGAAATATGAGATGCTACAAAGATCAGATAAATGGTCATTTTATCATTCATATGTTTGGGACAGTGGGAATGATTCGGTCGTGTCCCATTGTTGGGGAGACATCCCAGTATTCACTTGAACTACAGGTGGGAATCACGGAAATCCTGCAGACTGCAGCTCATGTACTAATAATAGTTACTTCATTAACTATAAGTTAATATAAAAAGTCCATGGTCAGTATAGGCCTATATATAGTCGATCTTGGCAGGAATGAAACCCCGCTGAATAGTTTTGCAGCGTGCTTCAGGTCTATGGTGATATGAATGCGTCATTCCTTATCTGTATACTGGCAATTTGTCTGTTTTCGGAAAATCATCTCTCTATGTGAGCCACCTTTCATGCGATTGGGAGATGGGTTACGTATAGGCCTATTGCACTTCTTTGTGGTTATCTGTAACCAAAAGAGTGTGGCCAAACGAAAGCCGTTGCTGTGAACTCAACCTCGAATAACCATCGACATTTTACTCGTTTCCCTCTTCCAGAGTCATGATGCGCGTATGAAACCTATAAGATACCGCTTTGAAAATGAACTTCCTCAGGCGATTGTTGAGGGATGGACACATCAGACCGTTACGACCAATGAATACGGAGGACAACCGGTCGAACCCTCTATTTCAAGTCACTCATACCAAGAATAGGCAATCCTTTGAGTATTTTGTCTATTGTCAAATGTCCCGAGACAAATATTTGTTCTGTTCAACACTTGTTCACAGGTGTATTTTGCAGATATCTCACTACTGGTTCTAATGGATGCTGGTCTTTTGTCTGTAAATCTGGGAACTTGTCGAATGGCTTACATTCAGGGGCTGGTTGATTGACAGTCATAAAAAGATTTATTTTTCCTAGAAGTCACAAGACACCAGCTTAGATCTTGATGAAATGAGCGTAAATGAAATGTTTGTAAAAATGCAATAAAAAAGTACAAAAAACCTTGTAATGACACTTTTATCGAAATTACCAATTACCCGTGTGATACCCTGTAATTCCTGGTTCCTAATTCATTAACCGAAGGCATCACTAATATATATATATATATATATATATATATATATATATATATATATATATATATATATATATATATATATATATATAATCTTATATTGGGTTTGAACGACGCACTATACTGATGGCTACGATCTATTGGCGTCGGTGGATGATGAATGAGATGAAAGGTTATTTTATTAGGTGTTTTGGATGGTGGGAAGTAGTCGGTCGTGGCCTGTTATTAAGGAACCATTCCAGTATCAACCTGAACGACAGAGGGAAACCACGATAAACCCCTGTCAGGATGGTCAACCATGGCGGGAATCCAACCCCGGTCTCCCGAATGACGGTTCAGTGTGTTACCACTCGGCCACGCGTCTTGGTAAATATATATATATATATATATATATATATATATATATATATATATATATATATATATATATATATATGTATATATATATATATATATATATATATATATATAACTTCCAAGAAGTTTAATTATCACATATATGTATATTATATATTGCAGATTTATCCATTTTTTGTAAGCCTCAAGAATAAATGTGAAATAAGTAGAAATATGTAATATGATTCAAATTTTACTGAATACCACGAGAAATCAAGCATACAGAGACCTATTCAATAATTATTCAGATACAAAAAAATGATTCCAATGGGGTGCGTAGAACAGAGAAATATTCGATGACATATATTCTAAAATAAAATTATTCATAGTTTTTCAGACGTCATTTAATTTACATAACCTAACAGTACTGTTCAATAAAATGTTGGTTCAATTGACAATTACTCCCTACATGGCATTAGATACCCCTGATAGCCTATGCAACTTATTGAGCAGCGATGTATTGAAAAGCACTTGGAAGCAGGGGTTCAAATATTTCAACTCAGGTAGTGCGCATGCGCTACACAAAACGAGGGACAGAAAAACAAGGGTCACTATATTGAGAGACAGTTTATCAAGTATCACAATATCGAGGGACACTTTCCGCATATGAGGGTTCGTTCTTCATTTCTAAAGGGTACACAAAATCAAAGTACACTTTCCGCATCTGTTTTGAAGCACAGTATATTGAAGTACACTTTCTAGAATTTTGAGCGAAGTGGCTATTTGCAGATAGCCCTACGTTTTCGATATGTGAAATATTGCAACAGTGTAGCAGCCGGCGCATGCGTGGGGGAGATGTCTATCGGAGACGCAACAGCCGCGCGCTGCCGCTAAATTCAATTCAAATATATTCATAGAATATATATATATATAAATAGAGAATAGAAAGAAAAATGAATATTGCAAATAAAAATATAGAATATAGAAATATATATATAGAGAGAAAAATAAATAGGTCTATAGAAAATAAATTCTTACCAAAAAAAAAAGAAATATTGAAAATAAAAATATAGGATATAGAAATATGTATATAGAAAGAAAAATAAATATATAAAATAAATTCTTACCAAACTACCACCAAAATTGTAGAATATGGAGATATAAAAATATAAATATAGAAAGAAAAATAAATATATAAAATACATTCTTACCACACTACTACTAAAATTGAGGGTAGTTGAGAACACCTGACATTGAACAATATAATAAAATGGAAGGAATGAAGTTATTGCAAAAATGAAGAGAATAATTGCCCCCCAAAAAACCTGTATTATCATTTTTATCGAAATTACATTAATATATAGTAAAATTACCTGAGTAATTTGAGGCGTTTAATAATTCTTACATATTTTATATAAACTCTTTATGAGTATGACCATAACTTTTTATCTATAGTACTTCATGCATTATATCATAATCACACTTTATATTATAATCATGGCACGTCAAATATGATGGGAATAACCTGCTAGTAATAATCTAATTTTTGTATGATTTCGTTATCATCATTTCATTATCTCTTTTTTCTACATTTTCTTATTCAAACCTAGTCAAATTATATTTATTTTGTTATTCTCTAAAATGTTGTTATCGAAAATGTTTTTATATTTTAATTAATTGATTTTTATTCTGTGTTTTTGCAATCTTATAATGTAAGACAGAGTCTTGAATAAAGATACATATATTATATGATATTGAGATGTTCATTGTTCATCAAAATTGTAATAATTTAAATATTCACTTGAGTAAGCTTTTAGTAACAGATTAGATTTCAGTTTGAAATAAAGTATTCCCATTTTACGTATGTTTTTGGTGTATAATTAAGATTCAAAGTAGCGCCTATTGGGAGTTAATCTGAGTTGATTCTGATTTATATAATAAATTGGGTACATTTTCTTTTTGCCTCGTGTCACGTCTTTTCTTGGGTTTCAACGACGCACTGTAATGATGACTAAGATATATCGGTGTCGGATGAATGACCAAGATGAAGGTTTCTTAGATAGTCGGAAAGTACAGTGGAGGAAAGCGGTCATGGCCTATATTGTAGGAACCCTGCCAGCAATAATAAATGAATTGATTAATTAATTCATTCATGTTTATTAGCAACATATGTGCTATCTGCACAAGATACAAGTCATTATAACACTTTACAATTTAATTACAATACTAATGACAGTCAACTTAGAAAATAATCACCCCGTTCATCATTTTAGTCTTAATACTACATTTAAATTCATTAACACTACTAGCTTTCGTAACATCACTTGGCAAGCTGTTATACTGTCTTAATCCTAAATAAAATATCGATTTGAGTCTAACCTCCCTAGAGCAGACCTCTAAATATTAGCATTAGCCTAGACCAGTGATTCTCAACCTTTTACACACTGCAGACCATTATATACATGAAGTTTTTACTGCGGACCACTTGGGAATATTTTTGTTAATCAAACAAATATGCACAATATTCAACGCAAATCCAAAGATATCCCTGGGACTATCTACAATTTATCCTATGCGTGATGAAGATTTTGGTGACCGTCCCCGCTATCCCACAACACTAGCGCACAAGTGGTTTGCACCGTCATGTCTCGTCAATACAAGAATCTACGCGTGATGAAGGTTCCGGTGACCGTCCCCGCTATCCCACAACACTAGCGCACAAGTGGTTTGCACCATCATGTCTCGTCAATACAAGAATCTACGCGTGATGAAGGTTCCGGTGACCGTCCCCGCTATCCCACAACACTAGCGCACAAGTGGTTTGCACCGTCATGTCTCGTCAATACAAGAATCTACGCGTGATGAAGGTTCCGGTGACCGTCCCCGCTATCCCACAACACTAGCGCACAAGTGGTTTGCACCGTCATGTCTCGTCAATACAAGAATCTACGCGTGATGAAGGTTCCGGTGACCGTCCCCGCTATCCCACAACACTAGCGCACAAGTGGTTTGCACCGTCATGTCTCGTCAATACAAGAAACTGATTCAAGAAACAAGAAACTGAGTGATACCATGAACACAACACACATATGCCTACTTTGTGGCACACCGGTACAAAAAAATGATTTACCTTCAACAAAATGTAGTTGAAAAAATAAATATACCAAATAGAACAACATTAATGAAAAACATTATGTGACATCTACTTTGAGGAACTGTCTACAAATCTATACAATCTCCTAGATCTAGGCTCGATATATTTTGACAAAATGATAACTTGAGACATGAATTCGTCGACGTAAGAGAGAATACTTTGGCTTGCTATCTTTGCATCTCTAAATGTATACATGAAAGGTGACTTGAACCACACGTGCGTTATTATAGTGTGGTATAGGAAGGATGGATGCTTGTAGCCTTCTTTCATCGATATAACTGCCAACAGCAGCAGATTCGCCTTGGTGGACTCCACAGAGTTAAACATAATATGCAAGTATTGCAATTCAGCGTAATATGATGTGAAATAATTAACAAGAAATAATTAATGAAATTACAAGAAAATATAAATATAAATTAAATAGTAAAAAGAATATAAAATGGCATTAAATTAACTAAAATGTGATGAATATGCGGACCACTGGCCTAAACTATAGAGGGAAACCACGAAAAACTGGTGTAAAGACGGACAATGGCAGGGATTGAACCAGGTCCAATATTCCCCTCACCTACCAGATCACATGAAGCGAGCACGTTCCCCGCTGCGTGTGCCATATGTTCATGATTATTTTATTGAGTGTTGGTTTGAAGATTTTATTTTCCGTATTTAATATCGAATGAAACAATAAATATAGGCCTACTAAGTTTTGTTTACCTGAAATGTTTGATAGTAGGCCTAATCTCTTTGGTGAAATGAACATGTTGTTTGCATTTGAAGAAGTAGGCCTACCCAAAATTTGATACCATAATAATAATAACAATAAATAATAATAATCTTTATTCAAGGAACAATATACATTGTGATACAATGTGTCACATATAAAAATATAAAATAATGATAAAAATGAATCAGGGGTAATAGATGATGAAAGACATTACCTTAGCAACACGTTTAATACATAGTGATAACGGTTATGCAATTCAAAATGAGCCAAGTTCTTCAAGGTTCAAAGTTTGGGGATGTTACGTTATTATGAAAATAAACCGTTAGAATAGAATGGACGTGTCTTTATTTGTTTGAATATAATAGAACATAAGGGCGAGGTTTGGTCAATACACCATTCTTCGTTTGTAACAAAGAATTTATTACTCGCATTCTCTGCCCCCTTGACATCACAAATCATAACACCCAATCAACGAAGCTGTTAGAACTAGGCCAATGGTGAAATTGAAATATCCAAACAGGTTATATCATAAATGACCACGAATGATATAGATCCAACTGGCCAACTGGTAAAGCTACGACTATTTTGAGTCGTCATTATGTTTGTTCAGTATTATAATTATATGTATTGAAAATAAATTGATGAAACTACAGTAAAATGAAACAATGATAAATTGATAATGCTAAGCTTCAATTCATCAACAGGAAGATGCCAATGAATGAATGGGATCAAAAATATTAATGATTAGTCTAGATCATAGTTACCAGATAGAGAGAACTACACAAACAAGAAAGGGTCTGAAGTCAATGTTAGCTCAAGGAGTCATAGACTGGAACGCTTTACTTCAAAAGATATTCGAAAACTGGCCATCAGCTAAAACCTTCAGACAAAGAGTATAAGTGTCGAATCAAATTGTTATATTTTTTAACAAATATATTTGTTTTGTTATATTCTTCTCGAGTTATTTTCTACGTATTTATAATTGTATGTTTGTATTCCTTTATTATTTACACTTGGAAAAACAAGGACAGTGAAACAGGTTCCATTTATTATTCGTTATAGTTTCGTCAACGAAATATCAACATTTGTTAGTAATGCCCGCACACAAGATTTAGTTCTTACGCGGGCTTCTTCTTCTTATCTTAATTCTTTTGATTTGTTTTTGCAATGTTAATTTGGTATATTTGGTTCACTTTATTTACTGCTTGTATTGTTTTCTTATGTATAATGATAAGATGAGGAATAAAAAGATGTATAAATTGAAATTGAATTGAAATACAGCAAGCTCGTTGATAAGACCAGTGGATATGAAAGTACGAAAATTTGACGAAAGCTTCATCGAAATTGGTTTTACAAAATGTATTATTGGTACGGAAGAGACCGAGTGTATTCTTTGCGCCACTGTTCTATCTCCAGAAAGTATGAGGAGAAATAGAGTGTTTTATTCAAAATATTATCATTCAAAATATCATTCACCATGGAATTAGAAGTGAACGACCAACTTCAATTCCTGGATGTTTTACTCAAGAGGAGAGATGTTGGAAGTATGGCCCATTCTGTGTATAAGAAACCAACTGTAACCAAATGTGTATTGGAAGCGTGGGGGGAAATAAGGAACTTAGTCAAGTCGTCTTCATTTTTAGAAAGAGTTGGACATAAATTCAAATTGGTATTAAAAAATTACAGTACGAACGTGGGTAAATTCTCTTTTCTCGGGGCCACCATCCCAGAATGGAACAAACTGGGAGATGAACTAAATCAGGAGTGGCCTAAATCTGTGAATGATTCCAAGAAACTAATGGAAGGAGCTGAGAAAAAATGAAATGGAAAAGAGTGAGCAGCAATTGGATAGAACAAGGGAGGGGAGTAATGCAAAACATCGTTACGGGCATATTAAACGAAGGTTTTCATCAGGTTGTGGAGGAGGGAACCAGGAGTAGAAGATTAGGGGGTACAAATATTCTAGACGTAGTGTTAGTCAGGCCGAGTGAGTTGTGGGCAAAAACAGTGATTGTTGATGGCATTAGCGATCATCGGGTACCTATAGTCAGCTTAGCTTTAGCTCCGGTTCAAACCGATAACGTTGGGAAGAAAGTTTGGAGGTACAAAAGGGTGCAGGCAAGAGAGGTTCAAAAAGCTTTTGAGGATAGGTTTGAGAAGTGGTGTGAGATAGACAAGCGTGATGTTGAAGGTCTGTGGTTCAATTTTCGGAAAGTATATGAGGAGGTTAGAGATATGTTGGTTCCCTATAAGGTGTTGCAGGCAAATGCAGATCCTGCCTACTATAATAGTACGGTTAGGAGGCTTAAGAGAAAGGGTAGAAAGATGAGTAGGAAATTGAGGGAGTCAGGGGAGGGAAAGGAAGCGATCAGGGACCTGAGGCGGGACTTAAACAAGGCTAAGAGGGAGGCGAAAGAAAACTTCATGGGTGGTATGTTTAATGAACGTGATGTACAGGGTAGCTGGAATAGAATGTACAGGTTTGTTTCTAGTCAGAAGGGTAGTAGTAAGGAGTTGCCCACCTTAGTTGATCAGGGAGGGAATGAGTGGAAAACGGATAAGGAGAAGGCAGCAGCATTAAATAGATTCTACGGGGAAGTGTTCAATGTGACTGGAATTATAGGGGAGGGAGAAACAACACTGGAGGGGGAGGGGGAAGAAGTCCTGCTTACAGAGGGGGAAGTGTGGAATGTATTGAGGAAACTAAAAAGTGGGAAGTCACCAGGCATAGATGGGGTGCAAAGCGATCTCCTGAAATTAGCGGGTAGGGGGGTTGTAGGTTATTTGCTAAGGTTGTTCCAAGCCTCACTCACAGCAGGTAGAGTACCGCAAGATTGGAAAAAAGCGGAGGTGGTTCCAATTTCAAAGGGAGGGCAAAGGGGCAGGGTAGACAACTACAGGGGAATCAGTTTAACGTCACATGTATGTAAGATGATGGAAAGGGTAGTTATAAAGAGAATAATGGAGAAAGTAGATGAACATAGGGGTATTTCGGAAGTGCAGCATGGGTTTAGGAAGGGGTATTCATGTGAGACACAGTTGTTAGGTTTTGCGGAAGAGCTGGCAGGGGTAGTAGACAAGGGGGGCTGTATTGATGCAGTGTTTTTAGATTTTGAAAAGGCTTTCGACAAGGTAGATCACACTATACTATTAGGGAAGTTGAAACTGTCCATTGGGAATGCTGGGTTAGTTAATTGGATTGGAAACTTTCTTCAGGATAGAGTTCAAACGGTTCGAGTAGGTTCGGAGGTTTCAAGTGAGGTTAAGGTTACGTCAGGAGTTCCACAGGGTAGTGTGCTAGGTCCGTTATTATTTGATTTATATATAGATGATCTGACTAGGGTTGTTAATTCGAGAATAAGGTTATTTGCAGATGATTGTGTGGTATATAGGGAAATCAATACAGAGGAGGATGTAGTAGCTATTCAGGCAGATTTGACGGCACTTAATTGTTGGGTTCAGTTGAACAAGATGGGGTTAAATGAAGGGAAGTGTAAGTTAGTCACCTTTGGTAGGAGGAGAGTGAGGGCTGATGTAGTGTATGATGTAGGTGGGAAGTCACTTGAGTCAGTGGAAAATTACAAGTACTTGGGGGTGGTATTTGATAGACGTCTAGGGTGGGGGAGTCAGATTGAGAGAATAGTAAAAAAGAGTATAAATGCACTAAACTTTGTAATGAGGCAGCTTAGGGGGACAAGTATGAAGATAAAGGAAAAGGCTTATTTCTCGTTAGTGCGTCCCATGGTGGAATATGCTAGTTCAGTTTGGGATCCTTATAGATTAGGTGAGATAAGGGATGTGGAAAGGGTGCAAAGGATTGCAGTTAGAAGGGTTACAGGTAGGGTTAGGAGGTGGAAATGGGGGGAGAATGAAAGGGGGGAGAGGGTGAGAATATTGGAGAGTCCATCTGAGATGATCCGAGACTTGGGATGGCGGGAATTGGAAATACGGAGAAAGGAGGATCGGATCTGTAATTTCTTCAGGGTAATGGAAGGAGAAGGGGGCTGGGGAGAGTTGAATAGGTTGATTGAAAGGAATGAGTCAGGGTATGGGGGTAGGCGAAGTCATGATAGAGCAGTAGTTATAAAGGGGGCTAGATTAGATGTCGGTAAGTTCTCTTTCTTGAATAGGACAGGTAGGGATTGGAATGGGCTTAGTAGAAGTATACTTGAGGAGGATGAAATAGGGTTGAAGCTATTCCGTCAGAAGGTTAGGGAGGCGATAGGATAGGATTGATAGGGAACTTGCCACCGCGCATTTATGTGCAACTGCAAGAGTTAATAATAATAATAATAATAATACTATAAAATAAATATATTGTAAACAAGTAAAAGATTAATGCTTAGAACAATAAAAATTACATGCATACATATACAAAACTCACACAGATCGATATCTACACACACAATCTCACCATCACCCCTCACAAAAGACATCAGTTCTGAATTATTTAATTTCGAGAGCTAAAAGTTTGTTGGATAAAAATATTATACAAGAAGAACTGGATCATCTTGAAACAATTTCCCTTAAAAATGGTTATAACAATAGTGAAATAAATAGAGCCATCAACAGAAAATGTAATTTGAAGCAACGTTCTGATAAGAAATTTGTTTCCACCGCATATTTACCTTATATAAGAGGCACAACAGATCAAATAGGTCAACTTCTGAAAGAACACGTATTTTGCCCTCATAAAAAGTACAGTCACTGGTGAGAACAGTTAAGGACACTATCCATCTTGAAAATTGTGGCGTATATAAAATCCCTTGTTCCTGTGGTTTGGTCTACATCGGGCAAACCAAGAAATCCATAAAAGAGAGGATTACACAACATCAATACCAAGAAAGGAGGAACAGCTTATTATCAGGAGCGGCTAAACACGCTCTCAGCAGTGACAAAAATGAAGCACACCAAATATTATACGACGATACAACAATTTTAGTAAAATCGAACATACGATGGCCAAGAGCAACATATGAATCAATAGAGATAATCAAACTCCCTCATAATTTCAATGGAGAAGATGGATATAGAATTGTATTGTATTGTATTGTCTCTTTATTCACCGTCGATTATTACATAGTAAAAATATTGGTTTCGTCAATTATTCTAAGGCTAAATATAACTATAGTATTGATAACATTAATAATAAAGAATTAAAGAAAGATAATGAATTGAGATCAAATGGATAGGCCTAATTATTATAGATTCAAAGAACTAGGCACAGCTAATTTCACACAGCTGGTCGATAGCAACAGATAAATTGAGAAAGTTTGCTCAATTAAAACCACAAAACATTAGCACGACACATAATCATAGCAAAAATCAAACTGTCAGAGCGTCACCTTATAATTTGAGAGGTACAAATCAAATGAAATAATAGACTTATAAAGAAGCATTTAATTTTAGGCGCGTAAATTGTTAGGTTAAAGTACTACAACACAAACAACTTGGTATCGGGTCGAAGCAGCTTTCTGCAGCGGGTCGGAACAGCAAACACGTGCAATGGTGCCAAATGTACACCACCAGGTCTATCTGCGTATAGACCTTACCAATTTTGAGTGTCACAATAACAAAGTACAGAAAAACATCGGATATTATCAAAGTACAGTTTCTCAACTTCGATAAAAATCCATTCAAGACACACTTTATTGAAGTACAGTTTCCTTATTTTCAAGGGACAGAAATGCAAAGCACAGTATATCGGGGGACACATTAATAGTACCCCATTCAAAGACCAGATGAGATCCGAGACGATCGCTTTCTCCTGGCTTAGCTAGCATCCACGGTTGACCGCCAACCAAGGAGCGGTATCACTAGATTGAATTGGATAGACTTGAGGGTAAACAAATGACTCCTCGACCAAAATATGATTAAAACGAATCCCAGTTGGTATGGTGGCGAATGGTTTTGATTCATAGAGAGCATGAAATCTAGGATTGATTACTGATTGGTAGGTAGGATGACGCTTACAGCAAAATAACTTTGAAGCGTATGTTTACTTGGTCACATTATAGTACCCGGAGGATCTCAATCAAGAAGGCTGTGTTATTGTCATTTTTTTGGAACTGGCCGTAGGCGTTGAAGTGAATTAAAACATCGCAGCTGAAAAATTATTAATTAATTTAATTGATCTCATGTGTTGATTCAAACATTAAATACAATCGAGTGGGATATAAGTTTTCAATCAAAGGCGATGATTGGGAAATTTCAATGTATAGTGTATCTACTTGGCATAATAGGCCTAGTATGCCTCCACGTCTGTCAAGGCACAAGTAAATATTCAGCTGAGGCAAACAATGTCAAAAAGTCAGAAAACCAAGAAGTTAATTTTAGAAATTTGGTAAAGCCATTTAGAATGGCTAAATTGAATATGCTTTGGGGAAAAGCACAACTGGTGAGAAAATTCAAAATTTTATAGTAAAAATTGGGAAATTGGAATTTTGAATGAATAAACATTAGACCCAGGCCGGCCCTATTCGCAAAGTAAATTGTGCGAACATGGACCGAAAACGCTATTCGCAAAGTAAATTGTGCGACAAGCACGTGGCTCCGTTCTGCCTGCTGGCGATATATGCGAGGTTTGGACACTAACCTAACCTCAAAAACCTAACGTACTGTTCACAACCTGGCCTTGTCCACATAACTCGCAGGTTTCAGGCCTTTTTGCCATTTTTCACGCAAATAGCGTTTTAGGTTCTTATTCTCGAAGTATTTGGCCATTTTTTACTTTGTGAAAAGCGTTTTAGGTTCTTGTTTGCAAAGTATTACTGTACAAATAGACACTTCCTAAACATTATCATTTTCAGGACCTACTATTTGCTTCAAGGGTTAGGCCTAGGCCTGGATCTATTGCGTTTTAATGAAGTCAATGGTTAGGGTTAAGCCTAGCTAAAGTGAGCCTACATTTTTAGCAGTAAATTCCTAGTCCTAGACCTAATCTTGATGCCCATAATTGGACACAAACCTTACTCCACCTAACCTTTAAATGATAAATTGTGACGGATCCCCAAAACGGATCGGCATGTATTATACTATTTACCCATTACCGACCAGTAAGCGTACGCGTGTTATATAAAGGCACTGGGTATCACCTGGACGTTCATGCCACAAACAAAGGGTCATTGCTAGGCCCAACAGTAACCAAATTTACTATTTCTCCAAACTGTTTGTGTCGACCAGACACAGTTCCCATGAGCCATTTGTACAGACAAGACTAACATTCACTATTCACACACCAAGATATCATGTAGGTTATTTGATTGCACACAGAGGGCTCTGGTAGTGTGATGATGCCAAGGAATCAAATTCTTGTCATTTTTCTTCTTGAAAATTCCAAGGGTGAAAAAGTTCAGTTCATCATAGCTTAAATGCAATATTTATTGAATAAACTTTTCTATGATGCAAGCTGCATCCATCTCTGACCAAAGTTGCCACCTAGTAGAAGTGAGCCACTCATCAACTCTGGTGTGCGATCAAATAAACTACGGTAGGTGCGAACGGGGTAAGATGTTCATGAGCCTATTCGTGGAAGTGACCACAGTTTTTCTATTGCCATAACCCCAACGACGGTTCGTGGGATTAGTATGTTCTTGGGTTGGGTCGTGGGATATGGTAATAGACACTTGGTAGGCCCTAATATGTAAAAAATCATATGGTATCTTTGTTGTGTTAATTTGTGTAACATTATGTTAGTAGGCCTACAATACTAACTTTCATCTTCACTTGCTTTTTTTACTGATATGTTTACCTTGTTCTTGGAACTTTGACACATGTATTAGTTAGAATAATAAGTAATAACTAACACGAATTACATAATTAGTTTGGTATTTTTGCGCTGTTTGTGCCACAAAGTGAGTTGGTAGGGGCATTGAATTTGTAGTGGTTGTTGGGGTCACTTGGAGGGGGTGGGAGAGAAATAACTGCAGATAATGATACCATTAAACTTTATTTTCAATTAATAAATTTATGAAGTTCTTGTGTTCTTGTTTTGAAAAAAAAAAATATGGAGAAAAAAGATGGAACTGTTGGAATAAAATGTAACTTTGTTAATTCGTGACTCTACCGGTGGTGCTGTTTTTGTTATTTCGTCACATTGAAATATTGCATCGTTGAATCCAGCTATTCAACGATGCCTAACTGATTCTGAACTGTTTATTGTAATATTTGCAGAGACTAACAGAACCAAAATTAAAATCATTATTCAGCGAGTTGAAGATCCACGACAAAGAGGAACTGACTTGGAAAAAGATCAAATCGGATGGCATGGACAAAGATGGCCTCAAAGAGACAGATATGCGTAGGAGACTAACTGGAATAATGAGTACCTATGATCTCCTTGAACATTTTGAGGATGTAAACAATCCAAAGAAAAATAAACAACATGGAGCATTTAACGAAGTATCAGACGACCACATTAACAAGAGCATGTTTAAGGATAAGAAACTCAGCAAACTATGGGACAAAGCCGAAAGATCGGGTTTTACGACTGAGGAGCTTTTGGCTCTAAAAGAGGAATTCGGCCATCATCAAGAGAAAATTGATCAATACTATTCTATTTTAAAAGATGTCGAGTCAGGTCCTAATGATAGCGAAGCAAGTATGTACTCTGATGTTTGTTCAGTCATATAGCAAATCATTCTTAAATTATAACGTCTGTTTTGCTTTGTCACTGAGACTGGTAGCTTGGACACTGGAGCCGAGACATTATTCAGGAGATATGTAGGGTTCGTTCCCACCACGGTCGACCATCATAAGCGAGGATTTTTTGTGGTTTCCCTCTGTTGTTATTGAAGTGAATACACTTATGCAACAGGGATGGTTCCTGGAGAACAGGGCATGACTGCTTCCTTCCCAGTATCCAAAACACATAATAAAATGATCTTCAACATATATTTCCATTGTCGTCCCTTCTAATGTCTTTAAAACCTCTACAAGTAAATAAAACTAATATTTTGTTGTTTTCTAGTGTCTTACTATTAATGTTTTTTCATTTTTAGATTCTGTTGACAATACATTAGACAGGTTCAATATGTTAACAGTTGAAGAGGAGAGAAAAGTACCTGTAGGAAATAATGATCAAGATTATGTTGAGAAAGCAAATATGTTACGCGATAGTCATCGTGTAATAAGAGATGGCTATGATCGACTTCACAGATTGGCAGCTAAAGGTCCAAATAGCAAGGAGTTTATTGAGCCCAAAGTTCAAGGACTGTGGAGGATTGCTGTCGATTCAGATTTCACCGCAGATGAACTGGAGTCTTTACGGGTAACACATATTGATAGTTCTTCAACATTCCAAAATCACTATGACAAGAGAGAACCCTTCACCAATGTCATTATGCTTATTTATATCTCTGTCTTCTATCACGTCAGATCTTGTAGTTTATTGTCACCTGATTGACACTACTTCTCTATACCTCGACTCTTCGTGTAGTGTGTAGGGTTGTACCTATACACGAATGTCGAGTGGTGCCGTGACCGAGTATAACTTGCCTTTATTGATTTCCAGGTTGAGCTGATGCATTATGAGAATCGTCTTCTTAAACTGCGTCATCTTCACGCGGAAGCTGCTCTTGGTAATGAAAAGAAGACTGCTAAAATTGCTGGAGATAAATTGGATGGGTTGCTGCTAATGGAAGATATGATAAAAAAGCAAGCAAGAAAAGTAGACAAACTACATCTAGATCTTGAAACAAGAATAATGCAGAGACACATTGAATTATAAAATAAATATCTGAATCTCATATGTTGGTGCCAAAACAAAATATTTAAAACTGCAGAGACAGGCTTCTAGTTCTTTCCATGAGTGCTTCTAGATTAGTTTTTTGTAATAAATGCTACTTGTATTACTGTACCTACATGTTTAGTAATTTCTTCTCATTGTACCGTACTTCCAGCAAGCCACATTTCCAGCTACACCCAAGTACTGGTATGTTGTAAGCAGTGGCGTAACTACTGCAGGGGCAGCCGCCCCGGGGCCCATGCGATTACCGAAAAATAATGAAAAGATACCTATTTATACAGCTGAAAAAAAACTTTTGAATTCTAACATTATCTGAAATTACTCAAAAATAACTAAGTTATCGACATTTTTGCCGATAAGAAAGCAGGCAAGAAGATGCTCAAATAATGTGGAGTGAAGCAGCATGCACAATAGTAATAGTATCATGTCAAGTCTTCAAGTCAAATTGTGTCATTGAGACAAATATTGAGTATATTGAGTCCAATTAAGTCATATCAAGGTGTAATTGGAGTCATTTCATCGTTTGGTCAAGTAAAAATATAATTTTGAAAATAATTCTACGGTGAGGAAATTGATTTTGAACCTTAATAAATAAGTATATTCTTGAATACAAATTGTAGAAACACCGTCATATTTCTTTCGCTGAACTTACCACACTTAAGCGGGGCGAGAGCCCTATACTGACAATGTTAAAATACCAATTCTTAGGTACACTTCTCAGAGTTCCCGTAAGTTATAGTGACGCAACTTTTTGTGTCAGTACAAAGGTACATTTTTAACAACTGGTGTGCAAGATTTTTTTTTGCAGCGCTTCGATGTTTTTGAGCAAAGACTTAATTTTATGACACATTCAATTGAACAATATTCTTTCATTTTCAGAGGAATTCAAAAATACTAAATTTCCGGCACACCAGTTATGGTAAATTTATCTATCAGTATGTTGAAGATTTCAGCTCTTCAACACAAAAGATTCAAAAACCCAACAAGAAAAAGTATAGTTTGGAGGAATCAACGTTAAACAATTGTTAGCAAACAGTAAAAGGCAATGTAAAAAATGTGATTTTCAAATAATGGTGACTATCTTCTTTTCCAATGAAAACAACAGTCTACCAAGTCATGAAAAATGAATTCCCCAGTCTTTGCTGAATCCAAAACCACCAACACAAGAACTGTATTATATAAGTTCAGTTTTCATAGTACCGGTAGTTAATAAAATATGGAAATTTGGGTAATGAATGAACACTTAATTATAAATAAGAAGAACCAAAGAATAATCATTTTCATGGATACGTATACCAGATAGTTATATTGAACTTATACTATTTTCAGTCATGAATCTACAAAAACTTCATGAAATTAAAAGATAAAAAATCATTTTTGGGAGAAAATTATTTTCCCTCTCAAGTGTCATTTAATCTTCATCTTCAATAGAACCATTTTGTTTAAAAAAATAACAGGCCTAATTGTGAATCTATTTTGATAATAACTTTTGAGTGTATATTTTTAATCGTCTTCAATGGTGAATTGAAAAAACATGAAATATGGGGATATGTAGTATGTTGAATGATATCGAAATCTCATAATTTGAATTGATACAGTTTTTTTGGAGGGAGGGGGGGCCCATGTGTGTCCTTTGCACCGGGGCCCAAAATTCCTAGTTACGCCACTGGTTGTAAGCTATACGGGTGTTATTGCCCGAACCTACACTGTTTAACCTCCACACGGAAGCTGCTCATTGTAATGAAAACATAATGACAATTTGCTTTCTTTTCCAATCATAAAATTGAAGTATCAAGAGTATTTTACTATTCACAAGTTTTAATTCAATTAGTTTTTCAATTGATTGTTTATAACAAGTAGCTGTTAATATTGAGAGAATTTTTGAGCTGAGTTTCAAGGTTTAAAAATTATCCATGTAACAGTCTCATTGAAAACTTGGTGATGTCAAATTAATTATTCGCATTGTACGACAGTTTACCGTGAAGTGTTACAATTGAAGAAAAAAAAATATCCGAGAAGGCCTACTCTACTGAGACGGGTGAATCAGTTGCCAGCGTATATATGTACATGCCTTTCCTACTCTCCAGAACACATAATAAAAACCCCAATCATTTCATTCATCGACGCCAATGGATCTTCATCATTACAGTGTGTCGTTGAACTAGAAAAGCAATTTCAACCCCTGTCCAAGCTGTACCATAGTCAGCTTACTTCATCACACAAACCATTAAAAAAATACTTTGCATCAAGAATGAATCTATGTAGTTAGCTGTATGCCATACGCTGAATGATGAAATAAAAATATTTCACCCAATTTTGGTGTACGCCTGCCGACCTTGGCCGGATATTATTGTTAACAAACCATCTCACTTCTAATGATTTGATATTGGTTCAAATTATATATTGGATTTCAACACAAGGCAGGACAAATAATAAATGGAAATAATATGACGTAGGGCCTATATTATTTGATAGAGCTTTGGTCACAGTGCATAAAGATATATTTTAAAGTCTTCATGTACAAGCAAATATTACATAATAATTCCTTTAATTAATGTCCAGCAGCCATCTTTGGGACTGATAAAATAGTAACCCTTCATGTGCTACTTGTGCAGATAAGGCATTACCTTTGAAGGACCATAATATTATCAAATAGCTTCTTAACATGTGGCAGGGCTCACCACTCCAAAAACACCTACCACATCTAAGGAAAACGAGGGTAAACATCATAAAAATGAGACGAACTGAAAAAAAATACAAACAGGCAAGAGAAACGAGAGGTCTTCTTAATCTTGTCTTTCATAATCGACGGGAAACTGGTAATAATAAAATTCTCACTACGTATGGATAACATTAGATGTTGACATATTATATGCTACATACACCCACCATTAACCCAACTATAGTACTAGCTGAGACAACTTAGATGCAGAACAACTATGTATAACTGAATAATAATATTAATATATACTGTATTAGACTATACGAGAAATACGCTATTTTTCGCTTCATCAAAGCCTAACATGACCGAAATCTAAATACAAAATCTTAGATAAATTCATATCATAACAGAACATAAAGCAAAATTGAAACCAATACATGAAAAAAATGCCAATGCAATTATTTTTCCTTATTTATTTCGTAAACTACAAGCATTTATCAAACCAAGGTTGAAACATGCAAAATAATAAAGGAGCTAAATTATATATCCAGGTTCCAAAATAGTTATTTACACCGCATCATGTAATATTGATAAACCGCTACATATCCGATATAATAGATCATATGTTGGCTCTAGTATTTGACGGCCAAATTGTAGATTAGTTGCCACAATCTTGGCATCACTATCACTCGCCATTCGAGGCCCCTAAAACAATCCTCAATCACGAGTTACACTGTCGAGTCAATCAACAGGTAGAGAGAATACAACACAAACTCAATGATTGGAACAAGCAAACTGGCATTGATTGATAATAATTATTATTATAATGTATCTTAACTATAGTATGTATGCACAATGGCTGTTCATAAAGCCAATAGCAGAAAAACAGAGTTTGAGAAATGAAGATATATAGAACCAAATAATCTAAACCACAGATAAAGACCACCAGAGGGAAGTTCTAACATAGCTACCAAATATTTTTTGTCCCAAACACTAGATGAAAAGAGCAAAGCATTGTAGCTACAGATGGACAATTTAAAATAAAAAAGTTGAAGATTTTATGTCTTTACTATGTCAACACCTGCACAATTAGTCTGCTAGATTGATCAATATTTAGTGACTCCATTTGGCAGCCCAACCCTGAAACAAAAACACAACGATTAGATCAGTTTATTGTTCACGCCGCTGTAAAATCATTGGATTAGGCTGACTTGTGACCTTATTCAAAGTAGGCCTCTATGCATCGTTATAGGATCTATCGTTTTCCTGTGGGATCATTTATTGTGTCCAATTCTACTCCCATATAATCACCAATACATTTTCATGGATGGATTCTTTTTTCTAGTTCCTTGAAAGATGATAGATAGATGTTTCATTATAGTACATCTTTTCTTGCTTATAGTACAGAATATTCAAGATTTGAATGGTTTAGAAGGCTGTCTTGATCAGAGAATACCGCGTTCATTGGAAAGGGGGGACCCACGGGCCCAACGTCGACGACGAGCAGATCAGTCGTGACTTACATGTTGCTTATCCTGGCCGTCCGGTAGGGTGTTGATGGTGCGTTGTGGCGGAGGTGCGTCCCAGTTGGGCTCCATCTTGCCGGAGTTGTCGGGCGGGCCCATGTCGGGGCCGGCGGGGTGGTAGTGGGACTGGGGCATCATCTGCAGGCCGTGCTGCATCAACGACATGGCTGCCGCAGTGCTGCCGCCGCCGTTGTGAAACGAGTTCAAGTTGTCGGGGTGTCCAGACTGCTGGAAGCAAAAGCACCGTATAGAGAACCCAGTAGCAACAATACATACGTAATGGAACGACTTGCTGCAATTGTGAAATGAATTTTGACCATCTAAGGACCTAGTTTGTGCTTTGATGAGAATAGATTGAGCCCTCAAGATTGCCAAGTTGACGCCAGCGCTTTTGTACCTGCGGCGTCTATGCTTCGTATTACATTGGTATCACCAATCATGTAGAGAGCCTACACAATCTCGTATCAGGTGCCAGGAAGACTGGAAGTAACTCAGATGCACGCGCAACTATATGTATTTCGATGTATGAATACCAGGAGTGACTTGAAGTGTGCGGTCATGATTTTGCTGCAAGCACGGCTACCCAAGCGACGCTAAATATGCTGTGGCAAAAGCGACGATAAACGTCCAGACAGATTGTCCATGTAAACCGTTAACCTGATTAATGATTTTGAAAATACGTGGAGGGGAAGAAAATGGAAGTGGTCAATTACGCTAGTTGCAGAGGGAGGAACAAAATTGTTAAACTAGTGTCATAAAATAGGCTCCTTCAATAACGTGGTTAAAACCACATTGAATGAGGGAATAGCAAAAAACATAGTTTTTTGACAAGAAGCTATTGCCTTCACCGGTAGAATAAAACTAAAATGAATAACCACAAGACAAAATATGTATGAAACCAAGCACAGAAATCAAAACCAACCAACTAGCACAGTCTCCAGTTTCTCTTACCTGGAAGGTGGCGTCGATCATATGCGAGAGATCGTCAGGCGGAGGAATACGTCCGAACTGGTTGTGGTTCGGCCTGTACATCCTGTTACACCTGTCCAGCTGGTGGCGCTCCATGGTGGGCCCCATGTTGCCACCGGCCCAGGAGTTCAACGGCATCTTGGGCACTTCGTTACCGCCTCCTCCCAGCATCCACGCAGTCCCGTCGAGGTCTCCACAAGCTCCAACTGACACACAACGTACAAATGTTATTGAGGCAGAAAAACAGAAATCTTACCATGCACATTTTCAATTTTTTTTCTTACACCAATTTGGTTTTTAGTTGGGCAATAATAGTTTATATGTTTATAGTGCCTAAATGTAAATATTTTATACCATATTAATTAAATTTAACATTATTTATTGTGCTTCCCAACACAATTTTTGCATTGAGCAAAATGTAATATAACAAATATCAATTATAATAACTGAAGTAGGTTTGAATAAAGGATAGAACATAGCTTACGTCTCGAAAATCCACTTTCAAATCCTTTCACAATTTAAGGTCATTCCCAATATTCCTTATCTATCATCGTCATGGACATATCAACCAGTGACAAGTAATCTTCCATCTCATTGCTATCATATTTTTTGGTTCTATTTACAACCTTTCTAAAACTTTTAATAGCATTTTCCCTTCTACCTGATCAAAGATGTCCTCCTGTTTTTTTGTAACTTTGTTCAATTGACTTTATATCGAGACTTCAATAAGTCAATAGACAATCCTAGGTGCTATGAGCTACCAGCTGTACAGAAAAAGACTAAAGCATCTTCTTCTTCTTTGACATTCTTGAAAAACTACATGACTGATTTGATGATTACAACTTGACCGTACCTCCGACATTGCCGAAGGACTTCCAGCTTGCTCTCTCAGTTCCGATTGGCATGATCTTTCTATCTTCCATCTTGTGGTGATGTACCTCGTTTGGTACGTTATTGGGCGACATTGCCGGTGAATTCCCGCCAGCCATACCGCCGTTCTCCAGGCTGGCCAACAGGTCCGACCCTGTCATATTCCCAGAATGGTTCAGGTTTGAGCCGATCGCACTCATGTGCGCAATCGAATTTGGGTAATTCATTTGGCCCGCCATTTCGGGGTGGTGTGACTGGTGGAAAGGGTGCTGCGAAAACATTGGCCAACGCTGACCGTTTGGCATCATGTTCGAGGTGGGCGTGTTCTGGGGGTGGTACTGCCCTAGATTTGACTTGCCAAGAGGAAATGTCATGAGATTCGGGTTCTGTGGAGGAGGCAACACACCCGAACGTTGGTGGAACGGAGGTGCAGGGTTATTAAACATATTCGTTTGTTGAGGGGGTTTGTTTGGGACGTGGAGAGAGAAGTCGGGTGCTCTGGGGTTCAGCCGTGACATTGACACCGTGGTATTAGTATTGGACTGAGGGTTAGACTGCGTCTGAGAGAAGTTCATAGGGTTCTGATGGTGATGTTGTTGTTGCTGTTGTTGCTGTTGATGGTGGTGATGTTGGAAAGGTATGTGTTGCTGGGACTGCTGGTCGGGTACAAGTTTCAACAGCTGCCCGTGGTCTGAAGGGTACATCCCGCTGTGGTCCTGCGCCGACGACACCATGATATTATGTTGCTGGTGATTCGACAAGATGCCGCGGCTGTTGTAGGCTGCCGCGTCCAACGACTGCTGTAGTTCTGCTTGCCGATTGGCTACGGCTTGCTGTTTGGCTGCCAGAGCCATGACGGAGCCCGAAGAGATGGGCTGCTCTGAGGAGTATGTCACGGAGTTCTGGTATGGGGGGTGGGAGGGAGGTGTCGTGCTCGATTTCGACGAGACGGGAGAGCACATGGCGTTGCCTCGGTAACCAGGAGCTTTGGACGCATCAACCTGAAATTGGAAGGCATATAGTGAGATGAGTTTTTCCCCATATCACAGTTCGATCAATAATGTACCGACTAGCGATTTTGTATCTTTCTATTTTTGTGGATACTCTTACATTGTGTTCAAAGTACATAATTCAATCAAGATTGCATTCACATATTCACATCTCTTTGTAGTTTCAAATACAAAGAATCAAACAAATCAAATCGATCGAAACCCTGATATATTGAAAAATTTGATATTGAATTACAACCCCAATATATATAAATATACTAGCCAAACGCAACAGAAGCGTTGTAAGATGAGCGAGATATCTTATCAGGTATAATAGTCGTTGAAGTAGTTTTACCCTTGCTATTTTATCAACTCTGGTATTCTATACACCTTGATGCATATAAAGAAGACTTCATTTTTGGGCAAATATCAAATCTAGAAAGCAGTGAATCTCGGCAACCTGAATCTGCTTTTTTTTTTTTTTTTTTTTATTAATCTTTTTTTTTCACATACAAAAATACACATGACAGTCAAAAAATCCACAAAGTCTTCAAAGAAGACTTGACTGTGGGAGAAACAAAGAATATTATAATCTGTATATTTTTTAATTTTTATGTTGAATTTATGAAGAATTTATGAAGAAGGTGATCAAGAAAATGTAAATATGATGATGAATTGAGTGGCAACTATGAAAGCATAAGTAAGAGATCTAATTTTTAGATTGAACAATATTTAAAAAAAAAAAGAAGAGAAATACCTGAGAATATACTATCACAAAAAAATTACAAGGAACAAAACACCACTGAAAAATAAAATTGACATACTTCTTTGCATTATGAATGAATAATAATATTGTGAAAGTGAAAAATGAACATAATAATAGCACCTGAACAAGAGTCTTGAAATAACTTAACTGGTGCATCGAGAAATAGTAAATATGAATACATTATATTAGGAACAAAACACTACTGAAAAATAAAATTGGCATAATTGTGTACATTATGAATGAATAATAATATTGTTAATGTGAAAAATGAACATAATAATAACAACTAAACAAGAGAGATGACTTCTGATGCATCGAAAAATAATTAATATGATTGCATTATATTATATAGAGGGTGACATGATGATGATTACATGAACAAAATATAACAATATTATGATGTCAGTAATATGAATAATGAATGATGTGAATGCCGAAGAAAAAAAAAATATATCATGTTGGAGTCTTATGTCTTATCAGTACAACAATACACAGAAATACATCAGTATTGGCAATGTAAATTGAGACTGATTGAATGTAAGTCGAGACTAATAATGATAAATGTATTAAAACAGAAACCTACACGAAATTATAACAAAAGGATTCAATATAAGGTCTACTATGGGAATATGAAATTAATAGAGCCTAAATTATTTTATTGACCAACCATGTTTTGATTTCTGATTTGACATTTTTATAAGAATCGAAATTACGTAAACTTGGAGGAATTTGATTAAATTTGGAAGGTACAGCGTATTCGAGACGACGTTTACCATATTTATTTATATAAGTAGGAATATTATAATTTCCAAGGAGCCTATATCTAGTGTTTGCTTCATGATCATTCAATGTTTTAAAAGAAGGGTCGTAATAATATTTTAGAATGAATTTATAATCGAATAAGTAAGTGACGGGGAGAATATTACAATACTGAAATAATGTAGGAATGTCATTATCAATCGTATTTTTCACCTGATCGGGTGTTATACATTTTATCATGTTAATTTGGAGGTTGATAATTTGTTGTAGATGTGAGTTCGAAGCGTCCCCCCAGGCTAAAATACCATATGAAATTAAAGATTCAGCCAATGCTAAATAAACAGTACGCAACAATTGAAAAGGTAATATGAACTTGAGTGTGTATAATTTAAATGCACAAGACCGGAGTTTAGTACACAAAATATTTATATGAGGTTTCCATGTGAAATGGCTGTCAATTGTTAAACCCAAGTAAACGTAATTGGATACATTTTCGATTTTTGTATTACAATTTGAACAATTATCACCCTTGCTCAAGCCATGTAAACATTGATAAGAATGATAAATCGTATTGATGGTTAAATTTTTTTCTCTATTAAATGGGGAGCAAATATGTACCAGTTTGGTTTTATTTGAATTAATTACGAGGTCATGATCGTGAGTCCATGAAAGTAAATGACTAAAATCTTCTTGTAGATATGACTCGGCTACTTTTAAATTTTGGTGAGAGGAGAGCAATACAGTGTCATCTGCGTACATGTATATTTTACATTTACCAATGAAATTAGGCATGTTATTAACATAAATTAGGTATAATATGGGTCCAAGAATTGAGCCCTGAGGTACGCCCGTTGTGATGTTCCTCCTGACGCTCAAAGTGTCTCCAATTTTAACTACAATATGTCTATTCATCAAATAGTTTTCAAACCAATTCAACAATGAACCTCCGATACCGATATTAGTTAAAGCGAGTAAAAGTTTTGCATGATTGAGAGTATCAAAGGCTTTAGAGAAATCAATGAATAAACAAATTACGTGAGAATTGATATTTAACTGAGAGTTTATGTAATCTGTGAATAAAACTAATAAATCGGATGTACTTTTATCTTTTTGAAATCCAAATTGATTTGCATGAATAATTTTGAATTTGAACAAATAATCAGTTAGCTTGACCGCTACACATCGTTCCATGATTTTTTCTATTGAAGGTAAAAGAGCAATAGGTCTGTAGTTGGAATATTCAATGTGCGAACCTTTTTTATAAATTGGACGGACAACAGAAATTTTCAATTTATTAGGAACAATGCCAGTTTTCAGCGATAAGTTAATTAATTTGGATATAACAGGACTTACACAATCGACTAATAATTTCAAATCCTTCACTCGTATCCCGTCAATTCCAGGCTGCTTATTTTCATCCATCCCATTTATAATATTTTTAATAAAATTTACGTTAACAGAAGGCATATGCATGGACGTACATCTATTAATATCATGCATTTGATTTATAGTAATTATATTACATTTATGACTAATATGATTGATTTCATCGATAAAAGAATTCACGAAGTTATTTGCAATGATATCATTAGAATATGATTTACCAAGAAATTTCATTATTACTTCATCTACCGTTTTCTTTCTACTTCTACCTACTATATCGTTAATGGTCTGCCAAGTACTTTTCAAGCTATTTCTCGATTTAATTAATTTCTCTTTAAAATAAACATTCTTTGCTTCAATTATTTTTACATTAACTGAATTTCTGCACTTTTTGAACTCATCACGATATACAGTTCTGAGAGAATTATTACAATTTTTCCATTTTTTAAATAATGCATCACGCTCTTTCAAAAGTAACTTCAAATCGGTCGTGATCCAATCTTTCTGAACTCTCTTCTTGGCTGTTTCACTTTCGTGCCGCCTATAAGTAGCAAGGTCATAACATTCTTTGAATTTAGAAATTAAAACTTCATAAATCTCATTGCAATCATTTAATAATAGCTCTGAGTCCCACCTTATGAGTTTAAGTTTGTTTGCAAGAATATATTCATTTAAACTGTTTTTATAAACACCGGTTTCCTCTTTTTGATTTTCAATAATTTCGTCAAAGTTAATGTCCGCAGCTATCATATAATGATCAGTTATTTTTGTTGTATATATAACTGATGTTATTTCATTGGCCGATCCTCTTATAAATATGTGATCTATACACGTACCAGATACACTGTCAAGTCTGAATTCTTCTCTTGTTATTCCAAATATTCCTTTATAAAAACCATATGTAGCGAACATATTTTCATAAGATTGAATAATAATATCATCTTTGTTCAATAGATTCAAGTTCATATCACCAATTACAATTGCATTTAAATGTCCAATAATTTTAATACACTGCTCCAATTCTGATATAAAACCTACTTTATAAGTGTCCGGAGACCTGTAAATAGCTATTAAAGAAATGGTTTTATTATTGTAGATGAGCGAACCACTAATAGATTCAAAGTAATTATTATTCGCAATACTCTGAACGAAACGAAAGCTAGATTTAACAAATAAAAGTAAACCTCCGCCACCTTTTTGTGCACGAGTTTTATGAAATGTTGAATAACCATCCAATTTATAATAAGATATGTCCACGTAGCTTGAAGATATTTCACTAAGAACTAAAGCATCGAAATTTCCAACATGATTCTTTAAAATGAGATTCAATTCATTCCAGTGTTTATTTAGTGATCTGATATTTAAATGAATAATAACGAAGCCCCCAGCAGAGCTTAGCCAAAAATCAAAGTCGGCCACAACAAGCCGTTTATGAGTAACCTGATCACATACATCGTAATTTAAATCAAGGTCAAGGTCTAACATGTATCGAATATATATTACGTGAATGGATAGAAACAAATATCGCAGTACTCAAAATACAAGGGGAAAACACAGGTTCAAGTTACTTAATTTTTACAAGATCAATAACGTTATTCACCTTCAATACTCCCGATGACTCGTCTTTTTTTACAAGAATATGACCACGGTTCACCCAAGCAAATTTATACCCAACTTCCTTAGCTTTAGATCTTACTTTCCAAAACAGTTCTTTATAAAACGGGGAGAGATTCTCGTTAATATATACTCTGTCTTTTCCGACCTTGCTATTTCTTCCAGTTACGTCGTTACTTGTTCGAGCGTCTCTCTTCTTGGAGATGAAGTGATCTCGCTTCTTCCTGTTTAATTTCTATAGTAATATTTGATGAATAAAAACAGATGATTCAATTTTTTTCTCCAAAACAGCTGGTTCGAATTGAATACAAAATCGTGATAATGTGTATCGTTCATGTATATACATTCACAGAAAATTTCATTCCATTTGAAGAGATTTTATTTTTCAAATTTTCTTGCCCAGCCTGATCTTATGGGGTTTTTAGAAATTTTGAGAAGATATTTCTAAAAATTGGTTGAATCGATTCATACAAAAAACTATAGGCCTACAGTTTTAAGTTGGATAATTTTGCATGTACAAAAAAAGTTTCATGTTGATCAGTCAACCCCTGCAACCTGTGCAGTGCCCACAAACAAAAAAAACAAAAAACAAAAACACACAGACAAAGTTCTATAAGAGTGGGATGGAATCTTCGCTTACGCTCATCTAATTATTATCATTTTGTGATGGACGATATGAGATGAATGATAAATGATGATGCAGAGTAAGAGAAACAAGTGATATGAGAATAATGAGGTGGGTACAGGTTGGAGAAAATACAAGCACATTTCAGGGCATATTTCCTCCAACCTGTACCCACCTCTCTCATCTCAAATCACTTGTACTTCTCTTACTCAGAATCATCATCTATCAGACTATCATTCATCTCAAATTGTCTATCAGAAAACAATATTCTTTAAATTAAGTCCTACTTTCTAATAATATATGTGTGTGTGTGTGTGTGTGTGTGTGTATGTATATATATATATATATATATATATATATATATATATATATATATATATATATATATATATTTATATACAAGATAGTCACAGAAATTAACTACTGTAGGCCTACTTCGTCAACTGTTATATGTAAACGTAACTGCTAGATTAACAACTGTCAAGCTCATCAACCTACCTGAAGCGGTATGTCGTCCATGTACTTTCCAGTGTTGCCGCCATTAGCAGTACCCGTGGTGGCGCCTGTTGCAGCTACGCTCGCAAAGTTCATACCCTTCTGCATTGGATTGTCATTCTCACGGCCCCACATGGGCTGCTGCACCTGCCACGTAATCACATACCGTTAGAACACTTTTGTAACAAAAATAATGAACAAATGACTAAAATAGAACTCAATTATTATTGTGGCACGTGTATAACATCGAAGAAAATGAATGTTGATGCGTTGTTTTCGAGTAGGGCCTACAAAATGCAGTAGGCCTACTGAAATGAACACAAATATTTTTTTCACTGCAGGCCAAGATTTGAGGACATGTTGAAATGATATGGCCAATTCTCTATCTTGCCCATTCTAGTTTGCTAATATACTAGTGGGGGTAGTCACAAATCAAGTTTTATCCAACTGAATGCTAGAATGTAAATCTAGAGATTTGTAAAAATGTAGGTCCAACTATCGCCCAAGTGGACGACTTTATAAACAAGCAAAACTAACAATTAAAAAGTGAAATTTCTTTCAAGTCTAGCAATGTGTTGAAGGGAGCATCAACAGATGAGCATAAGGAGAAATGTACTCAGCTAGAAGGTTGGCAACATTAAAAGAAAGCCTACGTACCTTAGAATACGAATCATTGAAAAGCGAATACTCTTGAGGCGTGTTTGCTGGTGGTCTAGGCGGCGCCTGGTGGTGTTCTTGTTTCGTTAGCAACGGCGTGGTACTTCTCGTGGCCACCGACGGCGCTACAGTCTGGGCGGGAGGGAGGGGGGCACTGGAGGTGGGGGCTGTCTGTGAGACGGGCATCGAGAAGGGGGCCTTCAACTGGTACTGGCCGGGTATGCTGGGTGGGGCTGAAGCGGGCGGCATCGGCCGGTGATGCTTTGGTGAGGATACCGTGGTGGAAACCAGGGAGGTGATTGGTTGCTGTGTCACTCGAGACTTGGTAACTGAAGTTGCGGGAGGGAGGTGGAAAGCGGCGCTCGTTTCGGTCAGTTTCGCCGCAAACGTCGACGGGGCAATCGAGCTTTCGATTTTCACTGGTCGTCCGTAGGTCATTATGGCCGACGTGTACGACATGGTGGTTTTGGTGTTGACGGCTAGTTGGGCGGCAGCGGCACGCTTCTCGGCTGTAATTCACGTCAACGTCGTTATAAAAACTTTGTACATGTGTGATCAATCATACTCCTAACTGATGACTACTAATTCAACAATGCTCTAATGGAGATGCTCTTCTGTAGGCATTATTGGTAGGTCAAGCATAATACTTAGTTGGCCTATTAGCCAAACCATACAGGATCAAATAAATGTCAAGAAACTACCATAGTCATGAGTGACTGTACCAATAGATTATGGGCCCTTTATATAAGTAAAAAATAAATAAATATACATAGAAATATGTTATCTTGAAGTTTCTACTGTGAGCCTACATGATTATTTCTGTTGTGTTTTTTCCCACGAAGATTTTAGGGGCACCGTTATCAACTTTAGAATCTCAAAGTTTGAGAAAAACTTTTCTCAGATTACTTTATATTATAAATGAACTAAGCATATGAATTAAAAAAATTAGCCACCAGTCGACATCCACTCAACATGTTAAAATTTTGGTTCCAAGTAAACCTTTCACAACAAATGTTATATTCAACATCAAAATGATTCATTAAAATACGTCAGATGAGATACAAATCGGATACAAAGTTCCAGAATAGTACATTTTGGCAACCAACGGTAATTGTAGTGAAAGGTTTCTGCAAGAGTTGTTGTTCAACTGTTGAACTTTCATTAATCTTGACCAAGAGTTGAAGTTGAATGTGGACAGGGAGCTTTAGGAGCATATTGTACCTGCGGCTACGAGTCGAGGAGCGGTCCCTCGAGTAACTGGGGGCGGACCACCCAGCTTGGTTACCGGGGGCGGACACAGAGATGGTAGCAACGGTATGGGTGCGCCCACAACTAATGTAACACAACAGAGAGGCTACGTAAACAGAGAGTAACAACAAGGACCAAGAGCTAGTCTACAAGACTGAAAGACCACCGGGTGAATAATTATCAAGAGATGGTAGACTTTCAATTTCGACTTGATAGCGTCAACGCACGATCTGGGTTCGAATATCACGATTCGGGTTATTACTTATATTTGATCGTCGGCGATGAGCTGCTGAGATGAGTAGAAGAGAAATAATATGAAATACAGCGAAACCTCTATGCATCGTTCCACAATCCGACATTTTCCAGTGTCAATCATTCATTTTGTCCCACCATACTTCCATATAACCAATGTACAATTTTCCTGGATCGATCATTTTTCTGTGCGGATTCAGTAAACCCTCGTCAATTTGAAATGGAAAGAAACCAAAAAATGAATTGATTTGAATTTATAAAAATTAAGATTATTTGAAAAACTTCTTCCTCGAAATCATCACTCTTTCCAATTAGAATTTAGTCAATTTCGTATTGCGCACAAGAGAATGCTATGCACCGGCCGATACCAAGGGTCAGAAACAGTAGTGACGGGCCTGTGTCGTTGTCGACGCACGCTCGTCATAAGGCCTGCTTCTGTTGGCGCTAGGTTGTCCCGAGTCTGACCAACAAATACTGTTTCGAGCTAAAAAAAAAGTATTCGGATTGACCACATTAATTAACATGAAATGCCTACAAATTTAGCCAAAAATCGACTTCAAGTTCGAAATATGTCAAGTTTAGGATTTATCGAGTTTGGATCAATGAGTGTTTACTATACAGTAAACCCTCGTTAATCCAAACTCGGATAATTTGAAATTTGACATTTCGAACTTGAAGTCAGTCCCCGGCTGAAGGTATTGGCATTTCAATGTTAATGAATATGGTTAATCCGAATTCCAGCTAATCCGTAATTCGAACTAATATTTCGACCCCTTAATTGCTTTAGCACCGTTTTCGGATTGGATAATCCGAAATAGATGGAGTGAATTCCATGAATTGATCATTATTTTCGTAAATTCCATCCTTTTTATTTGACGCGTAACAATAGGCCGAAGCCAGCTCAGCTGTTCGCTGCCACTGAATACGTCATCCGACTCCGAGTGCGCTCGGGCCGCTCCAAAACGCTTAGTATCTAATTTCGTTGGATTAGATACTAAGGTCTTTGGCTGCTCTGTCTGTCCTTGACGAGCGGTAAGCTCGGAACACTCAATCACTCGGAACGACCGAGCGCCAATGGAAGCTGGCCATCTAACGTTCGTTTGCTGTCGAAGATAGCCAAATACACACGATCAGTGATTCGGTACCTCGCACATGTGGCATCTAGCTTTCTCTCGCGCTCAATACGAAATTGCTTCAATTCTAACCGGGAAGTGTGATGATTTTTGTGGACAAAGAGTTTTTTGGTTAATCCGAATTTTTATAAATCGAAATCACTTTTTGGGGTCTCTCGAATTTCGGATTAACGAGGGTTTACTGTAGTTGTTTTCCTGGTCCCTTGAAAAGCAATCGAGGTTTCACTGAAAACCTCTACATAATTCCAAATTATTCAATTCCATCATCTATTTCTCCCAAAAGCATCTCATACAACCAATTTTACATTTTCCTGCTTGAATTGTATTTATCCATGTGTTTTTTCATGGTCTTTTGAAAAATGCCAGATAGAGGTCTCACTGTATATTTACAATATGAAACATACAAGCTACAAAGTACAAACCTGAGATGAACGCAATCGACTAAAAACCATTTACGTTAGTATCCACTAATTACAGTAATCTTTTCATCATGCCTTTCAATAATGAAGAAGAATCACGATATACAGAGAAACCTCTCAAATAAGTTTCTATAAGCTCCCACATGTTGAATAGTTTCTTTAGAAAGGTTTTCACTTTAGTAAGTTTTTTCAGTCTGGTCCCCTGAAAAACGTACTAAAGAGGTTCCATTCCACAAACAGTTCATCTTATTATGCAACAACATACGTGTATACCTAATCAGACTCGAGGAAACTTGGGTACGGCAAACGCGCTACATAAAACCAGCGGAAGTTATATTCAATAACTAGAAGAGGTAAAAATTGAAGTTACGTTTTCTTGGCAATGTTGGTACAGTAATGTGCAAGTTTGAAAAGTGAACCTAACCATAAAATCTAATGATGTTAAATATAAGCAGGTTCAATTTTTAATAATGAAACTAATACACCAATATAAGAAATATAAGAAAGCTACAAACAGAAAATTCTTCTAGCGATGGATAACACTAGTCAAACGCGAAATATGCGTTGTAAGATGAGCGAGATATCTCAATAAGGTATAAAAGTCCTTGAAATAGTTTTACCCTTGCTACTTTATCGACTTTGGTATTCTACACACCTTGATATCTGAATAAGCTATAAAAGTCGTTAAAGAAGTTCTACTCTTGCCACTCCATTGACTCTGGTATTCTACACACCTTGACGCATATAAAAAATACTTCATTGTTGGTCAACTCTTGAATCTAGAAAGCAGTGAATCTCGACAACTTAATTCTGTCATAATTTTTATGATATATTTTATGAATATTATCAGTCATTTTATTTTTTTTCTCCAAAACGACTGATCAGAATTGCTTAAAAAATCGTAATAATGTGTAAAATCCATGTATACACATTTAGAGAAAATTTCATCCCATTTGGAGAGATTTTATTTTTCAACATTTTCCGCCCAGCCAAATCTTATGGGGTTTTTAGAAACTTTGAGATGATGATTCTCAAAATCGGTCCGACCGATTCATCCCAAAAACTATACAGTTCTAAGTTGGATGAGTTTGCGTGTACAAAAAAAGTTTCATGTTGATCAGTCAACCCTTGCGACCTGTGGAGTGCTTACAAAAAACAAAAAAAAACAAAAAAAAACAAAAACAAAAAAAAACAAAAAAAAAACACACAGACAAAGCCCTATAAGAGTGGGATGGAGACTTCGCTACGCTCAACAATAATCTATTTAGTACTCAGTATTTAGCAATCATTCCTCAATTCCCTTGAGAGAAAACACTTCAAACTTGGGATGACTGCAGTCCTGTGCTAAATCATTTGTCTATAATTGTACGTGAAAGTGATTCATCGCTGGCAACATAACAAATGAATAATCAGTAAGGAAAAAGAAGAAATCAAAATGTATTTGAGGGATTGCGTTGGTTGGCCAGTCTCTTATGATGCTTCAACTTCCATTTCATGAGTACTGTCCCTGAATCTGTAGATCACTGCTCTACCTAGTGTAGAATTTGACACCGTACATCATGTCTACAATAATCATCAAATATTGGTATATAAGATGACTGTTGCATATAGCTGAGCCGACATAAACGTAGTTTTGTGTTCATTTGTAAACCAAGTTTCAAGATTAGGATGATAAATGGGTAGACCTTCATTGTTCCAATACAGTAAACTCTCGTTAATCCGAAATTCAAGGGACCCCAAAAAGTGATTTCGATTTATAAAAATTCGGATTACCGGTAATTAACCAAAAAACTCTTTTTCCACGAAAATCATCACACTTCCCAGTTAGAATTGAAGCAATTTCGTATTGAGCACGAGAGAAAGCTAGATGCCACATGTGCGAGGAACCGAATCACTGATCGTGTGTATCCGGCTATCTTCGACAGCAAACGAACGTTAGATGGCCAGCTTCCATTAGCGCTCGGCTGTTCCGAGTGATTGAGTGTTCCGAGCTTACCGCTTGTCAAGGACAGACAGAGCAGCCAAAGACCTTAGTATCTAATCCAACGAAGTTAGATACTAAGGTCTTTGGAGCGGCCCGAGCGCACTCGGAGTCGGATGACGTATTCAGTGGCAGCGAACAGTTGAGCTGGCTTCGGCCTATTGTTACGCGTCAAATAAAAAGGATGGAATTTACGAAAATAGTGATCAATTCAAGGAATTCACTCGATCTATTTCGGATTATCCAATCTGAGAACAGTGCTAAAGCAATTGAGGGGTCGAAATATCAGTTCGAATTACGGATTAGCTGGAATTTGGATTAACCATATTCACTAACATTGAAATGCCTAAACCTTCAGCCGGGGACTGACTTCAAGTTCGAAATATGTCAAATTTCGGATTAACCGAGTTTGGATTAACGAGGGTTTACTGTAATGGTAGGATGTGGAAGTAGGCCTACCATAAGAGACTATCCAATCAACGCAACCCCCCTCAACATACCATGGACAGAACCAAGATGAATCGAGCTCATATGGTGGTTTCACTCAGCTCTCACTCTTGTTCTATGTCATGAGTACTCTCATTAACCTATCTATCACTGCTCTACCTCTAGTGTACAATATGAAGCCATGTGTCATGCCTTCTGCAATCCTCAAATATTGGCATTTCAGGCGACTTGCTACAGCTGAGCCGTCTTAAACGTACATTTGTAAACAAAGTTTGTTCCTTCTATCACTACTGGATGACAAAGGAACGGTAGGTTGATAAGATTTGGACGGTGAATTAGTACATATTTTCAACATTGGTGGAATAGGAAGTTGAGCCACTATAATGGACCGGTAAACCAACGCAAACCTCAATGCATTTTGGACGTAACTAATGCCACGCTGCGATATGGGTTCCTTACCTCCTGTGACGGGTTTGGCCATGAGGGCGGTGGGGCCGGCACCGAGCAGAGAGGCGGGCTGCGCGTTCACGACGCTGGCCGAAGCCTTCAACGCGAGTGTCTTTGTCTTCGCTACGACGGTCGTCTTGTCCCACGCCGACACCGACACGAGCGACACTTTCGCCGATTTTGGCAGCATCTGCAGGATGTCCACTTCGGGATCTTTGATCAGCGCGGCTATCAGGGTGTGAGCCTGGCGAGTGGCCTCGGCCGAGCCCCTGCAAGCACGAGGGAGGAGCGTGAAAGTTCATGCAAATTGTGATAGCAGTCGAAGGCCTGATGAAAGTCATTAAAATAATTTTTGACCGGATTTTCAAATTAGTCTCACCATATGAAAACTTGAAAGCACAAATAAAAATTGATGAAGAAAAAACAAAATGCTTTTTGAAGATATCTCATGTTGCTTAGCCAGTTTTGCAAATCTTGGTGAAGTACTAGTACACCAACTAGAAACGTTCACTTTAAAACATGTAGCAACTTCATTCAGTTGGTTCTTGGAGTAGTGACATGGTTCGTTCTAGCACTAAGCTTACTTGATTGTGATGATTCGTTCTCCTTGTCCCTTGCTCTGCTTCTCCACTTCGATGTGCGCGCCCGTAGCGCCACGGATGGCGTTTATATTGCTGCCCCCTCGGCCGATCACGCGGCTGATGGCGTTCAACGGCACGGAAACCTTCTTAGACTTGAATGGCGAGTTCAAATACCTTTCACAATAATGGGAACATCAAATTAAATCTCCCGTCAAGTATATTATACCACGATCGAACAGGCTAAGAAGCTCAACTTGTTTATGGAGCTACTTGCTCAACAAATGACAGTTTTTTCTATTACAAGCATGAAATAATTACAGTGAAACCTCTATCCATCTATGATGATATCATATGATGATCTATGATCTATGATATATGGATCTATCTATCCAGGAAAATTTATCATTGATTGTATGGGTGTGGGGTGAGAAAAAATGAACGACACAAGCAGGAAAACGACGGATCCAGGAACGATGCATTGAGGTTTCACTGTGATGATTAATTGATAATACTTCAATTCACACCAAATAAGGTTGTCTACCAACTAAATAATAATTGTGAAAACTTGAATAATGAATTAATCATACAATTTAGTTGGGAGTTTGAAGGTTTCAACACTTTTAAACCTTACTCCAAAAAATCATAATAGCCCTACCCTTATAATAGTAAATAGGCTATACTGAACAGCTATAGCAGTGATACAGAGAAACCTCCATCCATCATTTTTCAAGGGACCAGGAAAATAAAACTATCCATGCAGGAAAACGATCCATCCAGGAAAATTTAACATTGGTTAAATGGGAGTGGGGTGAGAAAAAATGAATGGTACAAGCAGGAAAACGACGGATCTGGTAACGATGCATAGAGGTTTCACTTTATTTGCGTTAGTTATGTTGGCAGACGTTTTTCTTTCGTAAACTCAAGTACACAGCATACCTGAATTTTTTACAATAAAATTACCCGAAAAAAAAAAACAAGGTACCAAGTTATTTACTTACTTTCTAACCACTTCCTTCCACCCTTCCTCCCGTTTTCCTCCTTGCTTAGGGCTAGTTGAATTCAGCAGACTCTTGTTGTTACTAGTATTTCCACTGTTAGTTAAATCAGCATCACAGTAATGATTCCTAGAAACCAATGATGGTTATTAATATATCATTCAATAAGTGAAGACAAAGCTGAACAAGACTTGAAAGATTTTTTTTTGTCAGAAAGGAAAAATAGGAGAAAGGAATGGATGGAATTAAAAGTAGGCATGTGCAATTTGATTCTTGGTACAATATAAATATATACTCAACATGTTCTAGCTAGCAGAAGATTAATCTATTCGAGGATAGCTAGTGGAAAACTAGCTGGGTTCGTGTACAGACTACACCCTTGGATGATAGCTGTATGGATACGCAACTCGTGTTAATTCCTAATGTAGTCTCTCTCCAGAGCTAGGTAACATGAGGTTGGACTGTTGAATCTTTTAGTTTTGCATGGTGATTGAAGTTTAAATCATATTGTGAATCTGTTCACTGAGATCTTCGACATTTTCTTGAGCAAGTAATGTACTGTACTGTTATTTTATGATTTGTACGAGATATATTCTACAAAGAAGACTTCAATGCAGACAGAACAAAAGCTTAGAGAAAAAAATGCGTGCACACGTATATTTGCCTTGCGTTTTTAAGCGTGAAAACATTATCGAAGATATAATTTCAACTATAAGTTGAATACGTTACGCAATATATAATCAAGTGGTGTTATTTGTACTGCGGTAACAGCACATTCTTAGTTTCTAGTACGCCTATATTGTTGGTTGCACAGCACTGGAATACTGTTGCCTATCCATTGGTACGATAGCTATAATCCAAGCTACAACAGACCATTTATAAGAGACCCAATAAGTTAACAGACTGTTATTCTAATAAGTATCAATCATAGATGTGATTCATTTCAAGACCATTTTTTCTTTGGTTCTGGATACTTTCAAGTAGGGTTCCCTGACGATTTTAGTCTTAACTAGTCACGTTACCAGACCCGTTATCGACAGAGTAAATTTATTCTCGTTACCATAGGCCCTACTTATATTTCCAACATAAAACTAATAGGCCTACTGCATAAGTAGCGATGACAATTTTAGATCTTTTTTTGTGTTTTTCCAGTCTTAGGCCTATATCTAGAGAAAATGGGCGTGCAAAATGTTGGAGTGTGAAAAGTCCTGACAACAACAGTAGGAGCTGGCTCGACCAGGAGACTACTACGGAAGCGGTCAGTCTAAATTGGTCAAGAGCTGAAATCGATTCGATAAACTGTCAGCCCCCGAGAAAAAAATGGCACAGAAACTATACTTTAGGCACCATTAAATATGGCAGCATTTATACTGACGAATTTCTCGGAGTTTTAAAACTCGCAAGACAATAACACGTGCAAGACAATAACCTTAAAGAAGCTATATTATATTAACCCTAGATAATCTATTCATAATCCAATCCAATTAACCTAACCTAAGCAGCCCAACCCAAAGTTCCCAATAAAATTCCTGTGTATATTTAAACCTTATACTTCTTCTTCACCCATGAATTTCCAGATTTTCATGCCACGAAAATCCTTGTCTACAGCCAGTTCGTTGAAAGATTAAATTTCAATATATATACATACAGGCAACAAAGATTGAAGCAATTGTTATCTAATATACACTTACACGTAAGAGTTTGAGTTTTTCTTCCCCTTGGGCACTGGTACGTAGGTTTCGTTGCCGGTGGCTTCAAAGTCCTCTCGCTCCGCAGGGTGTGGCCTCGACGCTTCGAAAATCATGTTTCCCTTTATCTTGCGCTCGTGGTTCAGCGCTCGGTTGCTCTGCTTGCTGGGCGGGCTGCTTTCGACCGACACGAGGATTTGGTTGTTAGCCACTATCAATTCCCGCCGCGTCTCCTTAACTTCAGGCGGGGGTAGAAACTCGACAGCTTTCGCTAGCGTCGTTGGGGGAACTCGAACGGGTATTGGTTCCGGCTCGACTATCGGAGGTGAGCTTTCCTTGCTGCTACCGGGACGTACCACGACTAGCGCCTTCTTCTTCTTTTTGTCTTTGCGTTTCTCTTTGGACTTGAGGTCATTACTACTGCAGCTTCCTTGGCTATTTGCATCGATTCCGCTATCTCCTTCCTCTTTGTCTACGACTTCAGCGTTTCTTGCAGGACTGTCAGCTTCCGGAGTGTTCTCACTGACAAATAAAATAAAATGAAAGGAAATGAAAAATATGTTTACATTTACAACGGTGATAATACAGGAGAACAATATGTTATCAACAACCCTAACTTCAGATAAAAGTGTGTGCAAGGAACAAAGTGACCTCGCACCTTCATGAATACATAAAAAAAGGAAACTCAACAACTGTTGTGGTTTCATTTCAAATTTCCACCATTTGATACACAGTATACGTTTTTTTAGCTAACCATTGCACATGGGAGAAGTCTATCAGTTTCTATTTTCCAGCCACAATTGCCTGTTCTTGATAAGCTAGAGTCTATTCCAATCAGATTCAACTGGCCATACTGATAATTTAGGGCCTAATAAAATTACAGAATGAATGGAAATCAATTGTTTATACATATTGATATAGGGCTTATTGTAAGCCTAGGTCATGCACGTTTATAAATGGATGCACTATTGCTTATTGCATGCAGAATTTTACCTAGATGCATCACTTTCATACTTCTATAATTTATTTTGTCACATCCCACTCTCTTTCAGCTAATGTGGAATTTTCCTGAATTGATTATTTTCTTGCATCCATTGATGTTTTTTCCAGTTCTTTAAAAACCAATGGACTCAATTATATCTGTTGTATTTCTAGTAATAGCACGTCTCGCTTACATAGATTTCGCTTCGGCAACCTCAATCTCTTCACCGTCATCACCCTCGTCGTCTGACTTTGCCTCGTCATCATCGTCGTCGTCATCGTCATCACAGAGTTCGTTCTTTAGGTTCTCTTCGTGGAGCTTCCTCTTCTCCTCCTTCTTCTCAAGCTTCTTCTTCTTCTTCCTCTCGCGTCGTCGCGCAGCCGCCGCCTTCTTCGATTCCTCCCTGTTCTTCTCCATGTCCAGTTCCTCAAGCAGGATGCTGGCGTTCTTGTTGGCCTTGGCCGCTTGTTGGTCCTTGGCAGATCGGATTATCTTCACGCAGTCTTGACACTTGTCGAGCAGTTCTTTATCGCTCACAGTCGCGATGTATCTGGTCATTTCCTGGTCGCTAGGGAACTGGGTGACGTGGTTAACCATCCACTTTACCACCTTCATGTGGCCCTTCCGGAAAGCTGCCATCAGACAGGATACCTGAGGAAGAAACATATTGGTTAAGAGCTAGCGAGTACGGTACTGCTACTATAATCTATTAAAGTGAGCAGTTACGAACATGAGAGGTTGCATTTGGTCCCTATTAGAAGATGGGTCAATAGCCCAACTGTGAACTACTACAGGTAATATGTAATTAGGCCTAGATATAAGGGAAAAGCAATCATGTGTATTTCTTGTTTCTAGTTTTTATTGAGGGCGTAGCTAACAAAAATTTCACATGTGTAGGCCTATCTCAGAAAAACTAGGGTTGCTGTGCCTGGCTTCGAAACACGATTATTGTGACAAATAATCCGAGACAATCTGTTAGCTTACATGTTCGGAACAGCTTGCTCTTGTCAAGGTCAAATCCATGCTTGCAATCAACCGAAGTACTAGCCACCAAGTCTAGTCACCAAGTCAAATGCAGTACATAGATCTATGAATGTCACTGTGCAGCTGGCTACCTATCTTTCTACTTTCTAGCCACAACAATAATTTGATCGATTTGTGACAACAGCCGAATCCGGTTTTGATCACGATTTTTCGATCGAACGGCAACCCAAGTTGAAACAAAAAGTTACCTTTCTATTATCTTGTGAGTCAATGTCAGCGTGTGCATTATACAGCAGTTCAACGACACTAAGGTGACCGCCGTTGGCTGCCAACCATAGCGGTGAATTGCCCTTCTTGTTCTTCACCTCCACTTGAGCCCCTCTTGTCAACAGTAGCTCCACAAACCTGTGGAAAGTACAAGTGTCATTAGCAGACAGGTGAATGAGGCCAAGTTCCTCAATATTACTTGAGAAGAAGAAAAAAATGCCACCAGATGCAAGTCAAAAGCTGTATATCAACAATGAATAAATACATGAAATAAATAGATAATAAGTAAGACTATATCTAGACTGGCGTACCTGCAATGCCCCTTATCGGCGGCGATTGTCAGGGCGGTGTCCCGCGACGACGGCACGGGCGGCGCATTTACGTCCGCCCCCTTGTCGAGCAGGACGCGGCCGACCTCGACGTAGCCGCCGCTGGCCGCCTCCATGAGCGGGGTGAGCCCCGTCTTGGCGCGGTGCTCCACGTTAGCCTTGCGGTCGAGCAGCAGGCTGACGACTTCGTGGCGGCCTTGGAAGCACGCCAGCGTCAGGGCCGTGTTGCGGTTAGTCTCGATCTGCGCATTGATGTCGCTACCCATGTCCAGCAGGAGTTTCACAGCGGCTGGACAATCACAATAATAATACATTTTCATTTCTTATAAATTGTAATAACAATTACACTCATGGGTACAATTGAATATAAAAGTGCAAGTATTGAAATACGTCAAATTATAGGCCTAAATACAAATAGCTAGTAATGTCAAAATATAAAAAATTAAAATACAATCGTGTTAAAGTCATATGTTTTTGTACACTCGCCAACAACATTCAACCAAGTTGTTTGTTTCCTTTGATTTTTAAACAGTAATTACACATGCAGTTGGAAGCATTAAAAAATTTGTCAGTAGGCCCTACATAAATTGAGTGTGAAATAAGGAAACTTTCAACGTTTTCCTTGAATGTTACTCTTGAAGTGTCGTCCAGTGAAACCTCTATGCATCGTTCTTGGTTCTATCGTTTTCCTGCTAGTATCATTCATTTTCTTCTTACCCCACGTCCATACAATTGATGCTAAATTTTCCCGGATGGATCATTTTCCTGCATGGATGGTTTTATTTTCCTGGTCCTTTGAAAAACGATGGATAGAGGTTTCACTGTACACTCTTTAAAAATAGTTGACAAATCATTATAAAGGTGGGTTTCAACTAGGGTTGGGCGAACCGGTTAAAATTCAAACCATTTCGAACCTTAAAATGAGGTTGGGAGAACTTTTTTCGAACTCCTAAAAAAAAATTTTTCTTCTTCTTTTGTTCATACCAATCATCACAACACTAATTTCTTTTCTTCGTTAATGGTAACTTCATCGAGTCAAGTTGAAATACATGAATGTTATACATTGTTGTTTATACCTGGAGACATGTAAAAATTAGCAATTGCTATAAAAGCGATGAAATCTAAAAGTGCTTTTTCAGATGTGTTTCTGATATTTCTCCATCTTTCAATAAGTTTGGTCTTGTTCTATCATGTTTTTGAAAAGGCGACAAAGCGCTACAAACGTCTGAATTTGCTACGTTTCAATGTATTGGTGATATTCTATGCTATATTCAGAATAGAAGCATTATAGATGCTATTTTTTTTACAAAATTATTTCAATTGAGGTGTAAACAGGTGAAGTTAGTTAGCGAATTTAAGTTAGTTAGCGAATTTGGAAAAAAGTGCAGATGCAAATTCAGGCGGCAGATGAGGCGTAGGATTAACCTGCTTGTGGAAAAACACTATTTTTCTGAAAAATATTAATTGGGGTGTTTCTCTTGTATGCTATTGCATGTTATCGAGTGGTTTTACCGTACCGTACAGTTATTATGCTACAGAACGTTGTTGAGCTACAAAACACGATGTTTCAAAATAATAGATGCACCAAAGTGCTATTTTTCAAATTCTAAATGCTATGAAAAGAAAAAAAAATAGAAGCTATATTTACATATCTCTATTTATACCCCAATGAGATAACAGATAAGATATAATCCAATCAGATATAAAAATAACCTGCAAATGTTTCAAAAGCTGTCAGTTCAGTGCGCAGGACCTATGAGCTGTTTGCTTTTATCGATTCGATAGGTCGATCGCCGATCATCGAACAGACCAGAACTTTAGTTCAAGTGGCTGTCTGTCTTGTGTGAGTAGTTTGGAAATTTGTAATGGAGCTGACCAAACTGTGATGTATTAAATTTGAAATCGTTTTCATAATTTTGCATTAATCGACGTGATATTGCTCTTGAAACTAGGCCTTCACCTGTTTATATCACCTGCTCTAGGTTTCTACACTTGCTACTGAACTAAAACAAACCCTGAATTCCTTTACTGAAAAACTGAAATTATGTCATGAATGGCACAATTTTGTACTGACCCAGTCTGTCTAACAAATCTACGACACAGTTTTACTTTAGGCCTACTACTGAAACTAGGCCAAGTACTTTGGTTGGATGTACAGTAAACCCTCGTTAATCCAAAATTCAAGGGACCCCAAAAAGTGATTTCGATTGATAAAAATTCGGATTAACCAAAAAACTCCTTTTCCACGAAAATCATCACACTTCCTGGTTAGAATTGAAGCAATTTCGTATTGAGCGCGAGAGAAAGCTAGACGCCACATGTGCGAGGAACCGAATCACTGATCAGGTGTATTCGGCTATCTTCGACAACAAACGAATGTTAGATGGCCAGCTTCCATTGGCGCTTGGCCTTTCCGAGTGATTGAGTGTTCCGAGCTTGCCGCTCGTCAAGAACAGACAGAGCGGCCAAAGACCTTAGTATCTAACCTAACAAAGTTAGATACGGTACTAAGGTCTTTGGAGCGGCCCGAGCGCACTCGGAAAAGGATGACGTAGTCAGTGGCAGCGAACAGCTGAGCTGGCTTCGGCCTATTGTTACGCGTCAAATAAAAAGGATGAAATTTACGAAAATAATGATCAATTCAAGGAATTCACTCCATCTATTTCGGATTATCCAATCCGAAAACGGTGCTAAAGCAATTGAGGGGTCGAAATATTAGTTCGAATTACGGATTAGCTGGAATTTGGATTAACCATATTCATTAGCATTGAAATGCCTATACCTTCAGCCGGGGACTGACTTCAAGTTCGAAATATGTCAAATTTCGGATTAACCGAGTTTGGATCAATGAGGGTTTACTGTACTTGGCTTGTATTCTTGGCAGGTCTGTACCTTATTATGACTGAGTTACATTTCTGTTCCATATGGGTTTGAGACCGAATCTGTCTGTTATATTTAAGGTAGGTCTGAAAAAAAGGTTCGGTTCGAGGTTTGAAAAAACATTTTTTTTTGAAAGGTTCGGTTCGAGGTTCGGTTCGTGGCAAAAATCAAGGTTTGCCCAACCCTAGTTTCAACATTTATGGGATCTCTGTCAGCTATTTTGTATTTTTAGACTATTTTTTTTAGACCTGATATTACCTCCACTTCGAGTACCTTGGTTGTCAACTTGTGAATCTATCGTAAATAATTGCGGATTGTTCTATTTCAAAAGCAGTAAACTGCTGCTTATCAATACATTGCTCGATCGGTGAGTGGCAGGTCTCCCGTGACGACGAGTTCCACGAAGAAGGGATTTGAGAAGTTAGAATTTAGTTCACGTTAGTGCTAGAATTGCTCAAGTGGGAGTAGCTCTGAATGGCAGTTCAAAGTTGTTCATCATCATGGTTATCCATATTATTTGACTAATTTCTTTTCATAAACTCTCAGATAGAGGCTAGCTGGACTGGGAATACTGGGCCTTACTGAGTTCCAATTATGAAAGATTGTGAGTTTGGTCAACAACCTTACCAATGGCGAGGTTGGTTGGTTGGGCTGGGTAAGGGGTATGAGTGAACCAATGGAAAAAAATATAGCTTAAGCGGAACTCAAACCCACGCCCGACTTCACTTCAATATTCAAGGCAATGCTTTGACTGAATCAGCCAGATTGTCATCAATCCAGTCAATCAGTTATGACTCCAGTTTCCAAGAAACAATGAGAGTTAACCAACTATAGTGGTAATCAAGAGCATTTAGAAACGATGTTTCTTATAATCAGCAGAAGCCAAGTAGGAGGATAATCAGCGATCAAGTACCGCATCTTAGAGGAGAGACAACATCGAAAGAGGAAACATTGACATTTATTCTTGTCATGGACATACCGTCATAAATGCTTTCAAATAGACCTCGCTCTATTGCCTTTCAGTTTTCACGTGACCTGTGGTTTCACCAAACACGTCATTCTATGTTTCAACCTACAGAAGGTTAAAATGGTATCAATTATTTGAAAGTATCCAATTATTTGCATATTGCATACCTGTGTGGCCGTTCATTGCAGCCAACATTAAAGGTGAGATGCCGAGCTTGCTTCCGGTCCTCGAGTTGATCTCGGCTCCGTGAGCTAGCAGAAGCTTGATGATGTTCACGTAGCCGCCAGACGCGGCCAGGCTCAAAGGTGTGTAGTCGGATACATTGCGATGCTCTTTGTTGGAGCCACGGGTCAGCAATAATTCAACAACCTAACAAAACCAAAATGAACATGTTATAGGTATGTGCAAAGTCAGCATAATAAAATTGACTAAGAAATGGTTGTACTGTACTGAAACTGCAATGCTTTCAAAATGAAAGAGATGAGAAACATACAAAAATGTCAAACATGAGATTCTTCAAAAAGCTGTGTCAGTTCATTCTACTGGAGCATACTTTCAACGTTTCTTTCATGCTCATGACGTAATTCCTACCACACATTCGTATTGAAATCGCATGCTAAGCTGTTCAAGATCCGACTGGCAAGCGAACGAAGTAAAATAATCAATTCATCTATAACTAAAGACCATTAACCTGTCCCAAATCTAGTGGTTACCAACTAGAAACAAATAAATATAATTTTCCAACAAAAAGTTGCTTAGAGGCGGATGTACACCTCGACCTTCTCGCCTTGAAAACCCATGTTTCACGGCTGTGATATTGGTTGCTTGCACATCCAACAGGAGCATTGATTATGTGCACGCAGCACGCGCATTATGAATGAAGTCATGAGATCACCATTTCGAAATGACATTCTCAGGGCGTGGACTGCGGCATTGTCTCAACACCCAGTTGTATTGTAATTTCATTCCTAGGTTTCTCTCAAACCAGAGTTTGAAGGTTTTGACCAGCTTGGTTAACAAAAACGTTACTTTTCTTCACTACAGTAATCCTAAATTCAATGATATTCCACAGATTACAATGTTAGTTAAACCAGCACTAAAAAAAAACTAGCTTGTCCATGTTACTATGAGAAAATAATACAAACCTCATAACGGCCGCCCGAGCAGGCCAGAGAGAGGGGGGTATCCTTCGTGCGCTCGGACTGGGCTTCAATATCGGCTCCGTGGTTCAGAAGGATTTCAACCACTTTCTCGTGGCCAGCGGTTGCTGCGAGGATGAGCGGCGTGAAGCCCTTCTTGTCGCGGTGTTCTACAAACACGAGTACACAATATAGTTGGATGAAATACAACTTCACCTGCTGTTACACTTCACTGTGGGTTTCAAATTAAGGCATGTCTAGAATGTCAAAGAAAAAAGTTATGATTGATTGACTGATTATTGTTTGCTCAACGACCCCACCAACAGCTAGGTTAAACGAGGGTACGAATGAGCAGGTGATTATGAAACTATGAACTTGATGATAAGTGAAAAGATGTTTACAAAAACGCATGGCTTATGAGGAACTCGAACCCACGCCCAAAGGAGACTTCAGTTTCTAAAGCGGTGCCTCAGCTGACCGAGATACGGAGGGTGGCAAAAAAAGTTATGAATGGTCACAAAGCAGTAACATTGTAAGGATCAAAAAGAATGATTATGTCACATAGTTAATGAAGAACATAATCAAGTCAGTCTAGAGGGAACGGTTCTCAAGAAGCAAATTTCTATTTGCTATTTGCTATTTTCTATTTTCTTATTGCTATTTTCTTACAAATAGCACGTATTTCGGATAAATGTGAATCATCGTTGTAAAAAGCACGTACCTATGCCTACCGGTATCATTTTAAATAGTGAAAACTAATTTGGCTTTGAATGGTTTTGAAGATCATAAAACATAAGATAATACTAATTATGGTTTCAGATGACCGCCAATTACCTCACTCATGGGTAGCCGTTGCAAAATTTCATGCCTATCCACACATTATACAGGACTTGAACCGACGCCCGACTAGGCCCAGTGCAAACTATCATTAATGATATGCTCAACGTTTATTCTCTAATAATTATATGAGTGCAATTAAAATTAGTACGTGGTTGAGGTTATATTGTAGAGCAGCTAATGTAAGCTAGCAGTTGCTAGTTGTTCTTCCTGTTGAACAGGAACTGTTTTCCTGTTGTTGGTTTCTTTGTGTTGGTAATCACCATTTCAGCTTCATAAACAAAGTCTATTATCATTATTAGGCCTGTGCGAGACTCGAAATTTTGAGTCGCGTTCGAGCAGAGATTGTGCTCAAACTCGACTCCCTGGTTTGAAATTTCGGGTCTCGAAGGTTTTTCGAGAATAAAATCACTAAACTTCACAAATCGCGATGTTTGAACTTTTTAGGTTGGGTTGCGATGTTGATCCCGCCTGGAGGTATGACGCATTAGGCCTATATACTACCAACCTAAGAAAAAAAAATCTCTTACATTATTTTGCGCTTTGATTGCTCGTGAGCGAGTGTATCGGCAGTAATAAATTATGAATTTCTCATCCTACTTCTACTCCTCCGCCAATCGCGAAGAACTTTTGATTTTTCAGGAGTACATCTTTTCATGTTAAAAGACGCATTTTTGCGCAGTTTCGGTTATTTTTCTATTGTGCTTTTTGAGATAAACTTACAAGTTATGATTTTTAAGTAAGAATTAACAGTGATGAAGAAGATGACATATTTATGGGAGAAGATGTAAAGCCTTCTGTTTATTATGCCGATGTGTTACTTACCTTACTTTTTTCCTTGACTTACTTAGGCCTATACAAATATAGGCCTACATGGCTTGCAAAACATTTAATTAAAAAAATTATAAAAGTTTTGTGAGCTAAAATAATGTATTTTATCGCTTGAATTTTTACTTAAAATTCAAGCAAATTTACTTGCTCGCTCGAAAAAAAAAAATACTCGAACATGCATTTTTAAAGTGTGTGTTTGATCGAAATTCAAGCAAAAACCTCTATGCTTGCTCGAACTAATAAAAGGCCTGCTCAGTGGTGTATTAATGAAAATAAAAGTACCAAGGCGGTGGTGACTGAATTTTTTTATCCCAACTTCGCGGCGGGGGGGGGGGGGGGGGGGGGGGGGGGCGCGCTTGGTGAGTCGTAACACGCAACAATGTCAATTTTAGGAGATTCTAATTCAAATATAAAATAAAAAAATGATGTTTTATTTTTTAACTTTGCATCTAAAATAATCGCCACAGAGAATCTCTCGCACCTTGATCCTCCGCGGGTGCATCATGCTCAACAATCTTGTTGCTTATGCAATCATGTTGCGATTGTGCGTCGCCAGCTGATCATTGACTAAGGAGCCCAGTCTTTACATAAGGTGTAGGATCAAACTTGACTAGAGGTGGTCCATTTAGTTTGATAAACAAAAGCGAGGCAATATTCTTAATGGTCAGTTTCGTACAAAGATCGGTTACTATTAGGCCTAAGTTCATTGCGATGAATCCCAGTAAATACATTCCTTTCTAAGGTAGGAGGCCTACAAAAAAATGTTCCAAACTGACTCTACACTACAATACAAGATTCGGTCATTATTGTTAAGTCTGACGTTGCAAATAAATATTGGCAGATTCCATCCATCAAGATGCATCATTTTTAACATTGTGCGTTTACAAGTTGGCTGGTTCAAGTTGGCTTTATATATCTTCAAATATGGTTTTCAAGAAAAAAGGTACCAGGGCGCACCCTGCCCCAAAATTAAAGTAGCAGGGCGCCGCCCCGGCCCGAATACACCACTGGGCCTGCTCGCACAGCTCTAATCATTATTATCAACTAACCAATATCAGCGCCCCTGGACAACAGCAGCTCTACGAGTTCCTCGTGGCCGCCGGCGCAAGCCAGCGTCAGGGCAGTGTCGTGGTTACTGTCCGTCTCAGAGTCGACGTCCATGCAGGAGAACGGCGCTTGAGGACACGGCGCAGCAGCACCGTACTGCGCAGGAGTGGTACCGGCTGGCACTGGAAAGTCAACACTCTTGTTAGTACATGATTACTCATTTTATCCACACAAATCAGGCGGTCCAGATTTGATGAATTCAATATAAATAGCAATAATAATGTTGGCAAATTACTTGGTGCTCTACTGTGACCAAGGCAATAGCTGAAAAGTTGAAGTCTCGTCTGTTTGTACTGTGTTCTATCAATGGGCTCTCCACTATCAGTGTCTCTTCTTATAAACCTGGGTCAGCTGCTGTTCTTTCTTTCCCTTTTGACCAATTCAATAATAATGTTTACATTTGCTTAAAAACTTGTTATATACGTATGGTGAAATCCCACCCAGTGATTTCAGTGAGTGAAATCACTCTTCCCTGATCCATCGTTTTCCTGCTTCCTATATTTATTTTGTCTCACCATAGTCCTACGCGGCTAACGTCAAATTTTCATGGATTGACCGTTCTCCTGTAGGCCTGGCCTTTAGGTGGTTCATTTTTACTGGTCACTTGAAAATGAAAGAACAGCATAGAAAAAATTCCTTCTTTTCATTCTAGGCCTTAAATTAATTATATATAGGGAATAGGCCTACATATCACAAACCCAGATAACCAACGCAATAGGATCAGGGGGTGTTTCCACCAATTCTTCTAACAGGTCAAACTTTATATATCTCGGTTTCTGCCAGTTCCGAGTATTCTTCCTCTTCTTCTTCACTACTTTCTATTCTCTATACTATTTCTAGATTATAATTATTTGTACTGACATACCAATAGTAGTGAGTCCATTGGAGTCCATGTGGTAGGTTGGTCCTGGGGCGGTCTGCGCCGGAGCGGCAGGTTGGGTGGCAGGCTGCACTCGGGGCTGGAGCTGGTATCGGGCTTTCTTCCCCTTGCCTCCGCCTGCCACTGCGGCTCCCACGCCCTTCTTCTCAAGGTTGGTCTGCGTGGCCACTTGCACCTGTTCCACCAGATTCTTTGTTATTGCAGTCTGTTAATGCCAGAAAATCTCGCCGGATGTTTTGTAAATAATGACAGTTTGAATGGGTTACTGAATACAGTGAAACCTCTATTCATCGTTTTTCAAGGGACCAGGAAAATAAAACCATCCAAGCAGGAAAACGATCCATCCGGAAAAATTCAACATTGATTTTATGGGAGTGGGTGAGAAAAAATGAATGATACAAGCAGGAAAACGATGGATCCAGGAACGATGCATAGAGGTTTCACTGTATGGTATTTGCGAATGTGTCAAGAACTCTGACTTTCTATATTTAAAGAAAGTCTATTTAGATTTATCTAAACTAACCAGGTTACCAAGACCAAGTATCTAGGCCATTAATTTACACAAATGGGTGGTTGAAAGGAATCGGCAACATTGAGGGCAGTGGCAACCTGATTGTAATGTCATAGTGGTTTTAGTACAACTATTTTTTGGTGCAAATAAAAATCATCCATCAAAGATTCAAGAACAGATCTTAAATTTCAAGAATCCGAGTTATCCCACTACATTACTACACTGACATTAGGTACTACTCAACTACTCTAGTAACCCCACCTACGATCGTAAGTTACAGTGTGTGAACGTAAGTTAGTTGCTACGCTAGTAACAAAAGCTACTAGAGTCAACTTACTACCGTTCGTAAGGTTACTCTAGTAGATGTACTAGTGTAAACGCTCGATAGTTGCTACTGCCGTTCGATACAAGGACAAATGTCGTGCACTTTGGATAGAAAATGGCGATGAAGAAAGCAACTGGCGTGCCGTAAACTATTGTTTATTCCTCTGGGGAGGAGATCGACATTTTGTCAAGTATTCATATGGATCCAGACATTGAGAAAAAATTCCAAAGTGTTAAAAAATGCCACAGCCGTGTTACAATAGTTAATGTAAATGCTGTAAGTGCAGCTAGACGATGAATATGCCTATTCATGTTTCTAGGTTATAATGTTCATAACAACAATACGTGTGAAATGAACTATTAATGGACAGACTTGTAATTCTTGTAGTGTCGCTCGTTAGACGGCTGTAATTCGAAATAATCTGCTCTCGCGGTGAAACATTTAACTGAAACCTCTGGTAAACAAGAATCTCTATTCGACAGTGTGAACGCAAAAATGGTTACTATCGTTTTACACCAGTAACCTTACTAGAGTAGTTGAGTAGTAATGTAAACGGGGCCTTAGAGATGTAGGAATTTAGTATTAACGAAATAGGCGATGAAATCTACATATTCAAAAATACCATATCATTTGGTTATCTTTGTGTTTCATAACATTTCGATTCGTTCAACATCATATTCTATTTCACTATATTTCACGATAAGTGTCTTTTTCAGAGTATTCAACGATAAGTGGTGTATTTTGTGGTATTTCACGAAATATGCACGATTTCTATGATATTTAGCTGTACAGGCGAGAATTGTATAAAATATTATTGTGTGTAAATGAAAAAGCAAGTGGAAAACCCAAGGGCAAGTTGTGAAAATTATTGTCTCCTTGAAAAAAAAGTCCGAAAGAATCTTGAATTTGCGTTCATTGTTCTGGTCTACTCGTGAGCTTGTAGCCAACTGACTGGCCATGGCCGCCTGGCGCCTGTGCAGTACTTGAGCGTGACTGCTTGGATTGGAATGCAACCGCCCCCTCCTCTCTCCCGCAACTCCGCTAGAAACTTGATGGGCGTCAACTGTCAACCCCCCTCTCCTCTTTCACACTACGCATCAACATGCGAACACGTATCTAGCGCATGCGCACAACTCTCACTGTCTTACATCAAATATCCTATCAACTGAATTTGCTTACATGTTCTATTTCTTTGTTCATTGTTGCTGAAAATTTCGTGTAGTATGGGTAACTTTTATCAAATATGTATTATCAATCAGTGTTATCATTATTATGGGACGTGGTAAGAGCTTAAATATACAGCAGCGAGCTGATGCCTATAAAAGTGAGAAGTTTTTTTATAAGCGGTAATGTAGGCCTACTTATGTGTGGCATTTGCAATATGAGACACGACTGGGAGAAAAAAGATACTGTCATTAAGCACTTGAATAGTTTGGGACACGTAAAAAAAAAAAAAAACTTGAAAAATAGTGCGGAAGGACGGGCGCCAAAGCGACAATCTTCGTTAGTTCATACTTATCATCAATGCAATCCATTTCAATTACTAGATCAATTCAACTTATTTATCATCAATTTATAATTAAATACCAATTGTTCTCCAAATTCCATTTTTCCAGCCGCTGTATGCCGTAAATCCTTGTTTGAGTATTTTGCTACAAAATGCTGTATTTTGTTACAAAATGCTATATTTTGAGAAATTTACACTACGAAAGCTGAAAATAAAAAATATATTCCTACAACTCTATTTATATTGACTACTGGTAATAAAATTCAACTACGGTACAGTGAAACCTCTATACATCGTTCCTGGATCCATCATTTTCCTGCTTGTATCATTTATTTTTTCTCACCCCACACCCATATAATCAATGTTAAATTTTTCTGGATGAATCGTTTTCCTGCACGGATGGTTTTATTTTCCTGGTCCCTTGAAAAACGATGGATAGAGGTTTCACTGTACAGTGAAACATCGATATATCGTTACCGGATCTATCGTTTTCCCCGCTTCTTTCATTCATTTTGTCCCACCCTACTCTCATTTGGTAGGCCTAAATGCTAAATTTTCCTGTATGTATAAATTATTTTTCCTGGTTCCTTGAAGAACGATAAATAGAGGTTTTACTGTATGTAATTACAACATCAATTGTTGATGGCCTGATGGATGATATGAGAGATTGATAGATGATTATAAACAATAAGAGAAACAAGGGATATGAGAAATAATGAGGTGGATACAGGTTGAAAAAAAGAAAATGGGAGTTCAAGAGTTGGTGAAAAAACGTATAGGTGGAAACTTGTGCTTGTTGATTTTTATGGAGTCTACAGTAGGCCTACCTTCCAGAGTCACTGTCCAGTCCATTATGTATGCTTTGCGCCCTCATTCATGTGAGCCTACCTCATGTCCACCTCACAATTTCTCATGACTTGTTTCTCTTACTGTTTCATCATCATTAGGCCTATCATTCTTTTTTCTTATATCATCCATCAAAAATTGATATTCTTTATATCTCACTTTCTAAAAGTAACTGGATACAATGAAATCTCTATCCATCGTTTTACATGGGAGAAGATATACAAAACCATCTATGCAGGTAAACGGCTCATCGAGTAAAATTCAACATCGATTATATGGAAGTGGGGTTAAAAAAAATGAATGATACAAGTAGGAAAACGATGGATCCCGGAACGATGAATCTAGACGTTTCACTGTACATTCTTCACTGTTAATCAATCAATTTGAATTGCACTGACCTGATGTGCCTGGTGGGCAGAGCAGGGTGCCTGGGCATGGTGCCCGCTGCACAAGGACGCCGGGGCCTGGCTGGGTGCGGCGGTGACGGGGGTGGGTAAGACGGGCGGCGAATTGCTGCTGGCCTCGATGCACGTCGGCGCCACTTGGCTGGGGAACGCTGGAAACATTCACGGAAGTAGTTCGGTTAGAAATCTTCACAAACGTGAAACGGTTCGTTTGCATTTGTGAACTCAAGTACTCATGGTTGATGTAGGCTCAATTGTTACAAACTAATATTACAAACTATCTTTGCATTGGAGGCTATCACTTAGTTTGGCCTCTAATTCTTTCTGAAATCAAACCTGATGTCAAAAAGCAGTCTACCTAGAAAACCCTCTTCAATTTGAAATTCAATAGACTCAACAATACCCAATTCTGAAATATCAAAGTATTTATAATTGATAGGCCTATATATATTTAACATTGAGCTTATGAGTCAAAACTCTGTAAGGACCAAAACTATTGTTTGAAAATTACATGAAGATTTGAACGATCAGAATTTGGATCAACAAGGGTTTACTGTAATACAGCCACCTGATACAATTGGCATCATTTTCATTTTGACGAGGGTTCACTGTAAGACTAACAATACTTCACAGCTTGGTTTGTACATCATTTGTAACATTTAGTCAAAATCGAGAAAAATCTCACCTGGCTGAGGTGTATGAAGGAGCAAGCGAGGGGCAAACGGTGCCTCGGCCGCTGACTGCAAGTTTCGCAGCCGCGGGTCTCGGCTGATTTGCGTGGTCTGCAGCGCGTTGGGCGGTACCGCCTCCGCTACTATTGCCGCGCCGCTCGGCGGGAACTGGGCGATGGTCGCCGCCGGCTGGATGGCATTGGCAGCGCCTGTCAGTTGGTAGGGTTGGTACTGGACACAGACAGCTGATCCTGGCGGAACCTACGGAAACGGACAAAAATTGAAGGAATAAGTATTGGTTTGAAAAAGCTCTTTCATCTCATATCGTCCATTACAAAATAATATTCTTTAAATCTGGTTCTTTATTGATATAGTAGATCTAGGATTCTGGCTATCTGCGCCTTTAATGGGCAAATATTAGCGAGATTTAGAGAGGTGGTGATTCTCACATCCAATTGTGGTCTATGTAGATGATATCTATGTGATGTTTGCTCAACGACCCCACTAACAGCTAGGTTGTATGGGGTACAAACTAGTCAAACGCGAAATATGCGTTGTAAGATGAGCGAGATATCTCAATAAGGTATAAAAGTCCTTGAAATAGTTTTACCCTTGCTACTTTATCGACTTTGGTATTCTACACACCTTGATATCTGAATAAGCTATAAAAGTCGTTAAAGAAGTTCTACTCTTGCCACTTCATTGACTCTGGTATTCTACACACCTTGACGCATATAAAAAATACTTCATTGTTGGTCAACTCTTGAATCTAGAAAGCAGTGAATCTCGACAACTTGATTCTGTCATAATTTTTATGATATATTTTATGAATATTATCAGTCATTTTATTTTTTTTCTCCAAAACGACTGATCAGAATTGCTTAAAAAATCGTAATAATGTGTAAAATCCATGTATACACATTCAGAGAAAATTTCATCCCATTTGGAAAGATTTTATTTTTCAACATTTTCCGCCCAGCCAAATCTTATGGGGTTTTTAGAAACTTTGAGATGATGATTCTCAAAATCGGTCCGACCGATTCATCCCAAAAACTATACAGTTCTAAGTTGGATGAGTTTGGGTGTACAAAAAAAGTTTCATGTTGATCAGTCAACCCTTGCGACCTGTGGAGTGCTTACAAACAAAAAAAAAAACAAAAAAAAAAAAAAAAAAAAAACACACAGACAAAGCCCTATAAGAGTGGGATGGAGACTTCGCTACGCTCATCAATGAGCAGGTGATTATGAAACTATGAAGTGATGACAAGTGAAAGGACGTTTACAAAAACCCATGCCTTACGCAGGACTTGTCAGTTTCTGAAGCGGTGTGCCTCAGCTGATCGAGCTACCAAGGGCGGCGTGGTCTATGTAGGGGAGAAGGAGGAGGTGTGGGACGTTTTTTGAACATTATTTTATTACTCGGTCAATTTTGTTATTCTGTTTTGTTCATTGGCTAATTCAAGCTTTACTCCTCATTCTGAATTGATAAATTAGCTATCAACCACATAGTTTAATTGATATACAGTGAAACCTCTATGCATCGTTCCCAGATCTATCGTTTTCCTGCTTGTATCATTCATTTTTTCTAGCCCCACTCCCATATAATCAATGTTAAATTTCCTGGGTGGATAGTTTTCCTGGATGGATGGTTTTATTTTCCTGGTCCATTGAAAAACGATGCATAGAGGTTTCACTGTACATTATATAAAACATGTCTGCAAAGTGTCCCATGTCTCCTAGGGATGGGGAGAAATTGGACACCATATGGGGAAGAGTGGGACAGTGTGCCTAGTGCCAGATTATATAGCCTGTAGGCTATATATACTTCATTTAGACTTACAGGCTACATGCTATACACTTATAGGACTATATAGGCTTATATAGACTTTTATATACGTACATGTATAGGCCTACATCTATGCTGCTTAACGACCCCACCAACAGCTGGGTTATACGATGAGTTTCAATGTTCATACGTGGGTACGAATGAGCGGGTGATAACGAAACGATGAAGTAATGATAGGTGTGAAGACGTTCAAACCCATGTCTTATGCGGGACTCAAACCCAGGCTCCACCTGACTTCAGTTCCTAGCGCAGTGCGATAGTTTACTGAGCCACAGGGCGGCCCACATATTTGTAGGCCTATATACAGGTACATATAAAAGCCTTTGCATTTTCAATTAAAAAATTGTATATTCTCGAAAATAGTGAGTGGAGAGTGGTCACAGCTTGAACTGGTAATACACAAGAGAATAACAGTCATTCTGTACATGGTGAAATCAAACTCGAACGATAGATTCTTTGATCCCCCGCAGATGTTTTCTGATCAAATAGAGGTGTTTGTAAACCGTACATTCAACTTCAAATTCTAATGGAATTGAAATTATATTGCATTTTCGAACATGATATAACAACAAATACTCAATCTAATGATCATTCCATGCTGTTTCAACCTTCCACACTGAACAAAAAGTCACACATAACATCAAAATAGTGGGCCATGTCTCCCCCATGCATACTGTCCCATTCCTCCACCATACCCAGATTTGCAGTTCTATTCATGTAACTTATTTTGATTATGAGAGAAACAATAAGGAGATTGTCGATTGATAAAAATGATGACAAATAATTAACCTTTCAGTAAATGCCATATTTACATTCAACGGATAAGTTCGTCAGAGTACAAACCGAAAACTTCCAGAAAAAAAGTTAAAAAAAATGGTCTTTTTTTATTTTTTGCAATAAAAGTGGTGCTATGTGGTGGATTTCTTTCAAACTACATTAGAAATAGGTAGTATCTAAGAGAACATATGGGCAGCAGCAAAATGATATTCTTCGAGTATTAAAGTAGTTATAGCCAAAGTCCCACTCCTCCACCCGTCCCACACCTCCTCCTTCTCCCCCTACTGTTGACAAGCATATAATATTGACCTATCTTTCTCTTGAATCTATCTGTATCATTCTTCAAAGTAGTTTCAATATACTCAATTATTCTAAACATATTTGACTGGTCCAATAATCATTTTAAAAATAATTTCGCAACCTCATTTTGGAACGCGACTCACAGATTGTCAACCACGATATCAGTAGTTCAACTACCATCAATAACTCTATACTCAAATGAAAAGTGGGATTAAATAACACGTAGTATCTCACCAGCACAGGTATCTGGCCTCCTTCCGGTCCGACGGTGAAGTACTCGACCTTGGCCGAGTCGGGCGACGCCGGGCAACTCGATGCGGCGAGGACCGAGATGGCTTCCTCGAGCACGGCCTGGCTTTCGATCAGCTGCTTCCGCCTGCCCTCCGCGCTCTTCTCGGCCGTCATAGCTAGCCGCTCCAGCGCGTTCATCTTCACTTTGACCGGCTTGTCCAAGGCCAGCGCCTCTTTGGCGACGGCAGAGAACATCTGGTTGTGCTGGCTTTGCTGGTCCGAGAGGAGACCAGCCAAGTCTGCAGGCTCCAAACTGGTACCTTTGATGATGAAATCAAGCATTTGAGAACGTGCATTCATAAGGGTACGAATATAAACGTCAATCCTCGAGATGGTGTTCATCTTTTCAGACTTGGACCTACTTCATATAAATTGGAATACTTATCTGTTAAAACATTTATGAAGTGAAATAAACCATAGCTTTGGTTGCAGGGCGCAGCAAATACTTTTACCAAAAAATGTCCTCCACCGTTTAATCAAATGTATGTGTGCAAGGTTGCAGTCAATTGAGATAATTATCAATTATATAAATGCCCCTATTATTTTAATATATATATATACTGTAATGAATATTTTATATACTAAGTAACTACTCTTCAATTACCATAAGTTATTAAAACCTCAATACCATAAAATCAAATGTTTTGAAAATCAATAGGGCACCATTTTCTCTGGAGACTTCAAAGTTATTGATACTTGAATTGAATCTATACCAAACTTGACTCCTCAGTAAGTAAAGGCATTAGTTTATATTTGGTAATCATCTACCAACCTTGCGGCATGATTTGCTGTTGCAGTGATATCAGCTGTTGGCTCTTCTGCTGCAGCATTTGGTTCAGTTGAGTAGGAGTAGACGGCGTAACCATCGGATCTAATTGATGCAGTTGCGCCATCAGCTGGTTTGGCGTGATGATCGGCGTCGACATGTTTGGCTCGAGGGGTTGTTGTTGGGCGAAGTGAGACGGCATCTGGTGGAACTGCATCGTATTTTGCTGGCCCTGTTGCTGGCTCAGTTGCTGATGCAAAGCTGCGTGGTAAGCTTGCTGTTTACGCAGATTCTTACCCTCTTTCTTCGAGACGGGTTTGGCTTTTGGACGGTCGCTGATGGCCGTGCCTTGCACCACGTCGGCGGGTGCCTGGGGGAGGGGGGTCGGTGCGCTGACGGGAGGTGGCAGAGGGTTCAGTCCGCCTCCGAAACCATCGGAAACGTCTCCCACGCCCGGAGGGTTCGGCTGAGGTAGACACGAGCCGAGGCCGGGCGCGCCAAGCGTCAGTTGTTGCCCACCTTTTCCCGTATAAAAAGAATTATGGACCGAAATGGAATTGTTGGATCCATGACTGAACAAAGTGCCCGGCATTCCAGAACCACATACCAACCCTAAGGTGGAAAATACACCAGCTGTAGTCTACACAAAGAAGTTTAAGAGAGGTTCTACATACGTAAAATCAAAGCAAGATACGTAACTAACAAAACTTGAAAACAAAAAAACAAGAAAAACAGGAAAGAGAAAGTAGAGAATATGAGAAAAATTGTTCACATTTTAATTAGAGCAAACAGTTATAGGCGTATAGACTAGTTTGACAATGTAACATGTGAAGAATGATTGAATCAACAAAAATCAGAGAACTAGACAATAAAATGCTATCAAGAAGTCATAGCCAGATCAAGTCGAGAAATTTGAATAGGCCTATTCATGTTATCTTACATATCTGACATGTTAAAGTAGAAAGAAATGCATCGCTAATATGTGAATTGAAGAAAAATACAATAAATGGATATTCTGATTAATTCACACTGGGCAAATAGTGCACACAGAAATTTAGACCTAAGAAGTAGAACTTCTTTAAACTAGTCAAACCATGCTTTTACAAATATTCTATATGCAAACTAAAACTTACCTTGCGGTGCCAGATCAATGTTTATTCCGAGAGGCTGCACACCTGGTAGCAGGGTTGCCGTTGACATGTTACTGAGGGGTGGTGCCGTCCCCAAGGTGGTGGGGGGAGGTTGTTCAGCGGCGGGACGTTCCGGAGAGGTCAGAAGCTGGCTCGGTCCTTTTTCCTGCAGTTCACGCTCGACCCTCTGATACACAACAAGAAGAATGTTTACAAAATATCATTACGAGTACTCACTGAACAAGAACTTTATTTATCCCATCAAATGTCACTCATTCTATATAATGTTTACCTGTAATTCTTCCAGTATCTGCTGTTTCTGGAAGATTGTCTCTTCCCTACATTGTTGTCTCCAGTCTGTGGCTCCAGCTATAGGCGTGGTACTCCCTTTGTCCAGAATGTCTGCCTCATCCTTTGTGAGAATACAACAATAGCACCATTAATGGACAGTCAACTGGGGCATTTCTAGGCCTTTAAATACTATACTTATCTGATATATCAAAATATTCATAAACTCTTTTTTTTGCATATTCGTAGTAAATCAGCATTTGGAAAATAAATGAATAAATTACATTTAGTAGCCCACGTTAATTAAAATTAGCCTACGATTGGAATTGACCATGATTTGCTATGCATATTTCATTTGCAAGTATGAAAATACAACTCACTTGCTGCATTTCGGCTGGGGTAAGGTTATTCTCCGCCATCATCGTAGACGACCGGCTTCTCCGCAACAGCGACTTCTGGGTGTTGTGTTTCTGCTGAGCAAGATGTTCCACCAATCTGCCGGCTTGGCCAGCGATCGACTTGAGAACCACTCCCGCATTACCTTCCTCGAGAGGGGCAGCCGCCTTGACCGCTTCTGGCACCTCGTCGAGCCCTCCGCCCCCCTGACTGGCGCCGAGGGGGTGCGGGGGCGTCATCATGATCGAGTGCGGGTAATCGAGAAGGAGCTGCACGACGCTGGTGTGACCTCCTTTGGCAGCTTCGATCAGCATTGTCGAGTTGTCCTTCAGTTTGTGGAAGGGATCGGCAGTTTGAGCCAAGAGGAGCTCCACAACACCTAAATGACCTCCGGCACAAGCCAGCGACAAAGGGGTGTGGTCATTGTTGGTGGTCTGACGGTTGACGTCCGCCCGCTTTGTGATGAGGAACTGCACGGTGCACAAGTGACCGGCTCTGCAGGCTTTCATCAGCGGCGTGCGACCGCCTTCGGACTCGTGCTCGAGATCGGCACCGTACTGCAGCAGGAGGTCCGCTACGTCGGTGTGACCGTTTTCGCACGCATACGTCAGGGCAGTGTCCCCCGTTTGCGTCTGGGCGTGGACGTCGGCAGTGGCCTCGAGCAGGTACTTGACGAGCTCGAGGTGGCCCTCTTGCGCGGCTTCCATGAGCGGGGTCGACGCCCCCAGCTCGATGTCTGCGCCTGCTTTGATCAGGAAATCGGCCACGTCGGTGAAGCCGCCGCAGCAGGCCAGCGTTAGGGCAGTTTCTTGGGTCTCCTCGGTTTGGGCGTTGATGTTAGCGCCTGAAAGTAAAGTGGTTGACTATATAAATCACACATCACATTACGCCGTGTTCTGTCTTTCAGAAATGTACTACTTGACTCGATTGTTTTTCCGTTCTTGGTTGTCTTTATTTTTCTACAACGGGTCTATAACAATTTGCAATTGTTCCCACTTTTGTTGAAGGCTAGAAGCTCTTGCCAAAATATTGTATTTCTGCTATGCCTTAATTATCTTTATAATCCATTTTCAAACTCATTGTGTTTACAAAAACTTACAAAACTTGAAACTTGGACTTGCTCATACCCTTAGTTTATATATATATTTGACATGCTAGGACTTTATTTACTATTCAAACCTACCACACCTACTTTACATCACAAAGTAGGCCTATGTTAATATAAACAAACAAACTATAAACTGAGAAATGGAACAAATAATGGCATATTATTTAAATTTCTTCGACGTTTCTACAACATACCAGTGTGACAGCAACTTGATGCAATACTAATACAATGGTTTTCACATTTACCTTGGCTGAGCAAAAGAGCAACCATTTCTTCATGCCCCTCTCTGGCAGCTTCCATTAGCGGTGTATACCCCTCGTCGTTCACCTCCTCGATGTTTGCCCCGCGTTCGATGAGAAGCATCGCCAGGTCGACATGTCCACCGCAAGCGGCTAACGTCAGCGGGGACTCGAAACTGTCAGTCGGCATGTTGACCTAGGGGCAAGCGTACTGTACAGCAAACATTGGGTTCGCAAAAACATATCGCCTACTTGGGATGATGGATGTATTTCTAGACAGTCACGCAATGTTAAAATGAAATTTATGGGTTTACAAACCCTTGAATTATTCTACGTAATCTAAAACTGAGCGTTAGCATTCATGGGTTCTGAACGACTCAAAGCCGATCAAATTGAATTCACTTTGTATTTTGTATTTTGGCACAAGTCCTGTTCAAGTGACGGAGGTAAGAAAAATAGACTTTATGAATAACAATCATTTTTTTTTGGTACAGAACATAATGAAATATGTGTGAAATTATGAAGCTACTTAATCACTACCTCAATAAAATTATTATTGATGTAGAGACTTTATTCTCTGTGAGTCTAAATGCCCTTGGTCGGAAACAAGAGTGGTGTCAAGCGGCTGGGTCAACATTGGAGGCAGAGAACGCATTTGATACACTTTGAACAAAGTAATTATTTCTCTTACATTACATCTCTAATTAGTTGAGACAATGTGAATGAGTTCAAAAGCCACACCTGACTGAGGGCATACTTGCTAGGAAATTACTAGCCAATCAAATTAGTATTTTCATTTTTTTTGGATCAATATAATTTACTGGACCAAAGTCAAGTTTTTATTCATGGTTGTTGGATTTCGAATCAGGCAGCCTCAAATAGTGAAGTTCTGGGGCAAAACATCTGTATCGTACCTGCGCTCCAGAATCAAGTAAGAGTCTCGCCACTTCCACATGACCGTCCATCGATGCCTCCATTAAAGCTGTATGCATTTCATCCGTTTTATGTTCCTGAAAGCCAGACAATCACGTTCACAACGGCAAAGGGCAGTGAGCATACTTATGTACATTCATAGCTCCACACAAGACCATAAGTATGGTATTGATATCTGTGGTGTGTTTCAAGATTCAAGACCTAGTTGAAAATATCCAAGCTTCAAGCGATTCCTACCTGGTCAGCGCCCCGATCAAGTAGGAAACGAACCATGTCCAGGTGACCCTTGTAGCAAGCTAACGTTAATGCCGATTCCTTAAACTCGTTGGAATGAGTATTTATGCCAGCTCCATTGTCCAGAAGAATCTGTAACAATATAACTTGATAAGATTCAGAACAAATACATTGTGGAGGGCAGCGTTTCGAGGATCACTCTTCATAGGCCTGTTAAATACGATCAGTGCACAAGTGTTGGGCGTTGCGAGTTTACAACTTACGATTTACGCATATTAATAATGTAATCATTAGGGCTCAGATTTTATTGGTTATATAAATCTTGATGACAATGGAGAAAACAATGGAGCTAAGAGAAGAGTTGGAAGACCAAGAGAAAGGTGGCAGGAGGGAGTCAAGTTTGGGGTCGTCAACCGAGGAGAAAAATGGGAAGAAGTGGAAGACGAGAGATGGTGGGAGGATAGAGAACGATGGAGGGAACTCGTAGGAAGAGAAGAAGAAACAGAGGATAGGCCTAGCAGTAGTGAAGAGGAGGAAGAAGTCGGAACTGGCAGGAACCGATTGATATGAGAAGTCTGCCCTAGAAAAACTGGTGGAAACACCCTCTGGCCCAATTTAATTGGTTATCTGGGTTTGAGATATATATATATATATATATATATATATATATATATATATATATATATATATATATATATATATAAATCGAATCTTTTGTTTTACAGCGGTGATATCAGAAGTAAACTGTCAAATTATACATGTTGAATTGAACTGATTTTTTTAGAATGAGTTAATTAGGTAAATACATATCTGTAGTTAGATTACCAGGCCTATAGTAAGTCCTCGTTAATTCGGGACTATAAAAAATACATGAGGCTCGATAAAGTTACTGTATCTACGGCCCAGCACAGGGGCAGTACCATTTTCAACAATTATCAGTGCAGAAGGCCAGGAAGTATGAAGCCAAGTTGGCCTTGTTCCTATACCGGTAGTCAATGAAACATAGGTAGTCCTGACGATAACTATGAAGTTCAGCACTTTTAACCGACAGAATGTTGAATGGTAATTCTGGCCCCAAATAAATGAAACACACTCAGTTTTACAACAATACCCAAGTGTACACCAAAATATCTCATCCATTCACAGGGCTAGCTATATTCATAAACTCTCACCTTTGCCACTCCCACATGTCCTGCACTGGCTGCCTCCATCAGAGGTGTGTGACCGTTTTCATTGTGGTCCTCTACGTTAGCGGACGCCCCCAGCAATATCCGTACTACTTCCTCGTGGCCGCCGGCGCACGCGTACATCAGAGGGGTGTTGCCTGACGAGGACTGGGCATTGACGTCGGCCGAGTGCGCTATCAGCAAGCGCACGATATCCACGTGGCCAGCGGAGGCTGCTTCCATAAGCGGCGTGCAGTCGCCTGGTTGGGGTACAAATGACAGGTAGTCAGTCTAATGACTTTGGTTCACATTTTAAAATGTCAACAATTCAAGAAATTAAGAGATATTTATATCTAGAGAGGAAAATCCACTGCAGAGGGGCTACATTCGACCCAGAGAACAATATTTCAAATGTAATTATCTTGAAAAATAATCTTGAAAAACAAAAATAATTGAGCTTACTGTATACTATATAGGCCTACCTTTGATCCCGCGGTCCTCCACATTGGCGTGCATTGCTAACAAAACTTGGGCAAGTTCGTAGTAACCAGCTGAACAAGCGAGGGACAGTAGGCTCTCGCCCTCTTCGGTGGTCTCGTGAACGCTGCGACCTTCTGTCAGGAGCTTGCGCACGGTCCCCACGTCGCCGTCGGAACAGGCTTCAACTAAAGATCTGAAAAGCAAACATCAATTCATGAATCCTGCGGTCTAAATCTAGTAAGAGACATTAATAGGCCTACAGTAAACTCTTGTTAATCCAAACTAGGTTAATACGAAATCTGACATATTTTGAATTTGAAATCGGTCCTCAGCTGAAGGTATAGGCATTTCAATGTGAATGAACATGGTTAATCCGAATTCCAGCTACCGTAATCCGTAATTCTAACTAACATTTCAACCCTTCAATTGCTTCAGCACTGTTTTTGGATTGGATAATTCAAATAGGTGGAGTGAATTCTTTTAATTGATAATTATTTTTCCTATTTTCATTCTTTTTATTCAACGCGTAACAACAGGCCGAAGCCAGGTCATGAGTAAGCTTCTTCGAGTGTTTTCCGAGTGCGTTCGCCGCTCTGTCTTTGACGAGCTTGAGATTTATGGTAAGCTCGGAACACTCGTTTGTCAGACTCGAGACGGACGAGCGCCAATAGAAGCAGGCTATATATAACGATGATGCGTTGTCGGCTAGCCGAGTACACACGATTAGTGAAGCAGCTTCTCATACGTGTGCCATAGCTTTCTCTCGCGCATAATACAAAATTGCTCCAATTCTAACTGGGAAGTTCTATTTGGGATTTTTGTGGAAGAGAAGTTTTTTGGTTAATAGGAATTTTTATGAAGCCAAATAATTTATTTGGGGTCCCTTGCATTTCAGATTAACGAGGGGTTATTGTATCGCAGTATTTCTCTCATGATTGCAAGTGATTTGGTAGGCTAGACTATTCACCAAAATAAATGTCTTATTTTCCGGGATGTAGAATCAAGCAATGATCGAATAAATATTATTAAAATGAAGAATCAAAAAAGTTGACAAACAGTCCTATTATAGGCCTGATAAGTGGAAGAAAGGAAGGTTTGAAAGAAAAGAGTTCAGAGAAGATTCGAAGAAAAAGAAGATGAACATCAATGGGCTACGGTAGAAGATTCCTTTCAACGAAACACAAATGGTTCAGCTATTCATTAGGCCTTTTCCTGGCCGTATTATGGATAAAAATTAACCTGCATCATTCCGAACTATTTGTTGAAAATGTAACTCTGAATACAATATTATTTTCTGATATTATTGACATTGGTTTCAATGGTCAACCTATATTACATAAGTGTATAATGGAATGTATATAAAAAAAACAATAAAACAAATGATATTCTATTCTAAATGTCAGGATTGAAGAGCTGCTTCTATTATTAATTATTATTATTATTATTATTATTATTATTATTTATTATTAATTAGGACCTATTAGATGGCCTAGATGATGTTTTGTTCGGTAATTCTTTGGTGATACCAGCCTACTGACGGACTGATGCTGATGGGCTGAGCTACTGATGCTGAACTGGCAAGACTATTGACTCGCAGTAGTTTATACTTAGGCCTACACGTGGGTGATAAATAAACCAACTTGGGTAGAGAAAACTGAATGACCTCCATCTCAAATAAGAGAAAATGTATTCTTACTTGATATACCAGTAGTTCAGTACCGTTAGTTACAGTGGGCCCATGGATGCTCGTTGGGAAAAAGCTCGGTACTTTCCAGGCCCTATTTCAATAGGCATACTTGACTAGTCGTTAGATAATTGAATACGTACAGTGAAGCCTCTAGGCATGCCTCATATTTTTTCAAGGAATCAGGAAAATTAACCCATGAAAGAAAATGATCCGTCAAGGAAAATTGAACGTTAGTCATATGGGGGTACGGTGGGTCAAAATAAATGACAGAAGCGGGAAAACAATGGATCTGAGAACGATGCATAGAGGTCAACATTGTATAAAGAATTGCTATGATTTGAAATGAGCCTAACTGAAATTTCACTGTATGTTATACTCGAATGTTTTCAATAAATAACAAGATAGAATTGTTATATCAACAGTTGACATACATTTGTTTTGTGAAATTATTATATATATGTAGGCCTATTTTTTTTTTCAGAATGTTGTTGGGTCCATTGTGCACTAGGCCTAGCTTGCACATAGTTTCCCGACATGAATGCCTGCGATAGGTATTGACAATTGAATCATTTCATTTTTTTTAAAATGGAAATATTCCTATTGAACTATTGTCATAAGTTGTTGACCTGTACATTAACAAGGTCTAAGCTTCACATACCAATATAAGTTAGCGACAAACTTAATTAAACAATCAAAAGTATTACAGAACATTTGCAAAAGGAGGTTTGAACTACTACTACTACTAATTAGTTTTATTCAATATAACATCCGTACAGAGTTGTGGAATACGTCAAGAGAGAAAAAAAAAACATCATAAGATCAGATTTTATTGAGGACAACATTTCAAGGCTATTGTCATATATTCAGTGAAACTTCTATCCATTGCTTTTCAAGGGACCAGGAAAAATAAACCATCCATGCAGGGGAACAATCCATCCAGACAAATTTAACATTGGTCATATGGGAGTGGGGTGGGATAAAGTGAATGATACTGAGCAGGAAAATGATGGATGCGGGAACGATGTATAGAGGTTTCACTGTAGTGCGTACTTAGGCCTAATCACTTGATAATTTTATCTCATTATTTCATAAAAATTAACCCACAAATTTCATGGAGTTGATCCAAAAACACCTCCTCGTCACTCCTTGACCACAGACCCTGTAACGTAATTTCTTTTCATTTTGACATCTTGTTTTTGTTCATCAATTACTGGGTAGGGCTACATATTGAGGAGTTTGCTAACTTTGTTTAGGACATGTACAAAATTTAAGAAGCTCCTTAAATTGTATTTCTTGCATTTGTCTTACAATAAATAATTCAAATAGCAGTGGGCCTACATGATGGTAATTATTTACCATAAAATCTTATCCACATGAAGAGTCCGTCGACAAAAATGCGTGAAAATTCACCAAAAAGGTGAAAAACCTCTGCACATGCTATTTCACCACTGAAAACAGTTAAATTAAATTAAACTGTAAATTTAGTCTAAACACCAATTCACCCCTTTTAGCTATTTAAAAACAAAAATTGAGTTTTCAATTCACCGCAAATGCTTGCCTCTGGCTATGGGGTACAGATGCATACCTTGTTTCTACTTGTGGCCGTGGGTTTTCACTTCTCATGCGGGTCAATGCAGCGGCTGCCTCGTCCAAAGCACAAGAAACACTGGAGGTTAATCGTCTCAACACTTCGGGGTCAGCTAGATGTTTGCCATCACCCGTTGACAATTTGCCTATTCCTGTGAATATTGGGAGAAGAATTAGTTAACAACATACATCTGGGAAATCTGTACAGAATGGAAGGGTTATTGAGACGAGCAAGAATGTATATTCAGACAGCAGTGGCAGTTTGGTAGACATACATTATAAACTTGGCAACCATGGTGACCAGCAGGAAACAATCAAATTCTAGCATCACCTAAACCTTGCTTTTCAATTAGCAACCAGAATACATTTTTTTCCCAGTGCTGCAGCTCGAACAATTGCCAACTTGCTGGGAAAACCAGAGCACAGTATAGCGAGAACTTTATATACTGTGACAAAGGTCCAAGACTGAAACGGTAAGGTGAACAAAATGCGGCGGTAAATCAAGCCGTACCACCAAGTATATAAATATCCTCATGGTAGAGTGGCAGAGCTTCAGTTAAACAGTCTACAGACTATGGTACTGTTACGACTGGTAATCCTGCTAGGAGCGCTGTGATCATCAAGAATATGTCATCTGCTAGAGCACTGCTGCGAGTGAATGCTGACTAGGAGCGTGCTGATCAGTCAACTTGGTGATCATATGCACTGTCATACGTCATTGCCACGATGTAGTGATACCAACCTTTTCCATCATAATATTTTAAAGAAGGTGCTCCACCTTGGGTCTTGAAAGTGAAATATTTCCGGGATTAGTTCCAGAGTCCTGATTGCCTGTAGCGCAACTAAATTGCTTTTATATCTATATCAAACTATATAAAACAACAATACTCAACAATGAGATACCCAGCTCAGTAGAATTATAATATAAGTAGTAGCATTTGTTTTTTTTACTAAATTGATAGATTTTGTAAGTTCAACAATGCCACTGGTAGCGTAGCCACTCTTATCTACATCTAGTTCACATGGGAATCCGCTAAATCGCGACAGGCAATCGGGACCTTTAGCTCTGAACTGACTCCAAGAAATTACAAATGCCTTCCATGTTATCAGTATGGGAGTTGGGTCACCTTCTTTACATTACCGGTATGATAAAATAGGTTGTTATCATTACATCGTGTTGTTGCTTATCTAGAAACTATTTTATCAATGGCTGTACTGATATGTTCTTTAGTTATGTTGGGTTACCTTTTTTTGGTGATGCTTATAAATGTTAGGTAAGGTTATGTCAAATGGATAAGTAATGTTATACGGTAGGCCTACTTCAAACCATTACGTTATCTAGTTGACACTAATTATCATCCAACATAACCCCCAAAACAGATCAGCAGTGTGGGTCCTACTATAAATTTAGCAGTGGAGCAAATTGAAAACAGAAAGATTCCTGCACCAACTAAGCTTTCTTGTGTGGATCTACTTGAACGCTCGACACTAACCTAGTAAATAAGTATGAATTTGGGACACAATGCACCATTTCTTATGATACGTAATAGACCTATTGAAATGATGGAAAATAAGGAGTCTTCTCATTATTGAAAGATGTGAAAAAAGTACCGTGTTGGTCATCTCAACAATTCATGTAACAAATAGGTAACCAATGGCTACAACTCTACCTATTCCCTAATGTATTGCAAATAATCAGAAGCTGCCACAATTCCTAATAACAGAATCATATGCCAATATGGTACATATAGCATTTCTGGTAAAATGTTGGATTGCAGATTGTTGTAAGCAATGCCATTAGTAGGCATATACCTACCATTAGGTAGGCCTAGACCCTACCTAAAGTAGGATATGCCACAACTACAAACATGAATAATGTCCCATATGTCCTACTCTGGATTTTCACTGAAAACTTTAGTTCAGTTCTAGGCCTTTACATCAGTGGTCGAGGCACATGGCCACAAGAAAAAATGTCAAATATCCAATATCGTTCCTTACCAACACCATTAAATGGTTCAATGCCTACACTTAAAAACCTCCCAAGCCTACTAGGCCTAGAAACTTTGGTTGCAGCATAACTAACAGTGCATATTTGCAGAGAATGAACATGATATGGAGTAGGCCTACTATGAAATGTTTGTACCAGTAATAAATCTCTCCACACTTTGATGTTGCACACATAGATAGGCCTATACCAGTAATAAGTGCTGTCTACACTCTACTCTAGGTAGGGTTGTCTATAGGTGTTAAATCAGCAGCTAGGCTAGTTAATTTTGTTTTCTAAAATATAACTCCGATACTGCCAACTGTTGAAAATGATTCAATATCAGCTGGCTCATGTTTTTTCCTGCTAAATAAAAGTATAGTAACTTTACAGTAAGCCAAATTACCCTTATGGCAGAGCAAATTATTTTTCTTGCTACTTACAAGATATTAGTGATTTAATTAGCTGAAGTTCAATACACTTATGACCTATTAGAATAATGTATTGATTAGAATATATTTTGGGTAGTAGATCCAAGCATTTTAGTGAAATAAAATCATCAAAGTTAATCAAGACCACCCTATTTTTTTAATCCAGAAAGACATTTAAATCAATACCGGTAGGCCTGCCAGTATCGATTCATTAGAATCATCATTTGCTTCTATGACCATTCCAAGTGTTGGGTTATTTGGGGATACAAATGACGGGTGATAAATGAATGTTTACAAAAACTCATGCCTTAAGCCATGCTCAACTTGAGTTTTTCATGGCAGAGCTTTATATCTGCCTGCTCCTGAAAGGTAGGCAGTAAGCCATCTTACTGACCATACTAAAATTTTTACTCACATGACAAATTAGGAATCTACCCTATTCAGTGCGTTCATTTATAAAACACACGGCAATTGTGAAATTAGTGGTCAATTATGACCTTATCATAGTCATTTAACTCACTAAAACTGATTTGAAATTCAAGCATGGGCTAAAACTATGCATTAGTTCTTATTAGTTGAAAATGAATAAACACAAGAAAACCTTTCCAAGGAGGTTTGATCACAGCTGATGCTACAAAATGAGCTTAATTCTAGATGTATACTAGCAGAAAATCTGACAAATTTGCTGGGATCTTCAATTGACATTTGGTAATGATGAGCAAGAGTACAAAAGTGAAGTGCTGAACATAATAATTTGATAATACTAACTGTCTTCAGCTGGAATTTGTGAGTTGCCCTAAGGTCTACAAGCAAAGTATTAAGCAAGGGCACGTCTTTTATATTGTAGGCTAACGGACTATCGGGACTTGTTTTCATTTCCAAAACAGTTGCATAGCAATATTGTAATGCAATCCAATAGGCCTTGCCCCTCCTCTCCCCTCCATATGAACCAGCCACCCAGGCCATGACTCACCAGCGTGGATAGGTCTGCTAATAGTACCGGTAGGCCTACGTCTCTTTCAGTGTTGGGGAAGTAACTTTCATTATAGAGCTAACGATTACATTTAAAATGTTACTTTTTAAAGTATCATTTATTAAAAGTTGAATGGACATACTTTGATGCCATCAACACCAAAAACTGCAAATGTATTTGATGTGTTATATTAATTGTCAATTGTCCCCCCCCCCAATCCTTTTACACACGTTCTTAGAAGTGAAGATGTAGCGATAACGCATCTGGTCAACATCATTGAGGGAAGTTTTCAGCTGATTTTTTTGAACAAGTGCAGTGGTTATCGTGTATCGTGTTGTTGACTTGGAAATATCGTTGTTACAATTTTGGCTTTCAAAGTACAGTATGAAGGTGAGGATAGTAAAGCTATGTCGGGAGGTGAAGAAAGCGATGTGAACGAACTGCCGTGGGTGACAAAAGACGTCTATCACGTCAAATATGAGGTACATTTGTGTTGACTCTTAGTGTGTTGATTGTAAGTGCCTGCCAAAATAGTAATTAAAGCTTTGACAACATCTTTTTCAAACTGTAGAAACACCTCCAGGTATATTTAAAAGTATACATATGTAATATGTATGAGGAAAACGCTCAAGTGAATAATGCACTGTAAGCTTTATGAAAGCATCAGTGCGTTGATATTGAGGTGAGTGTGTTTATTTTCAACTCGATTGGTTGATCTGATATTTTTGAAACAGTATGACCATTGTTTTCTCAATGACTACACCAACAGCTAGGTTATTTTGGACCACGAATGAGCAGGTAATAATGAAAAGTGAAGTGATGGCATTAATTGTGCAGTGTTGACACTACTAACTACTGTACACTGCTGGACCGGCACAGGTAGCTGAGTGGTTAACGCACTTGCTCCATGTGACCCGGGAGGTAGTGGGCATGTTGGACCTGGTTTGATCCCTGCTACCATCCATCTTTACAGGTTTTTTTCGTGGTTTCCCTCTGTAGTCTAGGCTAATGCCGGGACGGTTCCCACAATATAGACCACGACCCCTTCCTTCCCACTATCCTTCCATTACCCATAAAAACCTTCATCTCATCATCCCATCATCTCATTAATCATTTATCCAACGCCAATAAATCTTAGTCATCATTACAGTGCGTCGTTAAACCCAATATCTATCTATCTATCTATCTCTCTCTCTCTCTCTCTCTCTCTCTCTCTCTCTCTCTCTCTCTCTCTCTCTCTCTCTCTCTCTCCCTCCCTCCCTCCCTCCCTCCCTCTCTCTCTTTCTTTCTCTCCCTCCCTCCCTCCCTCCCTCTCTCTCTCTCCATCTCTATCTATCTATCTATCTATACATATATACATATATATACATATATATATATATATATATATATATATATATATATATATATATATATATATTATATATATATATATATATATATATATATATATATATATATATATATATATATATATATATACACACACACACACACATATATATATATATATATATATATATATATATATATATATATATATATATATATATATACATATATATATATATATATATATATATATATATATATATATATATATATATATATATATATATATATATATATATATATATATATATATATATATATATATATATATATATATATATATATATATATATATATATATATATATATATATATATATATATATACACACACACACACATATATATATATATATATATATATATATATATATATATATATATATATATATATATATATATATATATTTATATTTATATATATACACACTACTGGAGATGGTAAATGAAAAGACGTTTACAAAACACCATACTTTATGCTGGACTCGAACCCACGCTCAACGGTGCATGACTTCAGTTCACAAAGCGGTGCCTTAGTTGACCGAGCTACGGAGGGCGTCGTTTCAAACAATAATGCGCTAAAATGAACTCGCAAGATTAAAATTATTTTGCCATAACAATATTGTGCGTCTAGGTATTGCATAAATGAGTTTTTGATAAATAGACTGATTTCCCAGCTTTTTGCTAAGTAACTTTTTGAAGTAACTTAGGGCTAGGCCTATATACTTTTTCAGGTAACTTTTGTAACATTTCGTTACCACCAGTTTCCGGTAACTCCGTTTAAAATATTATTTCTAACAAGTAACATGACTTTTAGAACATTACTTTAGAAAAGAAACTTCCCTATCACTGGTCACTTGTTACATTCACGCACAGCGCCGTTTCACATTTTCCCTTACAGCAACATCCACACACGTCCTAGTGGCCTAAATTCGGTCAAAATGTTGATTTTTTTCAAGGCGTTTTTCGGGACTCACTTAATTTTTATCCTAATCTTGTCATATGTACTTTGGGGCTTGTCCCTCGTCAGTTGGTTCACGTTCTCGAAATGTCGGCTGGCCACATACATCCATACACCGCAACGTATATACCAGTCACATACAGATGATTACAATAATAGGATGCCTAAATTCAGTCGAAATGCCAACCTTTTTTCCGAGTGATTTTCGGGACCCCCCTAAATCCTGTTCCCATCTTGCCAAGTGTATTTTGCGTTTGTCCCACGTTGATACGGCGCGTTCTCAAGATGACGGTGGACCACAAACATACCCAGTCATATTCACACTGACGATTATAATAATAGTTTATCTACTTTCTACAATAATATAAGAAGAAAAAAATGATACTCGATCACTTTGGAAAATATTACGATTAAAGTTCAACAAAATTAATATACTTTGTTAGCATGGTTGCTACAATTAAAACTACTCTTTTCTCATTTGAATTGAGATTATAAAACATTTCAAGGTTACATATAATTTTTAATTTTACCGATTTTTTAGATCCAATATTAAGCCCAAGTGGTCTGAAAATATAAACATAGGAAAATGTGTAATTTTTCATCAAAACATTACTGAAATCAGCAATGAATCATTTACTGGAGTTACATTTCATACATCTAAATGTCTTGCTTTTTTGTGATAAGATGGTCCAGACAGTATTCTGGAATAATTTTGAAAAAATCAACTAGGGCCTATAATTATTTCCCCCCTAGAATACCTAATAAATGAATAACATTGAATAAATAAAGGTATAGGCCTACTCGATGGAGTTTCCTAATCCCAAACTAGGCATCTATATCTCTTAGAGGCCTACCCTATATAAAATTCTCTCTCTAGTCTATATATATCATTTTCTGTAAAATTTGAAACAGGAATAGAGAAACACAATACAAATAGCAGTATAAAAACCCTTATATAAATTGTCGGTTCACAATTTACATGCATTGGTAAGGTACCAAATTTATTATCATTTTGATATGCAGACAGAATTGACTACATTACAGATGGTATGATCTGTTTATTTCGCACAGGTCCAATCGCTGCTTCAATATGAGTGATATTCTGGGGCTTGGATTCAGCCAGTATAAAACACATCAATGTCTAGAAAAAAACCATACGTTTTATATTGTCCTTTGGTACGCGAGTCCCCTGCAAGCAAGGATTCAAGAACTTGAAAATTCTCCCTAAACATCGAGGATGTCTGCGAATTCACCAAAGTAAATCCCTGACGTATTCAAGGATCACGGCCATTACAAGCAGTCGCTCAAGATGGCAAACAGGTACAATCGTATTCCATGAGAAATACAGTTAGTTGAAAAAAGGGTAGATTCAAAACATGAGAAAAAATACACTTGACGAATCAATTATTGACGCTTATAATGCATTTTTCTCATGTTACACTCGCTGCCACATGAAGTAGGCCCAAGTGGTTGACCAACACATCCATGCATCCTCGGAGAATATTTACTGAGATTACATGCTTATTTACTATAAATAAGCGATTATTTACTTTATGCGATTATTTACTGAAATAACACGCAATGCACAAATGCAATCCACATAATTTATTGAGACGTTGGCAGTAAGATATCTGTGGATCATGTTTAAAATTTACATTTTGGCTCAAACTATTTCATTTGAGCGCAAGTGTACCACTAGGCCTACCTCGATTTTTACTCATCGTGTTAACTAAACGTCTGGTTGCCTTGCACTCATATATATCTCTTCTGATGAACCTGTAAATCATTTTATTCACCTTAATATATACATAATGCAGAATGCAGAATGTAGGCCTACATAATGAGTAGGCCTACAGCAATAATAATAATTGATAATAATAATAATTATGACACTCATATCATCTTCAGTGATGCCTTCAGGTAACAAATCAGGAAAAAATTCAAGAAACCTTTTTTTGTATATAGGCCAAATATATATATATATATATATATATATATATATATATATATATATATATATATATATATATATATATATATATATATATATATATTACATTTACAGGGGCAAAGGAACGTTTTGAAAGATGGGGGGGGGGGGTTTGTAAGACCAATTCCCGACCATGGGGTCACGGTGGGGAGGGGGAGGGGGGGAGGAACTCTTCAAAGCACCACAAATATTTTTAGTATGACTGTTCAAGGGTTTTTTTAGAATCATTTCGCTTCTCGTTAGTGCTGATTTCACGAAAAAAATTAAATCTCGATGAATTTTCATCGAAAATTCATCGATATATATATATATATATATATATATATATATATATATATATATATATATATATATATATATATATATATATATATATATATATATATATTATATTTATTCCCACTGCGCAAAAATAATCAAATGTACATTATTCATAAGTTTTAAGCGAATTAGCTTCAAAATATGCTTGACATGTCAATTTGGCATTCACTGAAAGAGCAGGGGGCAGGAAGGGAATTCTTCAGACCCAACGTGTCACGTATGACTTGTAGGTTTGGCGCGCATCATGACAAGTCAAAGGTCTGGGAGGAAGGGAGGAGGGGCGGTAAAAATACGTAAATAGTGTGCTGAAACGGTTCTCAATCGCGCAATCCAAGAACAATTTTTTCGATTTTGTAGGTGTATCCGGATAACAGAGTAGGACTACTACACGGTTAATGCATTGCTCATACTCGGCCTGGCATACCGTACCAACCAAAGGCATCACTATTATCTTGATAGTTTCAAATCTAATAACGTTACATCTTCTCTCCATCTGGTTTTGGTTAATACATGTATACTACGTGATCAATCCATGGATAAAGAAGTACAGGCAGACCGGTAATAAAGTTTGCCTTACCGGCTGCTTCTAGGAGGGCCTCTAATCTGGCCTGGGTTTCTGGGTCAACTGTGCTGTCCGGTTCTTCTGTATCTGGACTCAACAGGAACTTTGATGGTGCGATTCGAGCTTCTTCGTCTAAATCTGGATTTATCTCAAAAGACTCGACCTGTATGTAAAATAGAAAAATAAAAAATTAATACATCAGTGTCAAGGGCATGTTTCATATATTTCTTTTTATTTGAAAATCACTATTAAGCTATGTAGGCCTACAGTAAAACTGTTCAAGTCTCTGTTTCTTCTAGGTCTAAATCTCAATTGTCTTACTGATAAATCTGAAACACTAGGTTTGTTATTTTACCAGTAGCTAGCACAACAAGAAACTCGACATGTAGGCCTAACTAGATCTGCGTTTATAGTCCTATTAAGCTTGCCTAAATAATACTGTAATTTAAGAATCATCAAACCACACGTTATCTTTTGTTACAATATTTTTAATAAAATATATATTCATCATTATAGGCTATATATTACCATATATTGAGCTTTCTTGATACATAATGTACAGGGGCATAGATAGACAATGGTATCTAGGCAAACAATAATTAGATGTCCAAGAGGTTTAGCTAGAACAATAAAATTTATGAAAAAGAAAATGTGACTATACAGAAACAATTTGTGTCCATTTTGTTTTTATTTGCACCTTTTATAGTACTTTATCTTCAAGACAAATGATTAAAATAGTGTTTCATACGATTTGTATTTCAAGTCTCTTGGCATGCCTAGTAGCCTATATTGAAATTCAATACTTTTAAAGCAAATCTATCTCTACAAGTGTCATGCCAGGCAACCTATAGCCCAACAGGTAACAAAATGGTTCAAAGCTGTCAGTGATTACAGACTACCGGTACTCTCAGTTGTAGTAGGCATACTAAATTCATAAATGTGATACTTATTTCACAATAGGGCATACAAAACTCTTCTCATTTTCATTCATTTTTTTAAAAGAAAATCTTGGCTAGGCCTTTATCTTGAACCCCCCCCCACAAATAGTTTCAAAAATAGTGGTTTTTGTATGTTTTACAATGTTCAATGTTTAGTTCTGAAAATGTTGGATAAGGATACTAAACACTAACATTGTTTGCCCATAAAAAGAATAAAGAATGCTCGTTTGAATGGGCACATCACAGCATGGGCGCCGGCAGGGGGGGCAAGGAGGGGCACTTGCCCCCCCTGCCTTTTGGAAAGAGCAAGTAGTAAATACGTCTGTTATAACACGTTTTCCTTTCCAGTAAATTACCAAATTGCTATGAAATACATGTATTGGCTATCACATTGTATCACTTTATATCTTGTGAATCACGAAGAGTGGCATATAAGCCCTTCAAAACAAACTAGAGACAAAATCATCCTCACATTCCCTACCCATTCGAGCTTTGACAAATATACAAAAAGCAAGTTCAAATAAAACTTGCTGATTCGTATTTTAGTTTTGTTGAGCTGAGGTAAATAAAATGTCTTCAGATGTCATGAGAAGTTATCATTGATTGACAAGTGAAACACGACTTACTTTGAGCTTATTTTGTCCGTTCCCTTCTTAGAGGAACGAAACTGTAAATGTGGACTTCCGTGAAAGGGCAGTGGTGTTTTTCATTCACTAATTCTTAGTATTTGCAATAATTAGCCCCTTTCAAGGTGAACAATTCAGTCAGTTTGCTGGTGGCAATCGTTGTGAGGGGGTGCAGTTTATAACTAGCTCTGTTGCGAGTTCTGTTGCAATGTACACTGTACAGCACATTGGTGGTTGTGAATTGTGATACATATTATTACTTTTGTGACGAGTTCTGTTGCGATATACATTAGTTTAGTGGCTGTGATACATATTGTTTTCAACTTTTTTTGAGCGCAGTGATGGACATAAGGCAATTTTTAAACGTAAAAGTGAAGCTAATTCACTGTCAGTTCCCGGAAGTTCAAAAGTTCATCGCAAAATAGTGGCAGCCCTTACAAGTGACATTAAAAATGTGTGATTGATACTTTCGGTATGGACTCTAGACGGTGGAGTTTCTGTATTGTGACGCTTACAACGACGACCAATGAAGGTAAATTGTTTCAGAATTAAGATTATTTTCAATTCCTCCTGGGCAAAAATTCAAACAAAAACAATCACCAACGTCATCTAGAGTTATAGGCCTAGTAATGCGACGCATATTGTCTGTATGCTAGTTTGTATATAGATTACTCAAAATCAGAGCTCACAGAATGATCCTGTAATTTTGCCCCCCTGCCAAAATTCCTGGTGGCGCCCATGCATCACAGGTCATCAAGTAGCTGAACATGAACCAATTTATAACACAAGTAGGTAGGCTATAGCTTTTGTTTTGAATAAGTCATAAGACTTGTATTTTTAGTGTCACGTTGAAATAATGTATAAAATGATGAGGCTGATGATATATTTTTTATTATGAACATCGAAAAGTGATGCAAAAGCATTGTTTCCCTGGAATTAAGCACAGGGCTCATTCAGAAGAACGATCCTAAAAATAAGAATGAATAAAACATTTAGGCCTGAATAGCCTCTGATCTGCTGAATTTTGATTTGCTCTGTTCACTTGATACATTTGGGTAGTCCACCAAAAACTTGTTGATCTTTACTACAAGTTTTTACTGACAAGTGAGAGTAAATTTGGCAGGCTTTGATGTGAGCATTGGTGGGTTCAATTTATAATTTAATATCTATCTGGGAACCAGTAGATAATAATTTTGCCTTTGTGAATGTTTTTTTAAATCTACGGTACTTAAATGTGTAAGCATTTTAATTTATAGGCCTAACTACCGGTACCCTCAGTTTCAATTTGACTGGTAGGCCTCCTGACACCAGAAAGAGAACAAAAACATTACGGTATTTTATTTTCATGTGATAGTGACTATGAAGCCTCAGCAGACTCAGGTGTGCTTGGAAACAAGTTCCACTTCATATGCACACACATATTCTATGTGATAGATTTATAATTCATATTTGAGCTTGACAATAGACTTCACAAAACAAATGAATCATAATTGAAACAAATATCCTACTATAGGCTCAGCTTTGTATATATAAGAGCATAGTCCTATAATAATAATTGGAAAATGACCTCAGCCTATCAATAGATAAAAAAAATGAAGTCCACATAGGTCTGGCTACCGGTAGGCTTACGAATATTATGGGTAGGCATACTATTAATACCTAGACCAATTAAGTGTAGGGAGTGGGTTTGATCTCCTTTTCAGGTAAAAAAATATATATCTTGAAAACTAATGGTCTTTTATCATGTGTCTAAGGTCCGGTATTACCAAATCCAGTTAGCAGTTATCTGAGAGTTGGTGAAAACAAATATCACAGGCAACCATGGTGATAACAACTTTTATCTGCCAGTTGAGCTGCTCGTACGTTGGTAATACCAGGCCTAAGACAATAGGCTTGATACTAAATTAGTCCGTCTAAAACACTTGTAGGACTACCGGTACTCTATGCAACAGGTAGGCTGACGCCATTACAGGCTCACAGCATTTTTTCAGCCTTGAAAGTGACAAGAGATCAATATATCCTACTGCTTCCAAGATTTATGTGACTTCTTAGATTGACTCAAGCATAAATTGGGCCAATTTTCACGTAAACTGAAGCTAAATAACAACGTTGTAGGCCTACTACAAAATGTCACCATTGACAAATGATAGGCCCATAGGCTGGGCTATCATGCAATAATTATTATTAACATCAGGCCTAGTATAGGTATTCTAGTATAATACAGTACGTAATCAAAACAAACAAAATGCTACACAGCTTTTAACAATGAAACCTCGCCCATTTGCAGGCTTGAAAGCCTACACTTACCACTATCTTGATTTAGTGTAGGCCTAGCAGCCTATGATGGCCCTGATCAAGCCTTCATACGACAACACGTGTTTTTGTATCTATAGGCTAGGTTTCTTAGTAATAAAGTGAAACACAGGCAACCAATAATATAAATAAAATTACATAATGAAAATTGAAATAAAAGCTCAATTAGGCCTAGGCCCTACTATGCTAACTCACGGGCTACGACAATAGACACAGAAATAACGATTTCAACTAGATTTAATCTTCAAGTACCGGTACTGGATATAGGCCTGTATACAATATCAGTTAGAGAGCTTAGGCCCTACAATATGTGAAGAGAGTTTATAAGCATGACATAGGTTTTTGGCTGTGAGCCAACATCAAGGTGGACCTAGGTCTAGACTAGGATTTTTAAAAATGTAGGTCTCAGCCTATTTTATGACCATGGGTCAAGTAGTCATTGAATTTACCTGTTACAGGCCCCTGTTCAGATTGGGTTTTTATACTTCAAAAGACCATTTTAAGTATATTTACATGATAAAACACAAATATAAGGTGATATAAATTATTAAGTTACTATATAGGCATAGCATGACTCAAAGTCCATCAAATCTGATGAAAATTCCTTGTTGCTTATTTGTGTCATGTAGGCTAGGCTTAGGCCTACAGTATAGCCAAACATAATTGATTTTTGTATCCAGCCATTGTATGTAAAACTGCAGGTTTTCTACATACTCAAACGCGTAATTCATGTAAATCAATCAGAATGCATCAATAAATGAAGATACATTAAAAACCCATTGTCTGTAGGCCCTGGTCTTACTAATCCTCAAAATAGGCTTATACTTTGTCTTGGACATTACTATGCCACAAGATGTCTCTCGACGAAGTTCATTGAAACCTAGACTCCTCGAGGCCATTCGTATTTCCATTAAATTTTCCAGAGTATGACATTTCCTACCTCAGAGACGTCGTCTTCTTCACTTTCAGACGAATCGGACATAAACCTAGGTTGTAATTCTGAATACGTCTCGGTTTCAGACTTGGTATGGCTCGAGTTTGAGGAAATGGGAGTCGACGATTTCCCTATATCGTGGTGAACATTCACTTTTCCAAGTTTTTGGTTATCTGAAGAAGATTCTTGTGCTACATTCTGCATTTTTAACTTCACTAAATTCTAAATTACATTAAACTGCGTTGTTCAACGAAATGAATCTACAACATACACAACTTTTCGGGCAAAATTTCTATTACAATTACCGTCATTCACGCAAGTTAACAACCGCCATGACTACTATGGTGAGGTTCCCGGATGTTTCAAGCATAGATCGCAAACTACACTAGACACAAAACGGACATCGCATACGTCTCCATTTTGTGAACCTTATCCCAGTCGAGGCAACATGACATGAAACAGAATTGATATTGAAACTTGAATTAATGAAAAAAAAATGAAAGAGCGCAATATTTAATTGGAAAATATGCGTGATACTGATATCACAGACAAATGGTGGATATGCTTC
>OZ023328.1:18452496-18457496 GCA_964007535.1 Brachyptera risi
CCTGTACAATTGGTTTTATATAGATAATCCTAGTCTAAGTTAATACCGTGTTGATACCGGTTTTAGAGAGGTTTAACTTCGTATTCCTGTACGAGTTTTATAGTAGGTTTAAGGGAAGCGTAGGTTCGTACGTCGGTAAAACAGTTTTTTGACTAATGTTGTTACAAATCAGCTAAAATGTACCTAAATCTCATCCAATTTCAACGAAACTTGAACTAAATCAAATCTCAGCCTAGAGCACAATTTTCAATGATATTAAATAGAAAACAAAAAGTTGACCTTTGAGGGATCGAACCCCGTCCGTCTTCTTCTGAATGCAGCTGCGCTAACGATGCAACCGATCTGCCAGTGTGAAATTTTGCTCTTAGAACAACATAAGTATACAAGCTTCGAAAAGAATTCTGGCAAATGAATTATTAATAATAAAACTGATGGTAAAATTATTTAAATACATTGACATTCCGTTGCCTTCAGTTCTTATTCTAGAAATCGCATTTCCGTAATGATATTAACTATATTAGATATTTAAATTAATATTTGAAATCTTGAGGTGGATCTTAAAACACGCTGAACCCGCTCTTTGGCAGGTTTAAGTTAATCCTGCTTTTCTGGTATTATTTCCGGGTCTATCTTTTTAGGAATACCAAGTTAGTACCAATATCACTAAAACCGGATTAAATCGTACAGGAATGCGCCCCTGGAGTGAATATTCCACATTTATGGATGCACAGATTATTACCTTTGTTAGGTCGGTGGCAGTACACTCGATGAACACATTCGTTGTCTTGAGTGTGATCTTTGAATGATCACCGTTGATTATAGGTGGCATTGAGAGAACGACATTATTGCTGTCGTAGATTATGGGATAAACGGGGCTGTCTTTGATAATCGCCAAATACTGCTTCAACTGAGCGTGAGTCTGAAAATAATTAAATATAATGACAATAAATGAAAGAATTAATGGTCAAATTTGATGAAGATAATGCAATATATGAGGAATCATTCCCATTATTACATGATGCTTGTGGGACTTTGGTTCCGTTGTTCATAAACAATGGATACAAACTAAATACAGTGTTCCGGAATATTCAGATTTCATACCGTTTTCAGCTAATTGTCAATTTCCTAGACATCTCTGGTTTACCACGTAAATAGAACTGAGGAATAAAGCAATATGATAATACCTATCCACGCGGGTATAGTATAGACCTACTGGCCGAACATTATCGCTAATTGATAGAGGAGATGGTTGATCCATTGAAACATGTTGGCTGACGGTTCGCATCTATCTACAGTAGAACCTCTGTTATAAGTTTCTCGCTTATACATTTATAACATTCATAAGTTTTATTTTTTTATTCAACCCATGGGCCTATGCTCCACATGTTTAATAGTTTCATTAAAACGTTTTTCACGATAATACATTTTTCTAGTCTGGTTCCCTGAAGAACGTTCATGTATATACAGAGGTTACACTGTAATCCATTGGCCATCGCTCATTCCATCCTCTTTCTATCTACACTTCATCGTAGCAATTAGCTTGCATTTCCTATTACTTTTGTGAACGATTGGCGTACACTGCATTGCACTGATTCATTATTCATGCAAGTTCAAGTTCATTTTAAATACACAATTTCAAGCAAATTTAATTAACAAAAATATGCCAAAAATAACATAGTTTTATTTGCTGTGATTCATCATGTATATATTGTTTAGATGTAAAAATGAAAAATTAATTAAAATAAAAATAAAAATGTATGAATGTCCATTATCAGCAAATGAAAAAAAAAAAAAAAAAAAAAATTAGAGATTTTTTTCTAGATAACACAACAAAATTACAATAATACGTAATAATTATGTGATACGATAATGAGAATTACGTCATTAATGCATATGACTACGCTTACGTACAGAATACAGTTCCATAAGCTCGGATGCTGTGTACTCTCTTTGTCCATTTAGAGGCTTGAATTTGATGTCATTTGGTGGTTTTGCATCATAGGTGAAAGGTCCCTTCAATGTGTCCAGATCGTGTGTTCCAATGGCGACAAGAGACCTTTTACGACAAATATTTTGATGCAACTTATCTTGCAAGTCAATGAAGCTGTTGTAGCTATCTTGAGTGAACTTTATGTTCCGTAGAACGGCAGCAACCGCAAATGGACGGATCAGCTTTGTCTGGACGAGGAACAAGAACTCATTCAACTTAATGTGCAATTTACTACTTATTTCTAGTTTGACAACTTGGGATGTTCAGTTCGACGATCTCAGTTTTTAAATAAATAACAACAGGTCATGGAATACTGGAAAGAGGAGTTGATACAATATGGAATTCAATACTCGAATTGAAAAATTCAAGTTAATTACAGTTGAAAGTTAAATTCAATCAAGATGATGTATATGGTAGGTCTACTGGTAGTTGAAATTAACAAGAGATCCTTCGAAAGTTACTTACATAGTGCTTACTACCTTACCATGCAAAGGTTTACCTTTTGATGTTGGTACCATTTTTACACTAATAACAAATATCAATAATTTCACTTTTGAAATTTGTTTCATGAGCTAGGTAACTGTAAAATTGGCAAACATTAGAAGTATATAATCTGTGCTTCTTCAACTGTTTTGGAAATAATTTCAACACTTATATCAATATAACGTTATTTGCAAACTGAGCAAACGTTTTTCAAACAATCATCTTACAAAACATTGGTAGCAGAACCACAAAACATTGGTAGCAGAACCATGAATCTCGCTAGCCTTGGACACAAAATATATCATGGTGTTGATATAACTGGAGATACGTGACCTTGAATCCCTCTTATAGTGCTATAAATTTACACAATCTTCACAATAAATGAGATGGGTCAGCAACCAGATCTGGATGATAAATTATGGAATGACCATTTTCCATACAAATTTTTGTCGATGTATCGAGGTTTGAACCTCGATAATGATCACATTCTGATGAAGAATGTGATCACATGTGATTTACATGATAGAATGTGATCACATTCTACTGTAGATCCTAGTCCACATCTATGTTGTCATGCTCTAGCTGAGCCTAGATGCTATGTTGCAGTATAATTTTAGAAGTCACTAGGCCTATATAACATACTGATTCATAGCAGGCAGATACGTACATCAGGTTTGATCACAAGTCTTTCCATAGAGCCTTTCTTTGGCACCTCTGCTTTGAAATCAGGTGGCATTATTCTGAAAAAATCATTTGTTACAATAATACCAATTTGACAGAATGTAAATTAATATCCAACAATAGGCCCACATTTGGACGTAGTTTTATGAAATCTTGATCAATTTGATGTAGGAGTCGAGTTGTTGGATCAGCTTGGATAAAAATGTTTTTCAATTCTCATTCCGATTGGTGAATTGTTAGATGAGCGTAGCGAAGCTTTCCATTTCACACCCTGAAAAAAAATGGGCTTCGTTTTTATGTTTTTTTTTTTTTTTGTAATTATGTACGCGGCATACAGGTCAGAGAAATGAATCAATCAACTTGAAACTTTTTCTGAACGTTGGTGTCATACCAGAATAGGTTGGGATTGTTATTCAGAGGAATCGGTCGGAAGGTTTTTCCGGAAAATAATCGGAAAGTTTGGAAAATCCTCATAAGAATAACCTGGAGGAAAAATACTTGAAAAACAAGAATTTTTCAAAAGCTCTCAAATTCTCACAGAATATGTAAAATACTATTATACACCTTTTCAGAGATTTTTACAACAATCGAATGAGAACTAATGAAGAAAACGCAATAAACGTGTACATTTTATTGAATATTTGGATCAATTGGTTTTGTAAAGTGTTTATGCGACAGGTTGCAGGTTACTATAAATATCAACAAGTTGCAGGTGAGGTTTTTGAACGTTTGAAGTAAGTCAAGGTTTGTAGATGTAAATTGAGCTGACAAGTTATTTTTCATTTTAGATTGCCATACTTCTAAGCTCATCTCACAACACGCATCCCGCGTTTTCCTAGTAGGCCTACATTGTAACATTGGTATCCATGACCAATATTTTCAATCCTTGTTTCAGTTGATGAAGATTTCGTAAAACCGTTCTCTAATCTATGAAACATACTTTCCCTGGAACACTAAAAGGCCTTGGACTAAGCCTTCTAAGCACAGAAGGTCATATCTATTTGCAGGAATATCTATTCGATAAATAACTTCTTCCGATGCTCCTGACGATTGTTCCTTTCCTTGTTCTTTTGCTATCATCTGCTTTTCTGTCGTCACCTCATCCAGTTCCAATCCAAAGTCGAAACATAATTTACCAAACTCATCGTCCGCTGCAAAGAAAAACATACTGTAATGCATACATGTACATAATGAAGATGCAATAATTAATCATTGGAGCTGTCAGCATTATGAGGATATAGCTTAGCTTCAGCTCAAGCTATACCTTATATCTTCGGTTTAATTTTTCTCAATTATTCTCAATTATGTGCTTATTTGCAATTTTTTGCCCCACATAAGCCCGTACAGCTACTCTTGGAAACATGGTAATATATCATACCCTTGACCTGGGATTATAGCTATCGTACTGATAGATAGGCAAAAGCGTTCTAGAGCTGTGCAACCAAGAATATATTAAAACCAAAAGTATACATGTACATATGGTTGGTATGCCTAGGCTCATGTAACAATATATTGACCAACTTTGAAGGTTAGTCGTAATCTTTGCTCTTAGGTGAGCTACTGGTAATCAGATAGTTACATTTAAAATCACCTGTCACTAGTCAGATAAGTAGGCCTAGGCCCTGGCAGAAATCACTCTCGTTTGTAATGTTCACTTGTCTGTGACACACTCAATGTTATTTATTTATTTATATTGGGTTCAACGACACACTGTAAGCAGATCTATTGGCGTCAGTGAATGATCCTATTTGAAATGATAGGGTGAGAGGTTATTTTATTAGGTGTTTTTTGGAATGATAAGGAGTTGGCCGTAGCATATTGTTGGTGATGATGCATATTAGAGAAA
>OZ023328.1:18462496-18554996 GCA_964007535.1 Brachyptera risi
AGTTATTTTATTTTTTTTCTTCGGAACGGCTGATCAGAATTGTTCACAAAATCGTGAAAATATGTAGAATCTTTGTATACACATTTGAAGAAAATTTCATCCCATTTGGAGAGATTTTATTTCTCAACATTTTCCGCCCAGCCAAATCTTATGGGGTTTTTAGAAACTTTGAGATGATTTTTCTCAAAATCGGTCCGACCGATTCTTTCCAAAAACTATACAGTTCTAAGTTGGATGAGTTCGCGTGTACAAAAAAAGTTTCATGTTCATCAGTCAACCCTTGCGACCTGTGGAGTGCTTACAAAAAAAAAAAAAAAAAAAAAAACACACAGACAAAGCTCTATAAGAGTGGGATGGAGACTTCGCTACGCTCATCAACAAAATCTATAATTCTCGTAATCTACCGGGCCGTGTATAGATAGCATAAACGAAATAGTTGCGCTACAGGCAATCGGGACGCTGGACTCAGATTCTGGATTCTGACCCCGGAAATATTCCACTTTCAAGACCCGAGTTGAGTCACCTTCTTTATGTTATATGATAAAATAGGTTGGTATATCACTACATCGTGGTTCTGCTATTACTTCTATGTTGAATGAAAAACATTCATTCCATTATTTTCCTTGAACGGTTTTTGGTTCGAATTACATACAAAATCGTGATAATGTGTATCAATAATGTGTTCACATTCAGAAGATTTTGTTTTCGAGAGATTTCATTTTTAAAATTTTCCAGCCCAGCCTCATATCTTAGGCCTATGGAGTTTTTAGAAACTTATGAGATGATATTTCTCAGAAACTTATGATCCAAAAACTATTTGGTTCTTAAGTTGGATAAGTCTAGGTGTATAGAAAAAGTTTCATCTCGATCAGTCAAACAGTGCAACCTGAGCAGTGCTTACAAACAAACCAAAAAAAGTAAAACACACAGACAAAGCTCCATAAAAGTAGGATGGAGGTCTTCGCATTCGCTCATCTAATTACCGAAGTTATTATATTTATTCAGTTGGTAAACGATCGTCTTCTCCGGTGAATATACAAGTACGGTATATATATCATATGAATCAGTGAGATAAACTTTGTCTCTCAACTATAATTTCCTTGCGTTTGAATTAAAGTACATTAGTGTTGTATAGAATGTATTACCGAATGGAAGCACAGGTTGTGTTAAGTCTAACAGCTATGAACAAGTACAACTATAAACCATACAAAGAGCCAACCGAATAGCGCTTATTGTCAATTGTCCTAATATAGTGCTAGCTGTTATATTATCAAACTTATATAGGTACGTCAAATACCAAACATTAACCCAACATCAACTATTCAGGTTGATGTGAGTGATGATTACAAGGCTTCTACTCGCAATATATATTATGTAATATTGCTAATTGCTCATTATAGGTTATTGCCAACGTGAAATATATCCATTCATTCATAATTGACGGTTACCAGATAGGCATACAGTGAAGATTAACATTTTTCTTTTTGATGGTAACAATAATATGAAAAATTCTTCTAGGAAGGTTGGCATTTTTTCAGGTTCAATTTATTGCATTTTTTTGGACCTGCTCATCTCACAAATACATGCTTACAAATATAATTCCATTACAAACTTTAGCATTTAAAAAAGTCTCATGCAAATATAATGTGATATAATTAAATAATTGCATTTTTTTTCAAAATACCTAGAACGAAAGTAACGAATGGAAGATAAAAAAATATTACCACGAGACAGGATTTGGAGATTAAAGAAGGAGAGATCAGTTGCGTTGAGGATCAATTTGCTAGGGCTGTGTGAGAGGTAGACAAACAATGTAGACAGGATTGGTATGTTAAGAAATGATTTGAGGGGACTTGAAGTAGCAGATTGAGGGAGATAAACCGTCGCAACTAGAAAAGTTGGAGTCAAGCAAACTAATATTGCAAATGTAATTATTATTGAGGAACATAATTTGGGAGAAATTGTTGTTCGCTCATTACAACAAAGTATGGCATCACTTGAAAAAAGCCCATTACTATTATATTATCACTTTAATATTATTACCATTATATCTTACTATACTATTATTATGCTGTACTATTTACTATATCATATCATGCACTATTATAGGCCTATCTACTGATACCGGTATACTATTCTATTATTATGTTATATATATATATATATATATATATATATATATATATATATATATATATATATATATATATATATATATAACTTATATATATATATATATATATATATATATATATATATATATATATATATATATATATATATATTTTTTTTTTTCTGAGCAAGGTATGAATAGAGAAAACAGAATGAAATTAACTCTGCATTTAAAAGTAAGTTAGCAAATGAAGTGGTACTCCAAATGAATCTAAATATTGTTTTAGCAATGAGCCACGCAAAATTATTGATTGTAATGTTTTCCAGTTTTCCATCAGTTTTTTCAGTCAGTAAATTTATTCACTACATTAATATAATCAACAAAAACTGTACATGTAATAAAATCACTTATATAACGCATTCAAGATTCGACGTTCCGCTTTACTGTTCACCGCGCTCTTAAAACGGTACTAAAATGATGATGCGCGCGTTTTAGACGAATGTTTCGTGAGAAAAAAAAACAAATGGGAAGAAAAGGTGATCGTGAATCATCTGAAGAGAAATGAGATGTGAAAAGACGAGGAAAAATGAGTGAAAATATTTCATTTTATATTGTTGTATTGTTCGTATACGTTTATCCACGTCGTAAGTGTTTCTTGCTTCTTGTTCATATCGCGATGTATGTTTTGCAGTAATAATACGGACAATGTTCTCCTTCTGTGTGCTAGCCGTCGGTCTTATCTTTCGGTTGAGGTAAATCTGACGCTGCCGACGCTGCCGACGCCGACGCCGACGGTGGATGCGATGGATAAGCTCGGGCATGGTTACAGATGCAGCTGCCAATTACGTGTTCGCGTTACTCAAAACGTCTGGTGTTCGTGCCCCGACTTGTAACATATTATAACTAAGACTCTTTAGTCTTCACCTAAATCCGATCCTCGCCTTAAACCGTCCCCAAAGATCCTCAAAACATGAGAATCAAAGTTTACAATGGATGATTTCGAATAGGCATCTACTTAAGATTCATTGGTTCAAAATTAAAATTGCTCTATATCTTATGATATTATATGAATATATTATGATAACTTCATGAATGATGAACAAAACGTGATCAGACTTATTTGTTTTGAACCTACAGCTTGAAGACATTTTCACACATCCAAACACTAAATCATCTTGACAGTGTTTAAACTAAAAAAAGGTTGTATGGATGAGAAATAGTTTGTTAGTCTGGCGTCACCTACTGGCAATTCGAGGCACGTCGTCCTCCCAGTAGCCCAATCTTTGAGCATCGCACTCAAAACTCGACACTTGAGCTGTGAACCAAGGACTCTTAGGTCACTGACTCGACCAGGAAATGATGTTGCTGTGATACAAACTAGGAAACAATGTTCCGTTAAGGCGATGAAAATTGTCGTTTATTTTCACGAACGTTCAAGTCAATCGTGTGTTGTTTGGTCACGTGCTAAAATTGTTCATACAGAACCAAAAAAAAGAGTAAAAAAAGTTACCCATCTATGATTTCAGCTTAATGTCAGTATATCGAGGAAGAAGCCGTGATGACTTGAGTTGACATGCTTTAATATTTGTTGAAAAAAATATCCGCCTCCTTTTGCTGAAATTTACTCGACTGGAAGAGAAACTTGACGAGCAAATAGACCATAGGGTTTATGAAGGAAATATGTTGTTTTTCTTCGTCTTATATCAAATGAGAGCTGAGCAAAAGATATATGAGGTACTATGAAAGCTTGTCATCTCCGTTTTGTAGGCGTTTGCTGTTTACTTCATACAACAATATGGTACGTTCCTTAGAAAAATGGAATGCAATCAAAATGAAGTAGAATGTGGATACGCTTTTTCGTAATGATTGTCTTATATCATGTTATGATCAAAGAAATACTCAAAAAAGATTATTATACATACATACATTTGTATATATATATATATATATATATATATATATATATATATATATATATATATATATATATATATATACATATATATATATATATATATATATATATATATATATATATATATATATATATATATATATATATATATATATATATATATATATATACATAGCTCAGTTGGGAGAGCTCCTAACCGACAATCAACGTGGACGTGTTCGTGTCCCGGTCGAGGCGTATCTTCTATCATATGGATATAATATCCCAAATCTGAATTTATATATATATATATATATATTATATATATATATATATATTTATATATACATATATATATATATATATATATATATATATATATATATATATATATATACATATATATATATATATTTATATTTATATATATATATATTTATATATATATATATATATATATATATATATATATATATATATATATGAATATATATATATATATATATATATATATATATATATATATTTATATATATATATATATATATATATATATATATATATATATTTATATATATATAAATGTACATATACATAAATATGCTGAAGTGAATGATGTTACATATTCATGGTCGTTGTTTTGTTTTGAATAGTGACTCATTATTCCACGTATTAGATTACATACGTCATACTAATGTGAACTGATTACGAATGTATTCATTTACCATAAAAAACTATACATATACAGTTGTCGAGTTCCTTGTGCACTCAGCTACACAAAAAGTTTACAATTAAAATCTCTGAAACTTAAAAACTTGAAACACACAGGTCAGTTTAGTTTGTTATTTGTAAGACATATTATAGATGGCTCGAAGAATGTATTTCCAAAAACGAAGACGCGGTTGTGTACCACCATACCAAATTCAAATATCAATGTCATGATGAAAATTCGTCTAATATTTTTAGTCTAAAAAGTGATTTCATCAATTTGATAGGTATTTTAGCCCCGAAAGGATCTATTGCCATTTTGAGAAACCATTTGTACTCATCACATTCTTAGCATAATTATTCTTCATTTTTTTGAAATTATTATTTCTATTTTATTTTCATATCTTTGTTTATATTATTTCTTTTTCATTCCAGGTTACTGTTTATTACTATCATTATTTCCTACAATCATTTTTTTATCAATCATTCATGTGTGATTTATTATTATTATGTGTTTTTTCTACTTCATTAATTTTGTGTTTGATTATTAGTATGTGTCAAAAGGCAATCATGTATACCATGACATAGTCTAATAAAGATTTATATATAAATGATACCTTCTGTCCTCAGGTTATGGAAATGGATATTTTTTTCAAGTGAATATGTAAGTGGAATGCAACAAATAATTCAATGTTTTGTTTTTTCTTTTCCCTCCAACTACTTGATTACTTTTTTATGTATGAGAAATACGTCCGAATTTTGAATTTGTAGCCCTATTTTAACTCACAGTTGAGCCCTTTTTGAAGGGCTTTGTGGATGTTTTTCTGCTGTTATTGTAATTTTCTTGCTGTATATGTGTATTTGTGTATTTGACCACAAGCAAAAAAAATATAATGAAAAAATATATTATAGCCTACATATACATATATATATATATATATATATATATATATATATATATATATATATATATATATATATATATATATATATATATATATATATATATACATATATAATTTTTCATACTGAAGAGGCACGATGCAGATAGTCTTACGTTCTATTCTGAACATATGTGAAAAAGATGAAGGAAGTGTTAGTTATAGACCGATGGAAATAGTTTGACATAGTGAATGAACGAATAGTCTCATGTTCCATTTTGAACACTTGTTATAATAGTACTGGGTACTATCTTTTTTTCCAGCTCATCCTTCACCATTAGGGAGACAATTAGCGTTTTCCTAGCTGAACTAAGAATGCCATATCGCTTCCAGTACGGATACACAATTAAATTAATGGATAAAGAGTCTTTTTTATAGCTTTTGGTATTTTGCGGTAGTGATTGTTTTATCAAGTTTAGCTTCATTACTGGTGTTAAAGTTCATTATTTGAATTGAAATAATCAAAATAGGGTCGAAAATGAATCGTAAAATGGTGGTAAGATCGCCCCTTGTTTTGCCCCGTCCAAACGATCTTATTTCCATCGATAGTTTCAATTGGGAAACAATGATATTTTTAAGTCAAATTTCGATGATATAAAAAAAAGTTCAGCTTCACGGTTAGAAATATCAACTAAATTTTTCGACAGCGTTAAATGTTTAACGCTGCAGCGAGTTTCACGACAATTACCAGAATTGTCACAATCATTTAGTTGATAACGACCTTTTTTCCGGTTAGAAATGCGGCAAGAGTATTTTCGAAGAGAGATGACGATGGTGGTGCCCGTACATGCACGCAGATGCCATTATACTATGAAGTTGGCGGCGGTTGTCGCGGTGTGGCATCGAGTGTCGACCATGGGGGAAAGTTTTAACGTTAAATATTATTATCTAAAAGACAGTGCCGGAAAATTGTGCATGTCATGGAACTCGGTCTCATATTGAAAACACTAGAGAAGTTGAGGGGAGAGCTAAAATATTATGGACTTTTTTATGGTAGTCATTAGTTGAAGCAAGAAGTCGAAAACATTGAGGTGTTATACCGAAGACGGCCATCTATCGAACCAAAATGTATTGGAAAATATTGTTACGAACGTTTTGTAGGTCTACATTGAGTTGCAAGTTCAGTTGGTTCACTCACGCAAGCGCGACGTGTGTGAATAAAATCTGAAAAAATCTGTCTTCTGAACTTGAGAAAAATGAGCCACACTCAATTCCACCAATTGAATTCTGCGTTTCATTTTCTTCTGATTGAGTTTTCGGGCGCGTCGACAGTGACGTCATTTTGCGCCTATATGTTCATGTCCGTGTACTTTGCCATGGTTGTCAACAATTGTGGCTGTTTAGGCATACGAAGCGAGCGGGGAGGAAAGAGAGAAGCAAGAGGAAAGGATATCAAATAAAATAAAAGAAGACGATAGATGAGGAGAAAAGTGACAATAAAATGAAATAGCATATAGATGCAAAGGTTCAGTATACTCTCCATAAACTCCGGTCACCAAAAGGCTTCCACTCAAGCGAAACGATCCGAGCTTAGTCTGGACCCACACTCCAGACCTTATCGGGTGACCTTTTTGAGAGCAACGAAATTGCTCCTGACGACATATCTGGAGATCTGGCCACGTAAGCTCCCACACCACGACGAGGTGTCCGGATTCTTCGAGTAGCTCATTTTCTTCTGTTTTAACCAGAAGAATATAAATATGGTACAAAGAATTGGGGACTAAATTACAATCGAATGACGCTAAATGTACGTACACTTGCGGTAACCAAAGTGGTGGATCAAGTCACATTAAAAGTTAAAACTCATCCTGATGAAAATGTATGGACATTTTCCGCATGAAGAAGTAGCAGACCACCACTTGAATCAAAATTGAACTTCCTTTTCTATCAAGCTAAACCTACAGAGGAGATACTGGGGCAGAGCGTGGCCAATTTGGTGACTGTATTCAATTGGCTATACTGAAATATCTCTCGCATGGACGCCATTTCTTGCACAGAATTGAGATCAAATGTTTGAGAAGGTTTGCTAGACTGTATTACATTGGTTGGGAAACAACTTCAGGGGAAAATTCTGGCATCTTATTGACTTTAACTGGTAAGAAATATCGTTTACGACACTTTTGGACAAAAATTTGGACAAAAAATGGCGTCCTGTGCGGGAGTTGGCCACTCTCTTCTCTCTTCTCTAGCCTCTCTAGCTAAACCAATCAGTATTTTGATGTTATATAAGATTCAGTACGTGTTAGACGAACAGAAAACAGACTTTTACTTTTGTTTCAAACTTTTCATACGCACTCCACGTACAGTTTGTGAAAGAATTAACCGTAGTATGCATATATTTTAAACATTTTTAAATTCGTATTACTGAAAAAATATTATACATAACCACAAGTGTTTTGCCTTTCCTTCAAGTAGCCTACAAGTATGAAGTTTTAATACTTTGCCCTGTTCAATTCCATTTCAACTATATCTAGGCTTACAATCGGAATAATAATTGTGAACAATGGTTCCCTTGGATTGTAAAAATGTTATGTACTATTTTATAATATACGATGACTCTTGTAAGATACTACGGTACGGTACAATATTCTTATTGTCTCCTTACTCATATTTTAATGTGGAAAGTTATTTCGTTTTCCCAAATAATATAATTTTATTATTAAAGTTATGTAAGTATAAAAACAAATGAAATGAATTGCATCGTTTGCATGTGATAGGATAGAATACAGCATTCGTATGAATTTGTGATGCAAACAACCTAATTTTAACCTATATTCTTCGATATAACATGCCTCAAGGTTTACCTGTTTTAGTTTTACCGAATTAGTGAGTTCCTTATTCTTCCCTCAAGTTTTACCCAAAAAGTTCTGTTTTCCTTTTTGAATAGCAGACAGTTGGCTACCGTGACATTATTTTATCGTTGCATTTAAACTTGTCTCATCTGAGTCTTATAGCTTTTATTTTTTGCAAAAGGAAACGGAAAGTCTGAGCGAGTTTCTCTCTTACTTTTTTACTGCCACGAAGTAATCTCCGACTTGAAATGTAATTGGTTCGGAAACTAGATTCTTTTAGGATTAAGTAAAAGTAATTAAATTCATTCCCAGAGACATTAATTTCGAGTTGATAACAAATTCAAACTATTTGTTACGAATATATTTATGAAAATGTTGAAGGAGAAGCTCAAAGAAGATTTAGTTCTCTAATGTTTCAGAATACACGTGCAAACAAGAAAATAAAACTTTGAGAAATTCGTATAACTTTTCTATCTTTACAAATCCGGTTGAGTTTAAAATGAAACTATGATATAACTTGTATAGCCGTTTAGGCGTTTATATTAAGATGCATAACACTACTTTATTGTCTAGACAGAATCACTATATTCAAGTATCAGACGACTGATATCAACTGGTATCGACTGAGTAACTGACATCATTAATAAATATTCACATATGTTTCGGTGATAACTATCGTCTATTCTTATATCCACAAAATCAGAAGGTCTTCTACTAACATCACAAACCGTTTCACTACACTACGTTATCAGTATGGGCATAGAGTTGGTATCCGAATGACTTGTCTTATTTTTAAGGTATTTTTATTTTCTCATGGCAATTTGTTTACGATTAAGAAACACTCTTACATCTTTCAAAAGAGTTGAATCATCCAGTTTGAAACAATGTTATATAAGTATGGAAGTTTTTATACCTGTTTAGTTGGTAGACGACCTTCTCTCGTGGATGACTACTGCGTTTTCATATCTGACCTAATATTTGAGCAATGTAAATATAAATAAGTGTCTAAATCGAATTGAAAAAAAGTTATAGCATGATATTTGATATATATATATATATATATATATATATATATATATATATATATATATTATATATGTAATGTATATATATATATATATATATATACATATGTATATATATATATATATATATATATATATATATATATATAAATATATATATATATATTTATATATATATATATATATATATATATATATATATATATATTTATATATATATATATATATATATATATATATATATATATTGATTCGTGTAGGCTTTCGCAAGTGTTGGTTATATCAATATTCATTTTATTCTCGGATTATTCTTGTGTATTTTGCTTTATTTATAATTATATATATATTAGCGACGTTTCGAGTCAAATTGCATTGCTCATTTTCAAGCTATATTCAGGATAAATTAAAATGTTCAGCCGACAAATATTGATGTGGACTTGAAATTATAAAAATATGTCGTTAATATATATAAATAAAGCAATCTACACAAGACTAATCCGAGAATAGAATGAATATAAATAGAATAAGAATAGAAATATATAGAAAATATAAAGAAAATAGAAATAGAATATCCGAGAATGGAATATATATATATATATATATATATATATATATATATATATATATATATATATATATATATATTCTATGTAAAGAAAAAAGAATATATATATATATATATATATATATATGTATATATATATATATATATATATATATATATATATATATATATATATATGTATATATATATATATATATATATATATATATATATATATATATATATATATATATATGTATATATATATATATTTGAATATCACTCCATTACTTGATTATATTTAATATTCATTTTTCTTTTATATGAAATTGTGTTTCTAAATGCTGAATGCTAATTATTGTATGTTCGATTTCTTGGAAAAGCGTTCAATGGTTGAACAATATAGTAATACAATACATGACGTGTTAATTTGCGGACAATATTAAACTATAAATATAATAATTTTTATTCAACCCCAAAGATGTAACTAAATGTCGGTGCATAGATATAACGTAATTAGTGTTTTACTCTGCTCGTACGACGTATTGAATCATTGCCAATTAATCAAAGAGTGGTTAACTGGTCTAACAATAGCCTGCTCTATAGGTTTAGCTCTCAACGAATAATAGATCTACACGTATTATTTCAGTGAATTCAAATGAATAGAAATGGGTTTACACAAAAGTTTAGCTATTAAAGCGATCGTGATTACAAAGAAATATGGTATTCCAAGAGTGGAAATAATGTCACCGATACTTACATTATGCCAATTTACAAGCTACCATAACTATTATTCAACTATTAGTTATGTGAAGAGAACATTCCCGAATAAGTTATACTTGAATAAAGCACTGCCGCAGCTGTAGGCCTATGTCATACCAACGAGAAGTAACTTCTCTATGGTCATACAGTGACTGTATTGGTGTCTAACTTGCATGTAATAAATAGCATGAAATTGTCTATCAAGTGTTGGTACTGTATGTGATTTGTTTGGATCTATTTGGAATCACTTTGGTAATTTTTACCAAAAATGTAATCAATCATGTCACTTTGGATGATTTTTTTGTTTTCCGCCATCACCATGCACTTCTACTTCAGAATTTCTTAATTAATGTTGCGCCTATTTGAAAGTACAGTAAATACACGATGCAATGATACCAACATACTTTATCATCATTTAAATAAGGGCCAAGAAAGCCAAGATAAGCCAAAGGTCCCGATCGCCTATCGCAATTTAGCGGATTCTCTTGTGAACTAGATGTAAATAAGAGAGGCTACGGTACCGGTTGCATTGCATAGCATTGTAGTTCGATATAAAAGCGATAGTTGCGCTACAGGCAATCGGGACCCTTGACTAGGGAACTGACCACGGAAATATTTCACTTTGAAGACGCGAGTTGGAACACCTTCTTTATATTATGATGAAGTTTTCTACTATCACTACATCGTGGCAAATATCTCGATGGCAGTGAATCATCAAGTTCAGGTGATCATGAGCTCTGTGACCATGGCGACCGTCAGAAACCAACCGAGAGCAAACTTTCAGTACAACTTGGATTAGCTATCGGACTGGGTATTTGACCTCTGCGGCTCTCAATACAATATTGGGAATTTAATTGCATTATCCTACAGAAACCGATCACGACCTTTAATTATAGTAGAGCGATCATATCACTCTTTTTTTAAAATTCTTCAATGATAAACCTCACATCTGCTGTTAATGGAAAGACGTGAACATGGCCCAAGAGACAGTTCAAAGTGGAAGATATCAACATTCGTGTGTTTTATTTACTCTCAGTACCAATGCTGGTAATGTCTGGATATATCACAGAAACGGTTTTTACTTATGATGTGTACCGGACTTTAGGAAACTGAAAGAATTATCTGCGGCGGAAAATTATGGTTACAATTATGGTGTTGAAGTTAATTGGTCTTAAATAATTACATTGGGGTGGAAGGATCACTCTTGTGGTTCCCCGTACAAAACATCCTACCTTTCATCCATAGTCTTAATTCGGGAACAAAGGTTTTGCATCGAGTTTCGATGTTATTAAAAAAAAAAACACTAACAAAAAAAGACGTCAGAACCGAAGGAACATGAACTCAGATACTTGATCATTACTCACGAATTAAGAAAACATGAGATTTTTGAGATAATAGTTGAAGATTTGTTCATCTTATTATTATTTTTCATTTTATTATTCTATTAACATCGAAACTTGATGCAAAATCATTGTTCCCAAATCAAGGCTATGGATAGAAGTGGGAATGTTTGGACCGGGCACCATAAGTGCGATCTTGCCACCTTGATTCAATTATTCCGAATACAAAAATAATGAGCTTTGACACAAGGACTGCGCTGTCTGTGACCATACCTTTTCACTGCATAGATAAGAGTATTTCAATTTCCAAAAAACACATAATAGGGAAAGAGAACGCCAACACATCATTCTAAAATAACCAATACAATGAAGTATTCATTGAACTGTCATTTAAACCATTTGAGGAAACAAACGACTGAATACTAGTCAAATAAATGTAGATTGCAACTCTTGCGGAGGAAGTTTTTTATTTGTTTATCATTATTTTATAATTACATAATAAGTGATAGAGTATCCAGAATCCCACTCATTCAATGCAGTATTTTTACTTTTTTATTCAATTCATTACGTAAGTAATTGCAATAATATATCCTTCCGTTAGCCCCAATTTCCTACTTTATAGATGACATATAAAACAGTCAGTCGAATAAAGTATTTCTGTATACATAAATGAAAAAAGTTCGCTAATATATTCAATGTCGAACGTTATTAGTTTCGACTTGGCGATATTAATTTATTTACGTTGACTGAATTGAATAAATAAATTTCGAAGGTTTCCAGTTTCCAGCCTTTTGACTTTCGGTAATATTACTATATTAGCTTAGACCTATGAATCCAGTATGTGTCTTGAATTTCAAAGTTGCAATAAGTTGAGTGCATACATGCGTGCTCTAATCCCAGAAGAGCACTCGCCGAAAATTTCCATTCAAGAAAATCAATCGAACTCGATAGGTTCTACCATTCTCTTGGAACCTGCAACAATCACTTCTTCTCTGCACGATTGTAGGCCGTATGCAGCACTGAAGAAAACGCCCGTAAACTCGTGTCAATTTCACATAAATTTCAAATAGACTGATGTACAAAACACAATATCATACAAATATATACAAATATACAAATACAATATACATACATACATACATGAATACATATACATATACAAAGTCACAATTACTCTTTGTTTCGTCTATATTAGATTCAAAGATGTACTATAATGATAATTAGAACGTATTGATGAATAATGAAATGATGGGACGATTTCTTTTTTTCTTTATATTTATTTGAATTGAGTAACGACGTAATGATGACTACGATCTATTGGCGTCGGCGAATGATATATGAGATGGTGGGATGATGAGACGGAAGGTCATTTCATTAGGTGTTTTTGGATGGTGAGAAGGAGTCAGTCGTGGCCTGTTGTTATAAGGATTGACCGGCACGACGGAGGGAAAACACGAAAAACCCCTTTCAGGATGGTGGACCATGACGTAAATCGAACCAGTTCAGTGTGCTAGCCAGTCGACCAGTCGACCACTCGTATCAGTATGATACGATACGATGGTATCGATAGTATGATGGGATGATAAGATGATTGTTTATTAGGTAATTAGAGGGACAGTGGGAAGGAAGCGGTCATGACCTATTTTGTAGGAACCATCCCAGTATTTACGTAGACTACAAACAGAGAATGAAAAATCTGTACAATGATTGACGGTGGCGGGGATAGTGTCGATAATATTCGTTAAAACTAAAAAAAAGAAGGGAAGAGTTGAAATATAAACGATCTTACTTTCATCCATAGTCTCAATTGGGAAACAATGATTCTGTATAAAGTTTCAATGTTGATAAAAAAATTGAACATATATTATTTCGGCAAGAGTTTTTTTTACCCACACCATGTAAATTAAACAAAAGGTATTGGCCATTGAAAAACCAGAGAACAGAAACGATCAAGTTCAGTGAAACAAGTCGATGTGGATTCATTCCAGGATGGCAGACAGTACACGAATTTAATCTGTTCAATTTGTTTTTATCTACTTTTTTCAAGCAATATTTTTATAACTTCGTAGAGATCATTTATTTTTTCTTTACATTTCACTACTTCGTTAACACCTTCTAGTTTTTAACTGATACTTCTAATTTTTTTTACTACTATTTGTTGCTAATACCTATGATGGCTCACAGTGGAAATATTTTTCTTTTAATTATCACTTATTTTTGTAAAAGTGACTGAACGTGGAAGTTTACTCATACATACAGCTAACTCCAACATTCCCGACACCTTCTAGTTTAACTGATACTTCTGATTTTTTTACTACTATTTGTTGCTAATACCTATGGTGCCTCACAGTGGAAATATTTTTCTTTTAATTATCACTTATTTTTGTAAAAGTGACTGAACGTGGAAGTTTACTCATACATACAGCTAACTTCAACATTCCGGACAGCTGATAGTGCGGAGAAACTTTCAGGATTAATTCCATAATCCACCTGCCAGGTGAAGCTAGTAACATATAAAAACTAACGTTAAACTACTTAAATTGATTGAGTGAAATTTTCCCAACGATTATATAATGCGAAAGGAAAACAATAAATTCAACTTTTTCATTTCTCTTTCATACGTAATACATTTGTTTGTATTCGACTTTGTAATTGTGTATTTATTTAAATGTAAATGTTTGACTGATCGAAAACCTCCGTCAATAAATGGTATACACACATTTGAAGAAGCGGTTTATGCCCCATACATGTCCACAATCTATGAGTAATTACGACGAGAACAAAAATAGAAAAACAAAAGACATAATGAGAAATATATCATTTTTGAAAACAAAATATGTGTTTTTATTGAACTTGGAATCTTTTGAGCTCTGATTTGGAAAGCTCAATTAAACTTGGGTCAAAATACAGAATACTTACATAGGCCTATTCATCGAATGAAAATGTAACGTGTGGTTATTTTACTCAACTGCCCTTGGAACAAAAGATTTGAAAATGTAGTCTTCAAGCTAGCATGGATTTCACAAAATCATCGTGTAGCTTTACTCGCGGTTATACTTGAATGTATTGTACACACATAGGCCTACTAAATACAAATAATTAGAAGTTGTATGTAACTATCGTGCAGTCATGTCCACATACCACATTGTTGAACGTAATATACCCTGTCGAATATAAAACGGTCAGCTTTCTGCGTCAATATGAGGCCTGAGCAAGGCGAAACTTTACATAAGCGACATACTCTCATCTAAAACTCTTTCTTTTATTAATTGATGGTGGTTTTCCGCTGGGAAATTGTCTTAATGTTTGTTTTTCGTTTCATAATGAATATTATAAAAAGAGCTGTATTTATTTTGCAGAAGCATGTGTACCAAGAGCTCATTAAAGATATCCTCAAGCGAATTTATATACCATGGCTGATGTTTTTTTTAGAATGTGAAATTAATTGCCAATCCTAAAGGAAAATATAAATGTAATGTCATAATCATGTTCAAAACTATGCTCAATTTTGAAGTGAAACTTTTGCACAGCGGCTGACTTATGGTAACCATAGACAATTCAATACATTCAATCTATAGAAAATATTCAACTTTTCTGCATTTCGTGGATGGATTTATTTCAAAAGCGCTCATTGAAATCGATTTATAACAGAATATCCGTTCTTTGATGATATAATAACATTTAATTGGTGAAATATATCCGAATTTTGATAGTATCTGCATAGAAAGCAAAAACAAAGATCTCTATGACAATTTCGATACAATAACTGTAAGAAATATAAAACTCTGGATCGAATGGAGTCGAATTATAGACATATCATCTTCAGTTGTAAGTATTGTACGATATGAGATATTAAAATTGTATTACGAGAGAAAGACAGATATTCTCGATACTTTCAATCGGATGAGAAATACAAATACAATTTCCGGATTCCAACATATATAAAAATGTTGTCTAAACACAGGGCCTATATGAGAATTCGATACTCCTTAATGTGGATAATTTTGGACTTATTAAAAAGACCCATGTTTCTGTGCTATTAAAATTTTGATACTGTTCGAAATGTATAATCAAAAAACAAATATTCAGTTGAACGACTCTTATGCACTAGGTCTTAATGTCAAAAACTGAAACTGAGCTCTCAGAACCGTCACCTAGGAGATCAGAGTTCGATTCCCGTCATGATCGACCATTCTGACAGTTCCCTCTGTCATTACATGGGATTACTAGGATGGTTCCTTCACAAGAGGCCACGATTTTTTCCTGTTCAAAACAAAAATAACAGGCTATAACCTCTCATCTGATCTTACAATCACCTCATTTATCATTCATCAACGCCAATAGATCTTGATTTTCAATATAATGCATGCATTGTTGAACTCAAAAATTGAAGGGAAACAAATTTAAAGAATAAAATACACATTACCATTCAAATTTGACTAGTATGTAAGCATACATATGATAAGTCAGTCATAAATCAGTTATAGTAGGCCTATATAATTGTTTGATATATAAGTTATAAAAGTTATAGAGATCCTATAACTATATTGTTACAGTGAATTTGTTGTATGTTTACATAATGCTTATATATCTCTGTGTGTACGACAACAGTATGTATTTATGTATCCTTCAGTCCTTCTGTATTTTGTTGTATTTTCCGTGTATTTAATTTTGTTTCTGAAATTTATGTGAATAATGTTTTAAATTGGTTGAATGTAAGAACGGCCCTGCCGAATTTCGCCAGCAATAAAGATTCTATAATAATGATATATATATATATATATATATATATATATATATATATATATATATATATTCATCTATTTATTTATTGTTTATGAACAACGTAACCAAGATCCCACAAGTGCCAAGTTTCAATAAAAAAATGAAAAAAAAGTGAAAAAATGAATAAATAGATAGATAAGAAAATAAATGAATAAATCAGTTATAGTATACAACTGTTTGATATTCAATCATTTAATCTTGATCAACATTTAAAAAGGTGAGTGTTCAGCTCGTTGTCAATCACAGACTTTTACAACTCTTACCACAAGTTACCCAAAACAAAAACGTCGCGATATCCACTTGTCACTTCGGCAAGACCTAATATAATAGGCCTAGAGTGATTTCAACATATATCCCGAATATTTGAATCATCAATGTAGTCTGATATTCGAGGTACAATTATCTAAAATACACACACAATCAATAAATAAGCTTGGGGCCTTCTTTTTTTTATTCAGGAGAAAGGTAAAATATTATTCCACGTAAAAAAAAATATGAGTTGCGGCAAGGTACAGCTGTCAAAGTGAATACACGAGAACTATTTTACATACACTGCCTTCAAGTTCTTGATTTCTATTTCACCAGCATCATGAATATAGTTTATATGATCTTGAAGTCGGTCTTCTGTGAATAGGTGAATTATCGCACTACTATTATAGTTAATTATTTATCGCCATGGTTTCAATGAAAATCTTATCAACAAAAATCAGGTCAAATAACTTCTCGTATCGACAAGAGACACCGAGTTACTGAGTTACTGTCACTGAAATATAACGAGAATGTTACGTGATAGAAGTGAGTAACAATTTAGTTGTTACTTTGCTAGAATGTCTTCGAGTTATCTGAAACTCCACTGGAGAGTCCCTCATCTTATATGAAACCATTTCAAATATGATTCAATTGATTTACATATCAATTTTTTTTTTCAATCTGACGTATTTGTTTAAGTTGGAATTTGGGAATATGTTATGTTTTCTGAATGTTTTAAACTATAAATTAAAAATAACTTATTCATTATTAGATGAGCGTGGTGAAGTTTCCATTCCACTCTTATTGGGCTCTGTCTGTGTGTTTTGTTTGTTTGTTTGTTTGTTTGTGGGCACTCCACAGGTCGCAGGATTTGACGGATTGACATGAAAATTTTTTTCATACACGTAAACTCATCCAACTTGGAACTGTATAGTTTTTGGAATGAATTGGTCGAACCGATTTTGAGAAATATCATCTCAAAGTTTCTAAAAACCCCATAAGATTTGGCTGGGCGGAAAATGTTGAAAAATGAAATCTCTCCAAATGAGAATAAAATTTTCTCTGGATCTGTATATATAGACTTCACACATTATCACCATTTTGTATGCAATTCTAACAAGCCGTTTTGGAGAAAAAATTAAAATAACTGGTTTCATTCATCAAATATATCATAAAAATAATGACAGATTAGCTGCCGAGATTCACTGCTTTCGAGATTCGATATTTGCCCAACAATGAAGTATTTTTCATATGCGTCAAGGTGTATAGAACACCAGAGTCGATAAAGTAGCAAAGGTAGGACTACTTTAACGACTCTCAATATATCAGATATCTCGCTCATCTTACAACGCATATGTTGCGTTTGGCTAGTTTCTAAAACAATATTTCTAGCGGTGATGAGCCGATCCAATCATTATATATTGTATCTCTTAATTCACGAGAAGGTGTTCACTTTTCTGATCGGTCCTGAGCTCTTATCTTGGCATTAATACATACAAAACAGACGAAACAAATAAGCAATTTTCTTCGTTGTTCATGAAGATGTCAATCATTATTGATTTACATTTTTAATATACTTTTCCAATTTCGATGTGAAATAAAACGTTATCATCTGAAATAGAATCCCTCGAGATGATAAAGAAGTTGTTTAAATGACAACACTTTTGTTAAGAGTTTTTTTTATTGCAAAATTATAACCTATTGTAGAGTTTTTCAAGTTACTTTGAATTTTATAATGAATTCTCACGTTGAAATCGTTTATATTCTATGAAGAAGAATATTTAAATCCAATATCGATTTCTCTTCATGATGTTACGTCATTCTTCTCCGCTCGAATGGGAATTGGATTTGCGTCTTATTTCGTTCGTTTTGTCATCGCAAAATGAAATTTGTATTTTTAAAGACGAGACGACGGGTTTGATATTGAATTGTAATGTTAGAAGACTTTTATTAGAGACCGTATCCATACATGCATAGATCAGTAATTCAAACTTTTCTCGTATTTCCCGATTGATGTAATGTGTGAAGGTTTATATACAATTCGTTTTCTCTCGTCGTCTACTTCTTCTAACAAAGGAGAGCTTCAACCGTTCTAGTCAGGACCATATTTTAAACAAAATAAAGCCTTGCTTGATAAGCACATATATTTCTTTAGTTGTTTTAACGAGTAGGGAAACGTATCAAATGCATTGTACGATGAGCGAGATATTTGAACAATTGTATTCAGAAAAGAAGAGGGTTGTCGTCCCAACAAAACAAACATAAATATCATTGTTGTATTTGCATAGCCGGGATATTTTTAGGGTATTGGGATTATTCGGGAAGAGGTTTATGATGAGAAATGAAACTATATCCTCCAAATGCATCAAGGTTATGTAAAATCTTGGCGTTTTTACAAGCATTTTGTTAGTAGTCGACATTCTTCTTTCGTGGGTACAATACCATAAAAAACGAAATTATAAGCACATTGGAGTTTGGAATACGAAATGCTGATAATGTAATATATCTATAATAATCTATATAATATAATGTAATATAAATCTACACACCTTGGTAGCCGATTATTCGATTTTTATATAATTTCCTATTATTTCATAATTTCATTTCACCATTTCAGCCTGTCATTATTTGTCTCACGACATAACGAACAGAAAATTGAATTTGAATATTTGTCATTTTTATTCTCGACATAAGTTATTCATATGGATATTTTTACAATTTTAACTATATAATTTCTCAAAATCCAACTGACCAATTGCAACATAAAACTATACAGTTTCAAGCTGGAAAATGAGTAATACCTGTAGAAACTGTTCGGCTTACTTCTCGCTATCGCTCGACCAATTATTTGAAACGTCTTTTATTTTTCCATCAGGGAATTTGTACCGATTTATAAACTTTACATTGTTTTCTCTGACAGAATTGACAGAACAAGAAGTATATAGTTGTTGTTATGAGAGGAAGTAAGCGGTCGAGACCTCTTGGTATATGAACCATTACGGTAGTCTCCTTAACGACTGAGGGAAACCACGAACAATCCAAGTTATGATGGATTACCATCTTGGGAATCGAACCCCCGTTGCCTGAATGACGGCTAAAAGCGCTAGAGACTGATTATCCGTCGCAATTTTGAAGGGCTTTATTCTTCAAAGTACAATTTCTCTCTGAGCATAATGTTTCCATGACGATCGTTTGAACACGAGTTCATCCTTACAATAATTGAAAACAGGAAATATTCTAAAATAAATTTGAGTACAGTAAAACGATTCAAAGTTGTTGTATTTTAGTTGAGTAACACTCTTCAAAATGTTCGTATAATATGTAGAGAATCTCTTCAGATGACTGAACTCAATTGGTTTATTCTAAAAATGCTATATCGAATTAAATGTTGAAGTTTTAAATCCAAGTTATTTGTAGTTCAATGCATTTTTTAACAATTTGAAATGAAGATTGGTAACTTTTTTATATTAACTTCGAAACCTGATACACGATCATTGTTCCAAATTGAGGCTATGGATGGAGAGTAGCATCAGTCGGAAAGGTCACCACAAGGGCGATCTTACCACCCCAAAGAATAATTGAAATAAAATAACTCATAACAAAAAATAGATCGTAAGGTGATAATTTCAGGGATAGTTAACAGTTCGAACATCTACATTGAGGAAGAAAAGTCTTATTATTTTAATCTTATTTTCTTATTATTCTTGAATTCTTTTTTAACTCTTCTTTGTTATTGCATTTATTATAATAATGGTAATCTTTGTTTCAATATTCTTCTTTTGTCTTTTGATTGATTGTTTTTATTTTTATTTTTGATTTTTTGAATTAAAATGGGGTGGTAAGATCGCCCTTGTGATTCTCCGTCCAAACGATCCTACCCTCCATCCATAGCCGCAATTGGGGAACAATGATTTAGTATCAAGTTCTCATGTTATTACATTTTTTAAATTATTATTAGTTATTTTCATCATATATTTTCATTCTTCGTCATTCATTTTCATCTATTCAATTAATTTCATTGGATAAATTGGATAATTATTGTATAATTGTATTCATTTTATTAATTATCCGTTATTTTTTATTTGTTTCTCAATATTATTTGGTTGAGGCCGATTGAATTTGTGAGTTTTATATTCCAGTATTCACTTTAGCGACTGAGGGAAACTAGGACAAAACATCAGTCAGGATGAAAAATGTTGAAGTTGTTGATGTTAAGTTATTGAAGGCGGACAAATATTCCGGGTGAAAATCTCTAGGCGAGACTCCATGGGAGAAAAAAAACTTGTTGGGGCTATCTAATTTGTGCGATAACTTGACAGTTATCCACACAGACACTAAAGGAAGAGAACGACTATCACCAAGCAACCCTTGAAGCGTTGGACTACTGGTGCAGACTCAATATACCGAACAACTGTTCTGCTTTCCAGTGTTGTTTGAAATTGTGTATTTATTTATTATTCATTTATTAATTCATGTATTATTTATAAACAAAGGAACCAAAGTCCCACAAGTGCCACATAATAATCGGAATGATAACTCAGCATCAGCAACATAGTGTAGGTAAAACTGATATTATAAGCTTGATTGTAATAATTATCCCACTTCTGATATGTCTTTCCTTCTTTTTCCAGGAAGATGCTGCCATTAGACAATTCTCGAACATTCAACAGTACTCGGTGTTGAACAAGTGCTGAGCATATAAGTGGGTGTTCTCCATCTTGACCTCACAGCTTGCAAAATGGATACGTGGAATATGCAACTTCCTTTCTCTTCAGATGTTTGTATAGAAAATCGTGGCCATTTGCATTTCTGAAGATCGCGACTGAAGTAGAACGAGGCAAGGCATTGGAATATATCGTTTTTTTTCAGCAGACTAGTCTAATATTTTGCTATCTAGCAACATCTTCGTGTACCTAATTTATAGTGATTTTAATTTTTGTATATATATATATATATATATATATATATATATATATATATATATATATATATATATATATATATATATATATATATATATATTTTGAGAATACATTTTGAGAATTATTTTGAAACTGGGCACAAACTCAAGACTTGTGTTGAAAGATGATCTAGATATTGGTTTGTTATTTGTATAGAATGTATTCGAAAATTAAATACATACACATTGATTTTGAAACTGTTATCACGTCTAGTCACTCTAGGCACAAGTCTTCGTCATGCAGTCTCATCTCCTGTCAATAATTTCATATATTGCATGTTGATCATCATTTTATGAAATTTAATTATTGATCTAGAAAAATGTGATTTTATATTAAAAATGGCTTAAAAATTATCTGAAAATTCGGAATGATGTGTATCATCCCTGTATTCAAATACCGTGAAGATTGGATTTTTCTCATCCACATTTTTTTCAAGTTTTACCCTCCGGTTATTCTCACGTGGTTTTTAAAAATTTCGAAATGTTATTCTATCTCTCACGTATTACAACCGTTTAGCCCCCAAAACTGTTCAAAGTTGTACCAATATGAAGTTGAATGATGTCATTATGTGTGTGTCAAGTTTCATCATATTGCATTTTTTTCGGTTCACCTGTGGATCACGAACATAAAAACAAAACAAATTATTCCATGCGCTGCTGTGAAACTGATTCTCCATAATTCTCATCCAGTCATTTTGAAATGTAAAACCTATTTCGTAGATATATGAACAAAAGAAATTAGGGAATATTATCCATTTTATGAAAACTGAGTACTGGTAAAGGCTTATTTCTCATCTCTAGCCCACACTTGAGTGTGGCATTAGGAAGAAACGACATGGCCATGGATGGTTCTGCTAGCGTCTTTTCAGTATAAGCTGCGACAATAGCATTGGTAAGCCTGTTAGGGTTCAACTTATCTAATTGCAATCTTGACCCGGCTCTTGCATGAACTAAAAAGTAGTTTTTCTCGCATTTTTTCACGATGTATTCCAGATACAGTATCAAAGTGAATCTAGAAAAGTGTACACAATTGCTCGTCCGAATATTAAGATAGATTATATGCGATGAAACAAATGTCTGAATTTACAATATGGAAAACATTGAATAGTACATTTTCCGTGTGTTTCGCTGTTAAAATTTAAAAAAAATTATTAAACTAATATTTTCTTACTCTCAGTTATACGCATATGCACATTTTCAAAACCAAGACATCCTGAGGGGTTCCGAGTGAATGAGCGTATGCTGGGAATCGTTAAAAAAAGTATGATTAGTGTTGCCACAAGACTATCCAACTTCATGATCATTTTTAAGGATTTTTATGTTCATAAGCCATGTGCTAGAGCCACTTTGGGGCACCTTGCATTGGCCAGTCTCAGGGGGTCCCATGTACAAACACTAGAGAATGTTTGTTTGCATCAGTGAAAGACAGTAGAATGTTGACTTTTGAAAAACGATCCGACGACACGGAAAAAGTCAAAAGAATAAGTTTCAATAGAATAACATGAAATGCTGTCCTATCACAAATACGTGACTGTGATTGCAGCAGACAAGAATTGATTATTTTCTTTTGAAGTCGTATGATTTCGTGGAAATTTCCATTTTACAATTGTCTTCTATATAATACGACTGACTTATTTCTCGATATGTTCAATGATGCATCATTACTAATGTAGTTTGCAAAGTGAAAAAAGTAAATCACATTTTGTGATGAGTGTAAGCGAAGACTTACATTTCTTCAAAATCGAGTCTTTTCTTCGTACATTTGTGTTCATTCCACAGGTTACAATGCAGAACCAATCAATTTTGTTGAAGGAATTACTCTTCTACTCATTCAGAATGAATTAATAATTCTATTTCATTATACTAATTCATTTTGGTTATAATCTGTTAAGTAGATTTTGAGAAATTGGTCATTGATATCTCAAAAACACCCATACGAATAACATGTCGAGAAATAAATGATCCAAAAAGATCAAAATTCAAGATGTTGTAACTTGTAATCACAACAATAACGGACATTCTTGAGTATTTTATGATGATTTAATTAAATCCACGAAAGAAGACGCTCATCTAAAAACTAAATGATTGTCATGTGTCTGTAATTGTGTAATCTGGTATTCCTCCTCAGTCCTCACGTAGAATCATAGTACCATGAACTCATTCATTTATTAATTGAATAATTTATTTATGAAGATAGAATATAATGAGAAATTATAAATATTCACAGTATTGCTCATTAGGTTCAGCTAGATTATCCTATATGCTTACAAATTTAAGGTTGATGAGAAAAAAAAACACATATAATTTGGTGAGATAATAAAAGGGCAATAATAAGTAAATGAGGGTTTAGTGTGAAAACTAATAACTATTTCCTGATAATATACATATTATAGATAAGGTTGTGGGTTCACAGTAACAGGAATGTGAGAAAAGAATACAGTTTGGTGGATAGGGTCGGGCATTGCAAGGGCAAGTCGGAGTCGCATTGGATAAACAAAGGGAAAGGTCAGTATCAAGGATGTGGTTTCTAAAGATGAATTTGAATTTATTGCCACAACTTGCAGTGACTTCGTCTGGAAGGTTGTTATGATATGTCTGATAGTGTCTTTCAAAATATGAAAATATGTCATAAAATATGAGAATATGTCTTTCAAAATCTTGTGGTGTTAATGGTTTCGAAATGCAGTTTTCCAGCTCTTCTAGTGTTGTGACTATGAATATCGCTGTTTTTGATTTGTTCTAGATTCCGGGTTGATGTTTTACTATTGATCACGTTATGGATGAAGATAGCAGTTTGCTGTTTTTTCATGAGGTGTAGTTGAATTTTTTTTTGATCGTGGTATATATCATAGTGATGTGTTTAATGGGGGTAACCAAAGGTATTTCTTATTGCTCTTGTCTGTATGCAAGCCAAGTCAGATAGGCTGAATGCTCTAGCATGACCTCAAACCATATTTAGATACCGAACGAAGATGACTATGAATTTAGTACATGGATTTCAGGGTGGCATGATCTGTGATTGATGCAATTTGTTTGAGCAGTTTGAGCGTTTTTGCAATTCGTTCGAATATCACAGCTATGCAAATATAACGATGGTATTTGTGATTGTTACGTTGGTAAACGCCCTTCTCCTTTCGTGGATACAAGTAGAGGATAAGCGGTCTCAAAACCAAGCTGTGTATATTTCTATTAATCATATTTCATAGGCCTACTCATATTACAACACATTTCACAAAAACGTATTTCACATTATATAACCAAATTAACATTGAGTTCAGTTAAGAAACCGTGGTTTCAGGATTACTTTGATCAAGACGCGTGCGATCGGAGCGCCGAGGCGTCGACGCCGGCAACCCCATAGCTTGCTTCGTGCCGTGGGGTTGTTTGCCAGTAAGCGTCGCGACGCGATCGCAAGTGGGCGTCTTTAAGCGCACTTCGCAGTTGCGATTAGTACAAATTACGCGCGTGAATATATAGTGAACGTACATGTCATGCTTTGCCTCCGTATAGACAGGATTATTCAAGTGGTTATCAAGTTATTATTAATTTTTAATTAAAGTTGGTGGATGTATGAGGTAAATTTATAATTAACTAATTCATACTATATTTATATCTTTTCTTCATTGTATCAGATCTGAATAATTATTTTCACTGAAAAAATGGAATCAAATTACAATATTATATATATGAATCAGTAAGGGCCGATATTATAGGGAGCTGAGAAAGTTTTGTTTAGTTGATGCTGTAATTTGGCTATCTGTCGTTTTCTGACGGTCACCATGATCACCGAGCTCATGATCAACCAAACTTTCAAATCACTTCCGTCCAGATATTTTTTGCGTTCCCCAATAAAACCCAACCAGACGGTTATTAATTGAATAACACAGCTGAACAAAATCCAGTTGGTATGATCATGATATTTTCGGTTTATTTTCTTTATGACTCACAAATTTCTTATCTGGACTTAATATCTGGACTTCATCATAATACCGGTACTGAACAATAATCTGAGCAATATTCGTAGATGTTGCGAGCATGCAGATATAGATCTCAGTGCGGTATGTAGTGGATCTGTGCATTGAGAAGGGCGTTGAGTGTCTAGTTGAGTTAATGCGTGATTTGATTGCTAAACAGACGATAAGTTGTGAGCTCTAACTGAAAACAAGTGTTCGAGTTCAAGAATGATGTTTTTTATTTTGTGTTGAATATTTTGTTCAAATATTCTCTCAACGACGTGAAGATGAATATTAAACCAATATGAATAGAATATTTTCTCGGAAAATGTATTATTGGAAACCTGATCGATAGTTGAAAAAAAAAACATCATACCGGCACTCACATCCACAACTATAGTTATAGTTTTGTGTTTATACTTGTAACCGTGAGAGAAGGAGTTTGCCAACAAAATAAGCACAAATATTGTACTGGTATATTTATGAAGCTGTGTTATATATTTGAGTGTATTGTGATTTTTCAGAACTAGGTTTCAATAAGAATCACAACTAGTTTTTTCGGTCACCTCGAATTCTTGAAGTTGTGTCGAGATAATGTAATTTCCATAGTTTTTAAGAATTATTTCGTTGTTAGAAAGACTTTCCTCGTGGACACAACAGTATATAAAGTATTTTAAATTTTCCAATTGTTGCTTGGTTATTTACATAGGTTATTTGGGGGTGCGATATAGTGGATAATTTTTTATTTTTTCAATAACATCGAAACTTGACACAGAATCATTGTTCCCCAATTAAGTCTATGGATGATAAGTAGGATCGTTTAGACGGGGCACCACAAGGGCGATCTTACCACCCAATTTTAATTATTTAAAACCAATGAACTTCAATACCAGGACTGCGCTGTGGTTGAATAATGGTTGAATAATGTTCACGTAAACCCATGTCTTAAACGAGACTCGAACCCACGCCCAGCTCGACTTCACCATGTAGAGCATTGACTGAATGAGCCACGGGGGTTACCGTCAACCCTTTCCAGCCGTCTGCATTTTTCAAAGTTATTCCGTCAGAAGGTTAGTGAGGTGGTGGGATAGGGATAAATAAGGAACTTGCCACCGCGTATTTATGAGCAATCGTAAGAGTTGAATGATAATAATTCAGTATACAATTTTCAAGTGTGTTCTGAATACTATGTTCGTCTCATCAATATGGAAGTTGAATTATTTTTTTGGAAAACTATCCGAACCGAAGTGATATTCTGTGTCATGTTGATCAGTTAAGCTGTTTGACCTAGAGCGAACATGATCCACCGATGAAAACACAGATCAGGACTGAATACATGTATTCAATCTCCATTCCATTATAACGTGACGTGTGGATGCTCGTACTGAAACTATTTTCACGACCAAGAATTAAAAAAATATTTGCAATAGATATATCAATTCAAATGATTCCATTCTGAATATTGATTTATCTTTCAGTTTTATCTTCGGACAATTTTTAGTCGGTCATTTTATATTCAAGATTTCAAACATGAGACGAATGAGCCAGTGGATAGCACGCTGAACCATAATTCATGAGACCTGAGTTCAATTCCTGCCATAATCTACCATACAGTTAGAGGTTTTTGTGGTTCTTTTTTGTCGTCTACGTTCATACTGGGATAGATCTTTAACCATAGGCTACGACCGACTCCTTCCCACTATCCAAAAAACACATAATAATCTGCATTACTTTCATCTCATCTTCCGATCACCTTATCATTCATCAATCATCGACGCCAAGTAAGTAGGCCTAAGCTAGGTCTTGATAATAATTACAGTGCGTCATCAGACCCAATATAAATGAAAAATAAATTGATATTTCAATTGATATATACTTTATTCCTAATTTGTTGTGACGTATACACGTATACACGACTCTATGGTAACAAATTATGCCTCTCCTATAAATAAACACTATTCGTGCATACTGATCAAAGCTGACATTTATAAAAAAAACATAAATGCCTAATTATAATTTATTCACATATATTTTATCAACTACATGTTTTTCTATATTAAAAAAATACACTACTCTCAGAGTTTCTCTTATCTAAAAATACACCACTCACGGAAATTCTCTTATCTGAAAATGTAAACAACATATAATATTATACAGTACTAATCACAACGTATTAATGCATAATGTGTATGCATATATAAGTCCATATATTATTTTTACTCAAACGATACATTACGTGTTTTGAAACCTCACGTCATCCTGATCCTGTTTGTTTGCTACCCGCACACCATTCGAGTACGCCAAGTTGCGGTATGCTTATCAACGAATACCATGTTGACAAAAAGCAGGTAAGCCCGGACAATAATGATAACTTGAAAAAATACAGGATAATGTGAGTTTATGAAAACATGAAACGTTATATAAACGAGAATGAACGTTAATTACGTTGAATAAATACGTTATATGCCGTTGTGATGATTGGTAGAGATGTGAACAAAAAAGATATGTATTTCTTTATTTTTATTTTGTCAATAATAATTTATAATTCATTTTTGAAATTGACGTATAAAAGGCAATAATATACCTTTTTGTGGAGTTGATATTAAAGCAGTCTTCATTTTCTTGTTTCACACTTCATTGATAGCAGTTTCGAAAACTTTAGAGATAAAAAGGTAGTAAAGTTGATGTGAAGAACATACACGCAATGGAATAGAACACCGTAAAATGAGATAAACTATACAACAATGCAACACAGAAAAACTATTAAATTCAAAGAAGCCAGCAAGACGAAAATACTGAACCGTTGAAGAAAATCTTTACCAAAAACAGTCATTAATTGCCGATTGCTAATTGAATGAAGCACTTCAATTACTTTTGAATTATTTGTCTTGTTTAGTTGTCATTACTGCTTGAACGTGTACCAGTGGTGATATCAAGGAAACTAATGAAATAAAGTTAACTGGCGAATGTTATACCGTCTTAAAGTAGTGGTTTACTCACGCAAGATACACAACGAAACGTAGGCTCAAAACTCATCTCCCATTTTCTCTGCTTAACACCTCTATCGTCAATAGATAAGACTACCTAGGTTCTAGAACATGGCATAGTCTTTAGGAGAGTCGCTAACATAAAGATAAGACTGAAATGGATGAAGATAATAACAGTTCAAATGATCGTCAAAAACATCCTTATTCCTAATCTCTGTGAAACGCCCAAATGATGGAATTAAAAACATAGTCTATACCGTACGTTCAAGAGTTAAATTCTTGTTCAGCGAATAAGAAAAATCGTGTGGTAGATTTAAGGCAGCACATATACCTATGAAATTCTTCAAGTTATGGCCCTGGGGCGTATGCAAATGTGGCAGAAAATAACCTGAAACTGTTAATTCAACCTGAATTAATCCTAACTAATTAACCGAATCGACCTAAATTAACCAGCCTAACGTCAACCATCCACGAAAATGACTGTATACTTTTTATCCACACAATTCAAGATTTTCGTGTCACAAAATATGGGTCTATAGCCAATTCGTAGGAATGAGGAAATATCAGGAAGTCTAAGTGCAGTTGTCGAGTTGATGGCTGAACGCGGTTTAAAAATGTAGATCTATATTTGGTAATCAAAGCGTTCAAATACGCATTCTGGTAGATAATTGAAATAGATCAGTTCGGGTGATACTGAAAAATAATCATGGTTGATTTCTATCTCTAGTTTTCCAACCACGATACTCATCGAGATTGTGATCACCCAACCTTTGATTGATTGCCAAGTATAGATATTTGTTGCGCTTTCTAATAGAGTAATTTATTATCATCTATTGCATTGTCAGCTGTTCTAGTTTTACGAAAAATATTTTCGTGGATTTGACGATAATTATCGAATCAGCTTGTTATTATTCTCTTGCTTATCAATGCTATTTTTGTATTTTGATAGAAAAGTAGCGTAATTTTTCCATTTTTATTTTCCGTGAAACACAGTTTGAATAAATCACTCGACACGTAAACACTAACTCACTCAAAATCCTTATATTAATGGAATAGTCAATAATAGAACATGTAATCAAAAATGAAATTCGATGGGGAAGGAAGGGTTCGCATATGACAAGAAATCAGTACTTTCTCAGTACTCATATGGTATTACCGTAAATTGTGTTCTGAGAATATCGGTGATCGAGTGTATAATAAAACGATTACAGTCAAAACAGAATATACTGGAAATAACGGTATAAGCATATATATATACTCATGTCAATGAAAGATGAGGGAGCGAACCACCCACACGTTAATAGTGTATGATAGAGGAAACGGTCGTCGGTCGAGTGTCAACTTCATCGTTTGTGGAGACAAATATACTAAATAATTTACCTAATAGAAATCGATACTGGTAGGACGATACTTATGATCACACGAACTATGAATGAATTTATACAAACATGGCCACCGTTATTTAAAAAGGTGAATTGATTATGAATGAAGCGAATTTTCTTACTCAGTATAAGATCTATTTACTTAACCCTTGATAAGAGTACATTATTATACCTTCATGAGACTGGCCTTTAGCATGAATGATTCATTCACATCCTACAATTCAACAAAAACCATACTCCGTTTACACTCCATTCATACTTCTGATAGAAGTAAATAAAAAAACCAAGATACAAATTCAAATCAATTGATTTTATGCTTGAATGATTAATTATAATATATCAATTATTCATTCGCTATAAAAGCAAATTACCAGTACCAGAATTTTGTTATGCACACATCAACAATACAATTATTTGATGATTAAAAATCTTGATTATATTCGTGACATGTCTACGGACAATAGACTCGAACATTTCAGTGAATTGTGTATATGGAAAACGGACTGACGTAATATAAAACCGCTCCGAATTTCCCTCCGTAATGACAGTCTTTACGCACAGCTGTTGGACATATTGCAGGAACGCACTGCTGCGTATGACTTTGATTGTATGTCATTAAAATCTTGTACCAGGGTAGACCAGCTTGTTTAGATTGGTTTTTTCTCTACACGGTCGAGCCATTAAAAACATAATGTTCTCACATTCATAAGGCTTACTCTACGAATATTCATTAATAACGACTATTTTGTTGGATTCGACAATATTCAGCCGTCAGAGTGAACTCTAGTTTAATATAGGTACTAAATTAGTTCTGAATTGGATTAATATTGCTTTAATTGAAGAGAGAAAATACATTTATGATGGTTGTTAATCTTGAAGATATTTGACTATAAATATCCAGCGTAAGCAAACATAAAATTTGGTTTTGTAATTGCCGAAAGTGATAATAAACAATACCATAATGGTATCAGAATTGAAAACTTGATTTGATTGATTTGAAAGTTGTTTATTGAATTAATTATATTCACAATTTAAATAGCAGTCGTTTCCCATACGTTGTGGAGAAGATTGCGTAAAATATGGATAGATTCACGTAAGATTGACGTAATAAATGTTGTTTCAGTTGATAAGGTTTTCGTTTGGCATTTTCCTCCACAAACTTGTTATATTACTTGAAAGTATATAAACAACTTGCATGTTTTTTCAGAGATATGGTTTCTGTGTAATGTGACTTTGTTTACGACGGGGACATGCACTTACTGGGGACGCAGTAAACTATACGTACAGCATGCTGTAATTCAATTGAGAAATACAGCTATATGAGAAACACTATGAAAAGCAGAAAATCTTGCAGAAAATTTAAAAGAGCATTGTAGATTTTATCACGTGTTTTCAAATAAAATTGAAAGATCTCAACAAACATATTTTCATTATATTCGTTTCGTATGTTTTGGATGGATGAGGAGGGGGAGGGGTGGGGTAAGGGGGGGGGAGGGAGGGATGATACGAATGCACGGTCCAACGTTTTTGCTGATTCGACTGAAATGTTTATGTCTATGTTTGCATAGAAAGTTTACACTAGAATTTAGCTAATCGGTTGAATTGTTCAAGTCTGTGCAAAAAAACGCAAAAAAGAATTTAATGGTTTTTATGTACGCCTACTGTGGCGTGGGTATAACGTACCGTGCATATCACGTATACGACGCAATCTATATAATGGTCTTGCCTTATGAAAAATGAAGTGAAATGACTGTACAAAACATTACAAGCTGTCAAAGAACTTTTTAAAAAGATTTTCCATTAAAAAAAATGTATTTAACATTGAATATACAATCAATACGAGATCCAAGTTAAATTGAGGTCTATCGGCGTACCTGTTCAAACCAGTGCTAACGTTCAGTTCAGTGTCTTGCTTTGTCTTGGCGTCAATGTATTCTACTTCAATGTTCTCGAACGAACATTGTAGATCAACTATAACTCGAGTGTTTCATTGGAAACTCGATGAAATTCGGTTATTTCAATTTGCATTTCTATTTCGCTCGACTTTCTCTGTTGCTGTCATCTATAGAATTTAATTCATTCTATAAGATAATCTGATCAAATGTTACCGGCTGAGCTAACAATGCCGTTAATTTACCAAAGTCAACTTATTCAACAATATGGTTAATAAAGCAGATGGTGTGGAAGAAAAGAGCTTTGATTTTAGCTTTGCATTAAAAACTTGGAATTAACCTTCAAGCTATTAATTTACTCTCAAACCCAATCTAACTATTGCTTGAAAAGTCACGACTCTTATTTACGCCATGATTAGATACTTTAAAATAATTATTTGTTTTGAAATGTGTACAGAATTTTTTTATTGTTCACATATCCACAGAAATTTTTTTGTGATCGACCGATCGCCCCCCTCACACGACTAGCACTCAGGTGGTTTACTTCTTCTTTCGTGAATACAAGATGGCCATGTCTTAACCACAGAGATAACGAGAACGAGAACATATCTTCAAATAAGCTATTGTTGTCAATTGAATTGGCACGATTGGATTTACATTGTCAGTTTGAAAATGGAACGCTCCGCCTTACACGTAAAAGCTAATCAAAATGGCATACAGCCAGCCGGGAAGCGGTCAGTATCTGGGCACTGATGGTTTGATGTGATTTGTCTCAAAATCAGGCACAGTTTGCTGCTCCATCTGGATCTGGTCGTGATGGCCACGGCCCGGGTTGCTCCCTGAATCTCTGCCGCAGACAGGTTTCTCGACGAGCAAATAATATTTAACCACTCTCCCGCATGTGAGCCAAGTTTCGATGTATACTGTCAGGAATCAACTAAACCACAATTTAATTTGAAAAAAAAAAAACGTTTCGACAGTTTGATAAACTCGGAAAATATATTATATTTCATTTTTAGACATGTACTAACATGTCTAAAATATAGGGGAAAATAAATTGAATCCTTCAATATACTAGAGCTAAATATATCGAGTGATGTTGACTTGTTCTTGCATTTTTGCTTCAATACCATATCTACGGTATCATCTCACTACGGTATATCTTTGGTTCTAATTTGTATGCCATCCGAATGGCGTTGGGCACCGAAATTATGAAATTAAAATCTGTTTAATGTATCAACTTATTAACGTGTTACGTGAACAAGATTAAATATGAAACGGGTGCATGTGTTTGCATGTGGTTGCAGTTTATTGAAATGCATACCGTTGTTCACTAACAGCAATTTAAGCCATACATGTAGAAATGTTGAAGGTACCGTAAGTACTTGTGAAAACTCATTATTCTGCTTACTCTAGTATGCAGATGTAATAATTTTCGTGAATATGAAAAGTTGGGAACACTGTGTACGGTACACTCTATACGCTAATATACACAACAGATATTACAGCCGAAGAGCGTGAGGAAATTAAGATCTTTTTATTTTCTGCATGACTAACAAAATTGTTTTGAAACGTTGCAGATAAAACATGTGATGGCTTGAACTTGAATATGAATGAATAATTTATTAATAAGTGGTATAAAATAGTTTATCCATTCATGAATCACATTATTTTTTTTATTGTCCATTTATTCGTTCGAAAATTCAAGTATTTGATTTATACAATAGACAAAGTTCGATCCAGTAATTTTCACAAAAACCTTAGGCCCTAATTTATGGGCAGAGTTTTTCAGAAACCCAAATTAATTTCATTATCTGAAGTTGTAGTAGTCATGACCCCTGCGATATAGCCATATCCACCGTAGTTTTGTGTAGATAAAAATGTCACACATGAAGATGGATCGAATTATTCAACAATTGCTTTTGAATTTGTAAAATGGTAATATATTCAGAGGTTCAAGAGATTTTGTTTACTCTTGATATTTATTACTGAAATTCGTGAGTACGATCCAAGAAAATTTAAATATACAATAGAAATAACAATAATCATAATTTTCCAGAACATTTGACATTCACGCTCAGCATTTCGGGCACGGAATACAATAATCATATACACATTATGTTTACTGTCCTCCATAATGGGAATATTATTTTCACAATCTCATCGATTTGCGTGTGTTGAATAACTCACATCAATATACTTTACCGACATACATCAGCTCCGAAAAGACAATCAAGGTACTATCTTGATTCAGAAATGCTCTATTAAATAAGCGTATAAGTGAAAACTCAATTCAGTAGGCCTACAAACTGGAATCGAATCCGGTTTGTTTTTCAATATAAGAGCTCCACAAGTAATGTGGTGTAGCTTCAAGTTTATGTTCAGGTTTTTAGGCCCAACGCTTCAAAGATACTGGTAGAAAATCCAATTGAAACTGTATGGATCTCGTAGAAAAGTCGGTTTGACAATTTTTTTTAATAATTAGTTTGATAACAATCGAGAAAATCCCCCAAATTCATCGAGGTAAGAAAGATTGAATTGGTGAGAATATTAAATGAAGTACCGGTAGGTGAAAACATTTGATGCAATGGTGAATTTATTAAAAAAATAAAAATGCATTTGTTAAAACGCAATATGTTCTACCAATAAAATGTTTTGAATTTTTGTGCTACAAGTAAATATTCACCCCCTTACAGCAGAGCAGATGACATAATTTGTAATAAAAACCGAAGTGAAAATATGTAAAAAAAACACTTAGAGAGAATGACAATTTAATTGACGGCTGTTCGCATAGCGGGATACCAAGATGGTACAGCGTAATATAGTCAATACATAGTACAATGGTTATTTACAAAAGTGATAAAAAATTGATTACAGAAAAATCCTGAAATATTATAAAACTAATTTAATTGAGGGTAGATAACAAAAGTATGAAAAAAATATGAAAATGGAAGAAGGTAATAGCAAAAGAAGGTATTATTAATATTATCAAAAAGATTGAAATTATTTGAAAGAATATAAATGGTGCTGTAAAAGACCTACCGAATCTATCAAAACTGAGTTTACAATATTTCTTAATAATACCTTCTTTGGGATTTTGTGATTATCGAGAAAAGTGCATAAAAATTCAGGAATGGTGCCGCGAGCTCCCACCATCAATCCCACTACATCCCAGTACTTCGCATCAATTTGGTATTTCGTTGACAGATCTTTGATGCATGGAATGCATATTCCCTTATTACTTCCCTTATAATATTACCTCATAATATTATAATATAATATCCCTCATAATATTACTTTCCCCATTTGAGTAAAAGAGTAAAATTTCAAAAATATCATTCATCTTTTTACTAAATGAATAATTTAGTTCCGAAAATTGTAACTGTAAAACATCAAAAACAATATAATATATTAAGCCTACCGATCCAGATATTCAGTCAGTGTTGATAGTTATCATCATATATTCATCCTTCAGGGAACATTCAAGCTGTTTTTACACTACGTGTTTGCCCGTGGGTCAAACCGCGGTCTGCCCGCGGTTAAAAATATTGCTGTGTTTACACAGTATTGACCTTGGTTCAACCCGCAGGAGCTCTAACCCTAGTGCAGGCTAGGGTTGAACCCGCGGGTGATAATTGCCCGCGGGCAGAAGTTCGCTTCTTTCTCACTCTCGTCAAAGTTTCAACTCCAAGGTTGAAGGTTCACTCAAGTTTCAAGATATATTCTAGTTGAATAGACCATGAATGGAGACTAATATTACCTGAACAATTATCTGCAACACACATGGAATCATAACATACCACTCAATATGGGAGAAAATGTCAAATGTGTCTATCATTCCAACTTCGAGTTGAATCTAGGCACAGCTGTCAAAGTTATAACACGAAAATAATTTGGCATACACGGCTTTCTATAGTGCTACTTATGTTGGGCGATTTGAACTGACTCAAGGAGGCATATATATCAAACACGGTCTGCTATAAATAATAATTTCCTTGAAACAAGCAGTGTAAACCAAAGAGGTTAGATACTAATATTATTAGTATCTAACATCCTTGGTTGGCCCGTGGGTTTACTGCAAGATGCATAGAGGGCTTGTTTGCGGCCGGGAGCACGGGCAAACGCAACCCTCAATGCATCTTGGTTTACTGGCATAGTGTAAAAACAGCTTCAGTTTTCTTACTCATTTGTGCTGCTACATTTGTTCTAAAATAATTATACTATGATAACATAATGAAATATCATATTGTAATAATATGATAATTATTGGTAAATTATACAAAACATACGAAAGAACAACGATATTGACTACGATACTTATACTAACTTCGATATATACGATATTCATGAAAAGCATCAGAGTGAATTTATTAATATACATGTATTTGACCCTATTTCCATCGTATTCCTAGAATTTCCCATATATTTGTTGCTTGTAACTTGTAAGCATGGTGGTATAGGTTGGCAGGCTATAAGCTTTTCCACATACTCATCATTACAGTTTGTAAATAATAAAGTTACTCTCTAACTAAGCCAGCTAGATTGTTCTTCAGTTTGAGAGGGGAGTTTCTTGCCTCTTGCTTTTCACATCTCGCAAAGAGTAAGAGTTACGAGAGTAGAGAGAAAATGTCTGTCATCGCCGGCGGGCTTGTCTGTTTTCACAAGGTTCAGCTCTCTGAAGACGAGCGTACATATAGCTCCTGAATTCTCAAGTATAAGGCCTTCCTCGCCTTCATCAGGACTAACTGATGACTAAAGTACAAAGCAAAGAAACTTAGATACAGAAAGTGTAAGTCTACTTCAACAATGAGAGATGAGAAATGTGTGCAAGAGCTGTAATTCACGTACTCTACTTTCCATTTTCATTAGGAGTGACTATATTACACGAGTATAATAATTAGCTCACTCTTCTCCCTATTATTACCTTTATTATAATATCATAAAGTGGTTAATATCCTGTAATTAGATATTTAAGTGCATGTGAAGAATGTGTTATTAACTTTGTTCTAAAGCAAAGTTCAGATATTGGTTTGAATTGTGAAAGGTATGCATAATTAAACTGGTATATAATAGAAGTTCTAGCAAAACGAACCCTCTTCATGTATATAATAATATCCAACTCAGTCACTACTCAGATAGCAAGAGTGTTTCAGAAGTAGAATGACGAGTGTGTTTCATGATGAACACACAACACGAAACACAAGTTGTACAGTAGAGTTGGTTTTCATGCACGAGTGTTTTTTAGCGAGACTCATGCACCTCCAAGTGGTGCTACAACTTCTCGCATTGTCGCGTGCGAACTTCAACACACGTTACGTTCGAAAGAAAAATAATTATATTATATATCTCGCTTTCATTTCTATTAATAATGGAGGCTATAGGAAAACGTTTATTTGAACATGACACAGAAATGAACTTTACTTGGGGATAGCCTACTGTTGATAGTTATTTATGATGATGATTATTTGTGATATTTTGGATAGTGAAAACTGATAGATTCATGCAATAACACGGAATATATTTTCAAATATATTCAATATAAGTCCTATATCTGATTCATTCAATACATAACTATATAGTTCTACGCAAGTAGATGAGTTATTCTCATAGAAAGTTTTATGAGGATCCGTTTGGTCTTGTGACCTGTAGAGAGCGCACACATATCAACTAACCAACCAACCAGCAAACAAACAACAAGAGAGAGAAACTCGATTTGGATGGAATCAAAGTCTTCGCTTATGCGCATTCAATAAAGAATTAACTCTAAATGTCGTTCAGGAAATTCTGTATAAGAATATGATTGTATATACTGATGTTAGTCTCAACTTGACATACTATTTTACTGGCAATGTTTGAATATTCGTTCAACAGAGTGAGTGATTACCGAGTTGGGCAATTATATAAAATAGTAGAAATGTTTATACCACCGTACTGTAAGAAAACAATACAAATTCCAAACAGGATTAAATATTATGTTGTTAATCTCCACAGACGTCAATATTATAGTCATACGTTATTTGAAAATAGAAAATGGTGTCAATCCGTAGAATAAATTCAGCAACTCTTTAAGCTAAATGTCAGCCGATTGTTCCAATTGAATCAACCTGTATATATGTATTCTTCCGTTTTGACACCGATGCAAAATATAGAAACATTAATCCAAACAAATGGATTACCCTCCTCATGTCAGTGTGCATGTGAGTGCGTGGAACGGAAACACATACAAAAACAACCTATTTGAATTGTTAATGGTCTGAAGGGAGAGATTGATGTATCCAAATATATAAATATTGTATAGTGAGCTTTTTGATCAATTTACAAACGTCCTATCGCTGCTCGTCATTGTATTATGAATGTTATGCGCGATTGTCGAATGAAAAGTGCTGGATTACGTTATTGATGTGATCTACAACAAAACTAGTATATGGTTAGATTTTTAAATAGATGTTTTCATTATAATTAATCGCTAAAAAAACAATTTGAAATATGGAATGAAATCCACATGCTTTTATTTCTTCTGCTGTTATTAAACGTAAAGTGCTTGATTACGTTCTTGATCGAAATAAATGTAGCTGGAGTGGAACGATGTTTTATCATCACATGAATAATAACTTGACTTAATGGATCTTCTCTCTGGTAATATTTTCATTTATTAATGACCGTTAATAAAGGATTATTTAAAAGATGAAAAGATTTTATAATGTATCAATTCAACAACCATCATCCACTGTCTTCTAAAAGTGATTAGTTTTGATAAGTTTGGCGGAGAAAGACATATTCTGAAGAAAAGGAGTTCAATTTGTTCAACTATTGAGAATCTAGAGTATCTCTTATGAGAAAAAACAGCAATTTGTCTATATACATTTTTACCGTAGTTTCATTTTTCCAAATTTGCATAGTCGAGTTGTTCTGACTTTAAATACATGTTCATTTTCGTATTATCTCGGTAGTATAATATTATAGGAATGCACATGTGTATTATAATTGAATTATCGTTCTGAACGGATAACTGGGTAATCGTTGTGCGTCGGAAGAAGGAAATAAAGGTTCGGAGGGACTTTTGCTCAAGACTACCACCCTAACCCTAACCCTAACCCTAACGTTATGATCATTTCAGGCAACATTCATTACTCGTTATTGTAATCGGGAGGATATCCTTTTTAATTCGCATATATTCTACTGAATCGGTGATAATACAGGGTATCATATAGAAAGCTTGGGATACTATTAATATCTGTTAATCGTTAAAAGGTTTGTATGCCACACATTGACTGCATGGAGTAAGATATCACAGAGGCGGGATGATAATCTGCCTCTCTTGAAAGATGTAGGATTTTATCTCGTATAGAATATCATCCAAATACTTTACGTGTAGGTATATAGTTGAGAGCGTATCCACTGCAATAACGATATCAAAAGGGAGAAACTTTTTCTTTTTTTTTTAAAGAAAAAGTCCTGCTGAAGATAATTTTAATATCTACATAGACGTGTACAGCATGGATATATTTTACCTTGCATAGGAATTGCTTTATTCTATACAACTCCACATTGATATAAAGCCTCATAAATCCTCCCAAGTGGCGATCATTTGTCATCTTTACAAAATGATATCACAAGGTTTCGATGTAAATTCATTTCCATGGACCATTTTAGTCCCATCATCGTTACAAGTTATTTCATCACAAAAACAAGCTTTGGGGCTACGGGCACAATTGTCATAAAACTTTTATTGCTACAATTTCACAGAATTAGACGGTCTAAAATGGTTATTATAGAATTTGGATCGAAATGTTCAGCAAAATGAAAAATGGTAATTCGAATACATTTCGAGTGTATCGGTGTTCACAATTCTGTTTTATGTTTTTGATTCAATTATGAATTAATGTTGGACTGGTTCGTTGATCAAGCCACCTCTCTGAATATAGGCATACGCCCCGTGCAAATAAACTCACCCCCGCGATAAAACATATAATATATCAAAGTTTAATAGTTCGGTAATTATTTACATTATTCATATAAACATGCAGTGTTTGCAGGTAATCGAGCTGCAAACCATTAAACAATGGAAAACGTCGCTTAGTGTTTTTCAGCCGAATTTATAATACATTCTTGTTATGTTTTAAACAATACCGTGGCTTTTTAGTTTTTGTGTCTCATAATATACAATATAATCATGCACTTGTTTAATTTTTAGTTCATTAGAATTATAATATAGAAAGAAAAACACAATTGAAAAGCGAGTGCAAACATGATTTGATTTTTGTTTCATTCCGTCCAACTTGTGTAACGATGAGGTGTCTTTTAACAAAGAGATTAATGAAGTTTTCAGTGACAAGCATTCATCAGCTTGCCAGCTATACCAACCATCTGTCAAAAGTATATGTTGTTTGTGGGCTTCATTTATTTTCACAACGCTTCAGTTTTCAACTCAATCATAAACAAATCATCAATTCGAAAGAGAAATGAACAGTGGCGTTATATTTTTTTAAATCAATCTCGAACAATAATATCAATCAAGCGTACAATAATAATTATATACTTTCGATTACCCATGACCTGATCATGAATAAATGAACAAACAAAAATGGTAAACCACTCTTGTGGAAACTCGCAAACCATTCGCGATATATTTTTACACCCCCCCGTAACACTTCCGTTTTATGGAGTGAATTTTATTATCCTCTCTGCATATATTATAACCGTAAGCCTATCATGCAAGGCTGGTTGATCACTGCGGATTAAAGGGGAAGTATTTGCCTTCCAATTAATTGTCTATAACACCGTTGATGTTTCTCTATACAAGGTGTAACCACTGCATAGCGCCCGCTGCGGTGTCCATAATGTACCACGTAACAAGACTTGTTACCAATTACTGTTGGACGGTCCGTTATCAAGCCCAATGATGACTTAAAGTCGTGTACATCGTCTCAAGGGGGCGCACTGATACTGTTATTTGAGTTTGTGAACACGCCCTAAAGGCTAGGCCTACGTGCTGAGCAGCGACCCAGTTCTATCAGTTTCAATAAGCACGACCAAAGATTTGATCAAAGGTAGCAGGCGTATATACTTAGCGAGGAATGAAGTGTTAAGATAGGTCTACTGGATATGATTGGATTATATTAGGGCGTAAGAAGCTAGGATGAAAAGCAAAGGCTGCGCTGATCAAGCGTGAGGTATGTCACTTTGGAAAGAGGTCACGGAAGCGTCAACAGAGTTTATTTTTTATAAATGTAGTGAAGGTTTAGTCACATATCACGGTATGATGATAAAATAATACAAATAATATTCTTCAGCTGATGTGTGAATACACATACATGACCCGTATGTGTAACCTACATAGACAATGGAATGTTTTGTGCATTCATGGAAGATTTTGTTGAAACAACTTTATCTAAAATTTTCACTTATTTTGGGCAGTAACTATGTATATTTTCTGTGAGCTTTCACTATCGACTCACCATCTGTGAGCTGTCTATGTCTATATATTTTCATATACATATATATATATATATATATATATATATATATATATATATATATATATTTATATATATATATATATATATATATATATATATATATATGTATATATTTATATATAAATATTAAATATATATATATATATATATATATATATATATATATATATATATATATAGATATATATACATATATATAATATACATGTCATGTCAAATATATGATATAATATTATATAATTGAATATATGATTGATTTTTTAAATGAAAATAAGTGTTGAACTAACGAAAGTATCGACCGTGTTTTCATACATTTGTGTGTGAAGTTCATTGTGATAATAGATAATTGGGACAAAAAACTTGCTTTGAATGAATTATTCTTGAGACGCATATAACGTATAACGGTAGATTGTAATAGCTTTATAACGAAGTGCTAACAGTCTAATAACCCCTCCCAACTACTTTGCATGCAACTGCAAACCTATCTGAAATATAAGGGAGGACTACGATAGCGAGCGGTTTCCCAAGACTTAATTGATGAAATACATGCAAGAAAAGATCTTATAATCATTTTCTTCCACAACTGAAATTAATTAATCCTTTAATAGCATTCGAAATCAAACAAAAAACGAACTTCAAACTTCATTATACTTTGCAAAAAATCATATTGCTTGGCCGATAAGCTGTTAATTAAAACTCAGTTTAATTAAACATAACCAAATTCTTTTTTTCAAGTTTTAAGTTTTATAGATATCATATAAATTCACTCCTCTAAAAACTCCTCTCTCTTCCTCTCCTCCCCTCCCCTCCCCACTCTCTTCCGCTTCCATTCCTAGGATATTTCTCTATAAGGACAAAATGTCGGAGAGTTATTTACACTCCCATGAAGATATAGAAAGTAAATTATGATTCATATGATTTATTTTTCCGACATTATTTTTATAGACACACAGTCGACTTTGAATATCGAACAGTGACCCAACGCTCGCTTGGTTAACACTTCTGAATAAGCTGAACGAAAAATTACCAAGACAAACGATCATAAATAAAAGTGAATATACCTTTTAAATACACCACAATTTAAAAAATTCATATTTTAGCATATTTTGGGAGCGAGGGCTTTCACGCTATGTACTCTCACGATCGTACCTTTCATAATATTCGAATCCATTTTAGTTTCATTTTTGTACTAACAAAATTATCTAGGTTTTCGTCGAATGAGAATTCTCATGAATGAAATATACATTTTCATTGAATAAAGACTACGCCATAGCATATATGGTTTCCAAATACACATAATGATAATCAAATATAGATTAATTGAGAGGAGGAAACACACAATAGTTAATGCCAGTGAGCTTGGTAAAACTATTCAATTAAAAATAATTCCAACATGGATGATAGAAAATGATGATGGAAAACAATGAGAAACTAGTAGTATAAATAGTGGTATAAAAATGATATAAAAATGATTTTAAAATGACAAATAATTATGTTATGAAAGTGTGTAGGCCTATGGATGCTTTATCAGAATGGTAATGGACCCTTTTATAACGTGAAATACTCATTATATTTCTAAAATCACTGTTCAGATTAAACTTCCCACAAAATTCAACAAAAAGAACTGATGATGGTACTCCTAGCAATGATCAAAATATCAATTACAGTGATATTCGATATATTGTACGTGGTTTCAAGTATGTATAGTTGTTGTTTCATAAATGTGTTTTCTCTCGACATCTACATTAGCTTGATCTTCACCTCATTCTTTCTATTCTTCTCAAAATCTTATATATATTTATTATTCCAAAGTTAGTTACGTATTGGTTTGATACGAACAGATGCATCCTATATTCATGTGGCTCTCCGGATGAAAGACGATAAATCGAGCGGGGCCTCATTCCTGGTCCAGCTTTCAGACGTTTGTTCCCAGTTCTTCCTGCAGAGAGCGTGGTCTTGTCCGGAGAAACCGTTTCCAACCGACTTCCTGCCGAAAGCTACGTCACAACTTCTGACCGGATGTGTATTGTGGCCTGCTCATCCAAGCTCTAGGAGGCAAACGAAAATCTACCCGGGTATTGTTTCAGCATTACCGAACTCGATTCGTCGGACTTTATTTTCTATTGAAGTGCAATTAGTATATTACGTGTACTATTCCTCGGTGACAGGTTAAGTCGATCGAAAAGTAGAACTTTGAAATTGAGATATTTAGTCATTATAACTAATTAATCACAGGCTTACGCTAATTATTCAGTGTTCGTATACATAACACTTTGTTTAATCTTGCCTGTTATTTTTCCAATTAGTAATTTCATGGTGAACAAATTGTGGAGTTCCCGAAGTATTTATATGTACTGATAATCTAATATACGATCAGGATTTACCTCAGATAATCATGAACCAAATTTTATATTCAAATAAATAAGAGTATTTCTTTGACATGTCCAAGAAAAAACTGTCATCACCATTATTTTATTCATGATAAAATTGAATATTCACTTACATTTTTATTCATGTGAATTCATTTTGTTTGAGATGAAGCTATAATTTTGTTTTTGATGAAGACAATATTCAAAAATTGTTTCGTTTCAAATCACAAATCTATATTGTTCACATCATTCTCCAGCTCTTGTTCTTCTTCCCCACGTGACCAATACATTGTTCAATGTAGTATCGTAACAGATTATTTCGTCCTCTATTTCCGCTTCTGTGTATTATCATGAAATAGCCTTCTCAATTGTCAGCACCTTATAGTAATGCTAACCAAAAGCCTCGTGTAAAATTAAATAGCGATATAATTCTATATTGCCTTACGATACAGCGGTATATGGTGCGACATTTATGGGCTTTCAGTAGAAATATGTGTCGGCAATCTATAGTACAATATCGAGGGAGAACTTTTATAGGGGATGTAGAGGAAAAGCGAATGAATTTATTGAGAAAATAGGATGTGTGTATAGGAAGCATTTGAGTTTCGAACTATATATGTTTCATTATTTCAAAAGATCGTTACTGGCTATATGGGTATCTAGCAAAATTAATTAAAAGTTTCCAATATTCGATTCGATGATAAATTCGTGTTATATCTGGTGGAAGGAATTGTATTCACATAAACCAACTTTTAATAAAAATATATATTTTTTAGTAACAACTTTCTCCATTGAATCTCGTTAAACTATATAGTTTCTTTGAAAGTGAAAAGAATATATGTACTCAAATCCCTTTTCCAGGTTTAGTTGAGACAGTTGACTCGATAAAATTACTGTATTACTTTCATCATCTGTGGAATGCAAGAGTATGCTGTGTTCTTAAGCCAGAACCGTGTTCTGAACTTGTACACGCAAAGTCAATGTCACCAAATTGATAAATCGTTGAGAAAGTACATTAAACTATTAACATTTAACCACTGGTTCAAGAGATTATTCACCAAAAGCTGGTTAAAACAACAACATAAGGTGGCTGGAAGCTGTCCCTTCAGTTTACGCTCGACGTGTCTCTTCACTATAAACTATCGTTCCATCAACCATTCCAAACTATACACCTAACACCTAACATACCTAACATACCTACTAGCTCTTTCGATTCCCTCAGTTAAAATAATAAGAAACTATTTTATTTTGTCAAATATACGCTAAGCATTTCTTCAAGAAAAATAGATTGAAACCAACATATTCACTTCCCTCAATAATGAAATTTCAACGGTATTTTATTTATTTGTTTGTATATTTCAGGATTTTCAGTTTAGATTATAAAGGGCAGCGTAAACAGGATTGATCTGTTCATCGATTGGGCGTCTCCAGTGTGTTGAGGTAGTGTAGTTGGGAAGGAGACAGTCGTGACCTGATATTAAGGAAACATCAAGAATTCCACAAAATATCTTAGGCCCGGTATTACCAAGTCCAGTTAGCCTTTATCTGACAGTTCAAACTTGTTATTGCCATGGTTACCCGTGGTATTTGTTTTCACCAACTCTCAGATAAATACTAACTGGACTTGGTAATACCGGGCCTTAATCAAGTGGTCAACCGTGATGGAAATTGAACTCTGGTCACCTCAATGACGGTTTATTGCGCGTTATTGACTTCTAAACCCGTCACAGTTTCCACGATAAGGTTTATGATAATTTGAAGTGTGCTCGCATTCATGTTGTATCACAAATCATTTTAGTTGGAGAAACGATGATTTTGTATCAAGTTCGGTGTTTACGGAAAAAAGGTCAGTACCATGGACTGCAGTCTTTTCTCAATCGTATAATAGTAAATTCCATTCCTTCGAGGTGCATTCAAAAAATACACGGCACCTCCACCAAAACGAATTATTAATTGAATTCAGCGCAATGAATGTATATAAGTGGCGTGTATATGTTACATTGACAGGTGAGTGAAAAATATTGATTTCCATTGTAACACTTGAATAGTGTACCTATATACTACCTCTTTTCTGAATGATGAAGATTACTCTGGGAAAAAAACTGAAGTAGTCCCTGATATTTCGAAAAACGTTGATTTATTGTTCAAAATATCAAACATTGAGTCAAACTCATCAGAACAGAATATTAGAAGAACCGTGTCACAGTTGAATTGAAAATCTTGAAACTTGAGTTCTATCCAAATGGAACCTGATAAAAAAATACCACATTTGATCAAATTTTATCGATCTGCTTTATTCTATTGAACTACGCCGAGCAGCACATTTCCCGAGTATAGAAACTTCGATTTGAAACAAAGAAAGTGGATTGAATTATGAGCCATCCGTCCAGTTTATCTAACCGTCACACGCTTCCAAACAATCCACGTTTCGTGTAATGCTGACGTCCCACGTTTCGCAACGCTGACGTCACAGCTGATACTCAGGTGTACGATTCGATCAACTTGAATAAAGTTGTCTATTTTCTTCAACTCCTTGGAGGATTATGAGCGCACAAAGTGCAATAAAACAATATAGACAGTTGAATTTCCATTCGCTTTTTCATCACATAGACTATAGAGCTTTCGCTATACGAGCTGAACCCAATATATATATATATATATATATATATATATATATATATATATATTTATATATATATATATATATATATATATATATATATATTCATATATATATTCATGTATGGGCATATAAAACATATACACACACACACACACACACATATATATGTATATATATATATATATATATATATATATATATATATATATATATATATATATATATATATATATATATAGATATATATATATATATATATATATATATATATATATATATATATATATATATATATTTCTTTCTAATTTTTGCTATTCAGATTGGGCTTAACGACGCACTATACTGATGACTACGATCTATTCGCGTCGTTGAAGGAGATATGATATGATGGGATGGGATGATGAGATGAAAGATTATTTTATTATGTGTTTCTGAAGATTGGGAAGGAGTCGGTCGAGTCCTGATGTTCAGGAACCATTCTAGTATTGACCCAAACGACAGAGAAAATTACCACGAAAAACTCCTGACAGTATGGTCAATCGTCACGGGAATTGAACCTCGATCTCCTGAATGACGGTTCTGTGTGTTGGTCATCTGATCACTCGTCCCATATATATATATATATATATATATATATATATATATATATATATATATATATATATATATATTTTTTTATATGTATATGGGATGTTATGGTCATGTCGAAAAAGATACGCCTTGACCGGGATACGAACCCAGGTCGAGGCGGGACCGGGTCCCGGTCGAAGCGTATCTTTTTCGACATGACTATAACATCCCAAATATCTCGATATTGGATCATATTCAAGAAGTTTGATTATCATATATATATAAATATATATATATATATATATATATATATATATATATATATATATATATATATATATATATATATATATATATCGTTCCAGTTTTGGGTTATACTTTTGCAAGTCGAAAACCATAAAATCGAAGTGAGAAAACAGACAAGCATAACATTTCAACAACTAGATCCACGAATAATGGCCTATTAAAGTGAGGAAGTATATAGAGTAGACTATATATACATAGACCATTCAAAGAAAACTTCCATCATTGTTTATAATTTAGAAAAAAGAGTTTGAAGCAAACATGTTTTTCTTCACGTTTTTTTTTGTGTCGTTGTTATGCTAATCAAAAAAGTTTCCACCATAAAGTTTGAGGAAAACTATATGGGGAAATGTGATTTGGAAAGTAAATCCACCAGATATTTATCTCATGAGTTGAAGATAGATGTACCATTCGCAAGCGTGAATAAACAGAATTTCGAATTTTAATGTTTACCGACTCAGATTTTACGGTCTTACATATATGAGTTCAACAAAATGTCTTATTCAACTCGTGAATATTACAGGTTGTGTTTTAGTTTTCCTGTATGAGAAAAAAGTCCAATTTTATTTTATTGCATACGCAATAATTAAATATGGAAAGATTGCGGAGCTTTGTCTCATGGGATAATGATTTCACAGCAACGTACATCTTTTTTATAAATCATGAAGACGCATCGTTGTTTGTACACCAAGTATGATGAACAAAATGCAGCCTGCATAGTTATATAACAACATACTATAGACACACATTATGAACGGATTATTCTATTCTACTTGAGGAACAAAAACTCCAAGGCACATGCCAAATTTCTTGACCATTGTACAAGTTTTAGTAAATTTCACCAACGAAGACTTTCGTATAATGCCACGTGTATGACTATAGCTGCTAGACTAGCCCTTATGAACGTCACTTTGATCGTCATTATAAAATGACGGGAATAATAAACCTGGTTCAAAGCTCTATTCAATGAAAGATGAAACGATAAACTTTCGACCCCAGAACTTGCTGCTACTGTCAGTTGATATAAACTTGATATAATGAAACAATACTGTTCTTGTGATGATGTTTACACAGTATAATTTATACAATGGTTATAAGTTGGTTCTGGTAACAGGCTATCCAAATATTCACAAAATGTCCACGTGTATATCATATATACATATATATATAAATATATATATATATATATATATATATATATATATATATATATATATATATATATATATATACATACAGTTGTACACAGGTCGTGTTACTATATATCACTGTTTTACCCTCCTATTATATACCTTGGTTTTCGTGTCATACAGTGGATTACAGAATACACATTATATTGCCTACGAAGCCCTTTGCTCCCGCTTTGCATATTAACTCTGCCGATCATGTAGTAACCCATTATAGATGTTGTCAAGTAACGGACTTTGTCAGGGAAGCTAGGGGAATGCTATTGGTATACAAAATATCAATTAACATCATAATTGGTGAAATGTGAAATAAATGTGATGAGAGTTTTTGTGATATTAGTTTGTGAAAGGCTGGTTATATTAAACTTCTCCTATAACTGGTGTATCAACCGTTAATTGAGAATGCGGATCGATTATTTCGCGTTATCGTATTGACCCATCGGAGTATCTCTAGTAGGCACTCTGCATGTTCCGTGAACATTATTTAGCGCCGAGTTTAATTGCTGTTCTGGCTAAAGTTTAATCCAATTCTATAAAGTGTTATACAGAGAACCATCATGTGTATGCATTTCCAATCATTTCGAATACTAGACAAAAATAAAGGAAAACATCGTGCCTAGCCTGAACTATTGCTTAAGAGTTAATTGGATTTTGTTACTTCTCTTTTGTTTAATTAAACTAAAATCGAATCATGCACGTATAGCTTATTTGCACAGATTCAACAAATATATATTTTTTCATCAATATTATATATACATATAATAAATAAAAAAAACTACCGAAAAATTAATTTGTAATTTCATCGATGTAATCTATTTGAGCCTTACTTTTACTATTGATTCTATGGTTATCAACTTGTTTCACATACAATTCTAAAAGTAATGACAAACTATCATTGAAATAACTGCTTTCGAATCTTTCACAAAATATAATTGAACATTTTTCAGTCATCACCAATCAAGGCAGTAGAAATGATCTCACATAAAAATTGAACATTACTTTGTTAATAAAAGTTATCGTACATTTTATACATGTTGCGAGCTCATACGATGATACAGTTGTGGAATGCTTATGACAATACGTACAGATTCAATTCTATTCAAGTTTTCTGATTCTTCAAGCTCATTATAATTGTCATAATTTCAGAACATAACTGCTTAAAAAAAAAAAATACTTTCATACAAGTTGTTATAGTTTGTTCAATAATTCTAGATACAATTGACGACTAGTGATTGACCCGCCCACAAACGTCACAAAACAAAACATCCAATCAAATGGGCTGTTAGTTATGTGGGAAAATTGACATAGCCTTCAGAATATCTCTGGATGCCCACATGAAGTATAGATCAAGGTGGCTTGCCGATAAGCCACGCCTATCACTAGTGGTCAATTAATCGAACACATCATTTTGAACCTTCTCCAGTTGTTTTATTTGAGTGGGCTGTTACCTACCTCTTTCAATATCTAGGGCCTCATCGCTGTACGTAAAATATGGTGAATGCATAAATGTAGGCCTACAGTAAATTTTGAACAAAATTATTTTCAAATCGAATTATGAGTATATAAATTCATAAGTGATTTCAAGTACGTAAATTTGAGCAATGAGTGATCCTCATCGTATGAACTAAATATCGTATATATTTTTCTCAAATTCATGAATGAATAGGCGAGTAATGATATAATAAGTACTACGTATGCATCATGTGAGTGAATGATATATACAAGGTGCGACAGAGGTTAATTGATCACTGAACACAATCTTACGACAGTCACAAGGTACAAGAATGAGACCTCTCATAGTACCATGACTAAATAAATATATATATATATATATATATATATATATATTTTTTTTTTTTTTATTTCCAACTAAAGTAGGCCTACACTTCACAAGGGCACACCATGTCGACTTGATTTTGCCAGTCCCAAGTCCTAATCCCATGACGAAATATAACCAATATAAATAAATATACGTATATATATATATATATATATAATATATATATAATATATATATATATATATATATATATATATTTATATATATATATATATATATATATATATATATATATATATATATATATATATATATATATAATTAATTTCGATCATGGATTATAGACATAGACTCATAATGATATGAGTTCAAAGAAGTAGGCCTATCTCTTGGAAGAAGAACCTGGCTCACTTCGGCTGGAGTGAAGAGTGTAAATAATAAATATGAAGCTTGAAAAGGAGTATTGAATAAAAATTCCCTAATAAAAAAGAGAAATTCCCAATGTTAATGCCACTCGACTTATCTTTATTAGCAACAGAAACACAAAATGCCACGCGGCATCAGTTATACACTTCCATTTTCCAAATCTTCTGTTGTTTTCTTTTATATTTTCATCTCACCACGTGGCTATATCGATCGGCCGTGACACAGTGAGCAGTCCACGAAACAGCCTCTAGGATTCACTCACACGTACGTCTATCTGTTCACTCCAGATATCAAGTACATATTGACAGGATTGACGATTTACTCTTCAAACCACAAGAAGCTAATTGGTTATGGCGGTTATGGTAGAAAGAATTGACCACTAGTGATAGGCGTGGCTTATCGGCAGGCCACCCAGATCTATACTTCATGTGGGTATTTAGAGATACTCTGATCTAGGTAATGTCAAATTACCCACATAACAAACAGCCCATTTGATTGGATGTTTTGTTTTGTGACGTTTGTGGGCGGGTCAATAACTTGTCACCAATTGACCATTGTAGATGGGCGTGACTTATACGAAGCAGGGGAAATTTTAGATACCTTGATTGGTTATTTCCCTATTTCCCCTGCTTCACTGTCCACTTGATTGGTTTTATATTTTGTGACATCACGAGGGCGGGTGATCTACAAAAGTCAATTTTTTTTAGGGGGGGGGGGGGAATTTAGTAACTTCACGCACGTTAGATGAACATGTTATATTATATTCTCTCGAGTCTTGACGTTTTTTCTCTTGTGTTGTAATTTCTTTTGAGATTAAAGACAATGATCAATGAATCGATGCGACCGGGTGTGACATATCAACCCACTAAGTGTAATTAAAGTCTAACAGCCGTTTGGTCAGCAGAGTCAAAAAGTAATTTTGAAATTAATTCTACATTGGGGAAATTTGAGTAAAGTTTTGTTGAACATGTGTTGTCTTGAATTAAAATCACATCAGAAACACTGTCATATTTTTTTGGCCAAAGTTACAGCGCTTTAATGAAATATTAAGTTGCTATTTTGACTTCATTTTAGTGAAAAATCAACTATTTTTCCTCTTAAAATGAGTGTGATTCATAAATGAGAACGGGTACCTATATTTATTTCTGCATAATTCTATTCGTAACATCTTCATCTACAATAAAACAAGTTTTTTGATTGAATGTCATTCCTTTTAGTATATTTTAATGATCTGTTGAATAATAAAAACGCATACAATTTGAAGGTTGTGTGTTAAATGATAGGGAAACATCCAGTATTTGAATTGATATATCTCAAAATTTATCCCGGTTAGCCTATCATCTGTTTTGATATTATTATCGAGCACATCAAAACGAATCGACTGACAAAAAATCATATTTTTTTCATGACCTTGAGGTAATGGAGGTTAGACCTTAACAACACTGATTCGAGACCTTCCAAATTACATTATATTCAGAGAGATTGTAAAACAAATGCTGGAATGTTTATTATATTTTAATATTTAGAAAAAAAATCAATTGGTAATTGAGAATGTAAAATTGATATTGCTCAATTCATATTGCGACCAAATCTAAGTGATGATCTGCAGTGCGTCAATTACTAGAATCGGTATAGTAAAGAATAGCACATTTTCATAAACCATGAGGTTTTCAAAATAGTTCCTGATAATATATTATATTTTGTCAATGTGATTTTGATTAGTAGGCTTCGCATCAAGTCATTTGTGACGATGCTATTCAGTGTAATACATCATGGTTATAATTGCTATATAGTTAAATGTTCGATAGAAAAGTCTTTCACTCCGTACTAATCGGTTTTTCTTTATTATTTGTAGCGCTCCACAGGTCTCAAACGAAATCGACACACTCCAAACTTTTTCCAATCATCACTAATATTCCAGCTTGTAACTGTAGTTTCTGATAACTATCGGCTGGATGTGATTTTGAGAAATTGATGATTAAAATTTCCAAAAACATTCACAACAATAACTTGGCGGAAAAAGTAAGAATATTTGTATCCGATGGAAATGAATTAGAAAATTTGAGATGTAATTAGGACAAAAATGAAGGATATGTTTGACCAGATTTACACAAAATGATTGAGCAGTTTTCAAACCGAGATGGGTACATTCTATTATACATCAAATACCATATATAAATACCTCCCTCATCTCAAAACGCATATTCTGCATTTTCCTAGTTTACACATCATCATCTATGCAAGCTAAAAATTATCCCACCCAAAATGTGAAACAATGGCAATTTATATACTTGACTAATGTTTGATGCTACTCATTAAGTAGTGCCCCACGAAACATTATTCGACCACGCAGCCTACAGGTATATCACGTGGTCAAACAATGGCGCCCAATGTAAACACGCTCTTTTCTAATTGGTTTCAGCTCTATCCTCGCCATGAGGAGCTCACGACCGTCGTGATGACGTCACGCTATGCACAGCGATAATGTGATGGAGGTATGTTATACAATAATATTGTCTTTATTAGCTCCATGCTTAAGCTGGCTGCTATTATCTTGTTATCACATCATCCATGGTCATGGAACAACATAAATACATGCACCACGTTGAGTTTCGTATGAACAAGCTACGGTAAAGGAATAGGAAATCGTCCGGGAAATTGTGTAAGATAATTTTCTACCGTTCTAGAGACCCACGAGATAATGGCCAACGTAGGCTCATATATCTATTGAGCTTCAGTAAAGGAGCTCTTATATCAATTAAATATAATAATATATAATATATAATAATAATATGTATAGTATATATATATATATATATATATAGACCCTATATATATATATATATATATATATATATATATATATATATATATATATATATATAAATATATATATATATATATAGACCCTATATACACATATATATATACATATATATATATATATATATATATATATATATATATATATATATATATATATATATATATATATATATATATATATATATATATATATATATATATATATATATATGTATATATATATATATATATATATATATATATATATATATATATATATATATATATATATATATGTGTGTGTGTGTGATCGTTATTAATTCTTTATGGTTGATTAAAAGTCGTGGTAGTACGTGAAATATGTATTTAAATTTCCAATGTACTAACAAGACTTCTAATTAACCATGAAGAATTGATGATTTATCATATAATGAGTCGTGAGAGCCTTAAAAAAAAACACACACACACATTTATATATATATATATATATATATATATATATATATATATATATATATATATATATATATATATATATATATATATATATAGGCCTATATATCATCACTCAGGAGACTGGGGCTCGATTCCCGCCATGGTCGACATCCTGATAGTTTTTTTCCGTGGTTTCCCTCTGTTGTTCAGGTCAATACTGGGATGGTTCTTTAACAACAGGTCACGACCGACTGCTTTTCACTATACAAAAACACCTGATAAAATAACCTTTCATATCATCATCCCATCATCTCATGTATCATTCACCGACGCGAATAGATCGTAGTCATCACTACAGTACGTTGTTAGTACCCAATATATGAATAGTCTCTAATTTGATGAGTACCATACACCACTATATATCACACTATACGATATGTTTTCATAATATTGAAAAATTTTTTTTTTTTTTTTTTTTTTTCAATTGGGTTTTAACGACGCACTGTAATGATTACTAAGATCTATTGGCGTCGGATGAATGATTAATGAGATGATGGGATGATGAGATGAAGTTTTTTTTTATGGGTAGTGGGAAGGATAGTGGGAAGGAAGCGGTCGTGGCCTATATTGTAGGAACCATCCCGGCATTAGCCTAGACTACAGAGGGAAACCACGAAAAACCCCTGTAAAGATGGATGGTGGCGGGGATCGAACCGGGTCCGATATGTCCCTTCACCTCCCGGTCACACGAAGCAAGTGAGCTAACCACTCAGCTACTGTGCCGGTAAGTTATTTTCAAATGAGTACCAATCAATATGTCGATGTGTTCATTTATGATATTAATGAGGTGGTGAATATTTGGCTTCTAGGCCTTATAAATCCCTGGCTGGGGCCTCATTCCAGTATATTCATTTCCGTATGCGATAACTTATCCCACATGCCGTATCTTCGTATCTTCTCTCTTCCTAATTATTGTCAGATTGGATTTTCATTAATAATAATAATAATAATAATAATGATATAGTTAAAATGAAAAATGCATCAACCATCAACAGCAGTAATGAAAGTAAATACGGGTAGACTATATTCAAGCTCTTGTCTTCACCACTATTATTTCAAAACGATTACAACATGCACGTTTCATCAAAAGGGTTATATAAAACATCAGCTTCAAAGATAATATCATGTGATGGTCAATGGTACCATTGATCGTTAGTTCAACCAAGCACCACGCGTAATATGTATTTTCATTTATATGAATCTTCACAGCACGCCAAACACATATACCAGAACAGAATGACCTATCACATTATTACAAACGACCGTAAGGCGATATGAGCAAACGAGGCGTATTTTTTAATTCATTTTCATTTCATTCAAATCAAATTGTCATGTGTTTCATAATTGAATTCTAATTGAAACACTTGAAGTATAAATACGCTGTACAACTTTGTAGTTCTATATGAATCATCAACTTGGCAAAAATATTTTCATATCACCAGTTTTGAAGTGAATTTTTAAGGGTCGTTGGTCTTGGCTCCATACTATCACAAGTTCTTGTTTAAGAAGGGACACTTATCATAATACATGTCTTATTCATTCATATAAATACCATTATGTTTTTCCTCGCATTTCAATTAGTTCAAATTACGGAAACAGACCAGGGTTCAGCGTTATTTATATAAAAAACAAAAAATGTATACGTAAATAATACCATGACAGCAAGGTTCCAAGTGTGAGATAAATTCTCATTTGCAAGCTTTGCTTTTCCATTTCAAAACAGAATGTATGTCTTTCTTCACAAGACTGAAACGGAAGCCACATAGAATCAAAGTGAAAAAACAGATACTGATGAAACTAAAAGTTAGCAACCTATAATTAGTAAAATGTTTGCATCCCTCAATTGGAATTCCCCAAATACAATAGAATATCCTTCTTTGTCAAGAAAATGGATTACGAAAATCTTGTTTTAAGGGTTTAAAACGAAAATTTCTTCTTTTACGCAATGTCCCTACTAAATAACTTAGAATGACTGTAGCGAGGTAAAGGTTGTTTGAATTCATGTACGACAAAATACATCGTTGACTACATAGGCCCACCTCTTGTGTGCTAAGTCCTACATGGGCTCTATAGGCCTACGCAGTACTCCTTTCTCTCTTGGGTTGAACCCATTAAAATGGAAATTCAGGTTGTGAAGGGGTTTGATATCACAAGAGGACAGAGAAGGTGGTGAAGAGGGGTGTAGAGGGAACTGCTTGAGGGGTAGTATGTTTGTGTAAGGCTATAACCTGCGGTTGACATGTCCGGGTGTCGTAGTCATAGTCGTAGTCCCCCTCAAACCTTAAGTGAAACAGACCAGAAGTAAGGAAAACATACAATATACCATTGTTTGCCCATTTCTTCGGGCTTATATACGTCTAAATGATACAGAGCGATGTTGAAACAGTTTGTTGAGGCTTGGGATTTGAGACATTCCATGTGAGACTTATACTGATGTGATAATGTCAACTTGATGTAATAGGCAGATACATCCGAGTTCTCGATCAAGTTAAAGTTACATTGAATGATAATAATGGAACATTTTTATTTCCAATTAATTTTTAATGTGAACAATGCTACATGTTACGGGTGTATGAAATAAATAATGTGTTATGTTATAGTTTTTGTAATGACTCAGACTATTATGATGATATATGATGATGATGATTTTGATGATTATATGATGTCTTATAGACTTGATTACATTTTATGCCTGTGCAAGGTATCAAAGAGACTGCACCATCTCATTCAAAGGTGGTGATGTTGCCCATAAAAACATCTCAGGATAACAACTTCATTGGCAGGCTCGTAACAATAATCAAACGCTTCCAACATAGATCGAATATAATACTTCAAGACAAGTTATAAGCAATGGTGAAATAAAACACATCCCGTTCTTTACCCACACTCTTTTCTAACTCCTCAACTTGTAGTACCTCCTCACATCGCTAGTAATTGAGTGCTTCAAGCGTCTGGATTTTGGGTTATGATCGACTATCGGCCAGACCGTAGCACGCCCCGTCAATGATCTGGGGAGGAACTCCTTGCAGACGTGGAAGAGGAAACGGAAGATTTGAAAGCGAATTTATTTTCATTTTTATTTATTTTATTTTATTTTAGTTATAAGAGTGAGGTGTCTTGGTAGTATATCTTTCGTTTATGCTAATAGTTTTGCCCGTCGTATCGATGGCTTCATAATAAGCACCTATTCGAAGGTGAATACCACGACCGTTTGTGCGAGTGCGTAAGCTGAAGCGCTTAAAGAAGAGAGGAGCTTTGGTTAGTGGGAGGCGGTAGACGGGAGAGTAGAGGGAACTTGAACTGTAAGATAAAATTCAGCTTCAATGTTCAATTTTAACTTTCAGCTTCAGCACCAGTGATATCATATGAGCAGAGGGTCGTTTTGGGGCGTCACTTGCTTTGTCTCGAGATCACGGCTGATTTTCCTGCGTAATCTTTCTGGAAGGATTGCAATTTATCTTAAATCGGCACTTTTGTTTGCAACAATGCAGATTTTATCCAGGCAGTGATGGAGCGATATGTGTCGGGTTATTAGTGTGATGAGAAATACAAGGAAAAGGACGAGTGTAAAGTGTAAACTGTATACAATGAGTTACTGGTTGAGTCTGCGCATTGAAAATTTTGTATCACAGTACGTTACACGTGCATGCGCAAGTGGTGGTAGGTAGCCTAAAACTAAAAAGTGTATTACACTGGAACTGTTAACTGTTAACTGTTAGATAGACTAGAAGTCTAGACAGTCGTGTCGACGAGCCACGCACATACGCAGGGCAGGGCCTTGTGATACTCGACTTTGAATATGTGATGATTGTGAAAAAGAAAGAAACACTGGGGTAGTTTCAGTTATTACACTGAACATTAACACCGGAACATATAACATGAAATATTGACAAAGATGTATATACCATTTCTTCTCTGTGGTATAAAAAAATACCAGAGGTTTTCTGTTTGCCAAATCCTAAATGGCTTTAGAAAGAACTATATTTTTTGTGCGCGTCCGAGCCTTCTATGAAAGCGAGCCGATCTTTCAATTAATGGGATTGGGCTGGAAAACACTACTGATTGGTGGCAGATGTGGGATGGCAGACTCTACACGACTACACTATCTACCAAACAGAAATAAATTTACCCACCCAACATTGATTTATAGTACCAACTACCAATCACGATGATTGTATCGCTTTCACATTCTTCCACGACATTGATACCGCCTGTTTATTTCCGATGTGGAAATGTAATTTCCTTGTATAGGGTTGGATGTCAGAATGTCGTGTGGGTGGGTTAGGTTTGTTGACTTCCCTTCTAAACCGATTGATCCACTGTAGTACATCTGTTACATTCGAACCCCCATGAGAGATTAGCTAACTTGTCACACTTGATTGCTTACAGTTGCACCTCGTATAGCATTTCTTTCCTTTCTTATCCTTCCTGTGTTGACCCTAGGGACCTGCTTTCGCACCCGCTGTGTCTTACCACATTTTACCGACAATACTATCCATCAGATCGGTAGAACTCGACACAAACCAAACACATTGATCTCTGTCGGAGCTGACACGAGAATGGTGTGGGTGATATTTGTGATAATGCTAGTATAATTTCTGGGCTTAAAATGAATTATAACCTCAGCAAAGCTAGGGATTAAAAATTAGACTCCATTCGGATTTCCAACTCATGAAGCATGCTTCGTTAGTGACTTTGTGAATCCTTATAAGTAGAAAAAAAGGGTAAGATTAATATATAAAAAGTAGGATTGGCATTTTTAAAAATGATTTCAGCTTCGATAACTAATTTTTAACTCTCCATTTTAATTTATCTTCGAGTTGTCGTTTTAGTTTCAACATTGCCGAATACTGGATATATTCACAAAAGTGAACAGCAATTTAATTACGTGATGTGTGTTGATTTATTCATAGCAATCATATGAGAGTGCACCTCACTCTATAGTCAGCTATACGCAGGGGCAGTGGTATCCACTACCCTATATAATACATTTCAATATACTTTGCTTCACACACAAAACAAAGCTTTTACGATATTCGACAATTATTAATTAGCATGCTCTGTGTATAGAAGAAAATAAAGAGGAGTTGGAAATCTACGCGAATCTGCTATATCATTGGCACACCAACACATCAGTGTTATAAATAAAAGTATAGTAAAGTAAAACACTCAATGGAATAGGGCCGTATATGAATTCTCATCATTGTTATTGTTATTAAAGTCTTTCTGGGTCATTTCTTTTCTGTTTTATGGTACATCATCACTCTGGGATGCTCTCAATTCTGTATTCGCTACCGTTGCTTTTCGGATTAGATGAAACTGCAATATCTTCTCTATACGTGTGGCTAGACTTATACAGAAAGGTTTGCCTTTTTTCAAGACATCTTCACAATTGACTGGTGTATAATAGAGAAACTCTCGCGAGCTCTTTTCTCAGTACATCTTCATGTATTTTTTATGTAACTTACAATTTATTCTAATCATTGGAGAAGTTCGTTTCATATTTCGTCTACAATATTTTCAAACGTCTTTATTTCATTAAAAATGTTTCAAAATATATCGTAGAGAAGTTTTCTTTGTTTTTATTTCGCTTTTTTAACAATATTATTATTCAGAGAAATTCTGCACAAGTTCTCTAACATTTTGTTCGTGTTTCTCTTTTTCATATATATTGAAAGTATGGTCTCTTCCTCTCCTCATTATACTTTGTAAAACACTGACTATATGGCAAGTGAACGTTGCCTTTACATTACGTCGTGAAACCAGAAAATATCCAATAAATCGGATTATTTCTTAATATAAAAGACCAGCAACCTGTTTTTATTCAGAAGCTTTCTAGTGTATAGTCAAATACACAAAGGCATATTGAAGTTAAAAGTTAGCCTTTGACTGCAAGGCAAACGCAGCAAATGCAATGTGGGATGAATGAGATATTCATATGAAATGTACTGAAAATCTAAGAACCTCGGGTTTGAATCTGTCAAATATATTCAATTATTCATTTTTTATATTCAATCTATTCATCTTGTATTTGGAAAAATATGACACACATATTCATATCACATAATGGTTAAAATGTGCGTCATATGGACCGTTCATCTTATTTTTAATTATTCTTTGAGGTGGTAGGATTGTCCTTGTGGTGCCCTGTTCGAAAGATCCTATTTTCCATCCATTGCCTTCATTGGGGAACAATCATTTTGTATCAAGTTTCGATGTTATTAAAAAAAAGATGGACCGTCAGGGTAATTGAAACATCAAAACACATATAATTGAATTAAATATACAACATGCACATTCAGAACATCTGTTAACGTCAGTGAGATAAGTTAGGTATTCAAATACAAAAGTAAAAAGTGAGACAAAATATACACATCAATATATTTAATTGAATATATATATATATATATATATATATATATATATATATATATATATATATAAATATATAGGCCTATATATATAGGCCTATATATCTATATATATCTATATATATATATCTATATCTATATATATATATATATATATATATATATATATATATATATATATATATATATAAATATCTATCTATCTATATATATATATATATATATATATATATATATATATATATATATATATATATATATATAAATATATTTATATATATATATATATATATATATATATATATATATATATATATATATATATATATAAGATCTCAGGTCACTTTCGTCTCTACACATACAAACTTTAATTACTCATCTTCACACATTATATGTTTACATCCTTCAAAATAATCTTCGATAGTAAATATTGATTGCTCAACTAAAAACTGTTCAAGATATATTTAAAATTTATTTTTAGCATTGATTGATTTTATTCACTTTGGTGAAGAATTGAAAAGTAGTATACCAATGCATTGAGTATCTTGTTTGAAAAACAATCTGTCCTATGAGTCCTATGAGAATTAGTCCTATGAGTATCCTATGAGAATTAGTCCTATGATAATCCTATGACAATTAGTCCTATGAGTATCCTATGAGAATTAGTCCTATGAGTATCCTATGAGAATTAGTCCTATTAGAAATTACAGGTAATTCATTTTCATTTTCTCTTTTTATTTTTTGTATTTCATGACATAGTGCACACCTGAGTTCATTTGGAGTTATGATACAATAATTCGTATGTTAATAATCATCCGATTTAAATATATATATATATATATATATATATATATATATATATATATATATATAAATATATATATATATATATATATATATATATATAAATATATATATATATATATATATATATATATATTTATATATTTATATATATACATATATATATATATATATATATATTTATATATATACATATATATATATATATATATATATATATATATATATATATATATATATATATATATATATAAATATATATATATATATATATATATATGTATATTTATATATTTATATATATATATATATATATATATATATATATATATATAAATATATATATATATATATATATATATATATATCTATATATATATATATAAATATAAATATATATATATATATATATAGGGGGCCCTATATGTGTATATTTATATATTTATATATATATATATATATATATATATATATTATATATATATATATATATATATATATATATATATATATATATATATATATATATATATATATATATATATATATATATATATATATGAAACGTGCTATGGTATATATGGTATATATACGTACTATGGTGAAATGTCAGGGCGCCTTCAAGCCCCTCAAGTTCGGATGTCTTTAAGTATTTTAAGAGCTTTCGACAAAAGAATCCTTTTCTTGTTTTGAATATGATTTTGACAACAGTTTTTTTGTATCCTAAACATTTTATTACTACGTGTTACTCCTCCCCAGAAGACGATACCCATATTGTAAACGAGACTCAAAATACCCGTGATATACCATTTTTTAAAACGTTAATTACAGTCCTATAGTCCCATGATGCGTATCGCATAGCATGCCTTATTCAATCTTACCGACAGAACATGCACATGTGCATCCCAATTCGAATGATTATCAATTTATCAATTATTATCATCATTATCAATTCATGTTATATTACAATAGCATCATATATTATCATAATAATTATTATCAATTATTATGAACATTTCTAATGATGTGTATCATTCTTTTGTCTGAATTCCACAAAATTGGACATTATTTCGTGAAAATATTCGTACAGTCTACTACTAGTAGGTAGGTATCCTTTTCTGATGTGGTTTTCGATTTTTTTGATATTTTTTTCTCAAAAAATGATCCCCACAATTTTATTTAGGCCCGGTATTACCAAGTCCAGTTAGTCTTTATCTGATCCTGTTTAAACTTGTTTTCACCATTGTTACCCATGCTATTTTTTCTAACCAACTCTAAGATAAATACTAACTGGCCGTGGTGATACCGCGCCCAAGGCCCGGTATTACCACGGCCAGTTAGTATTTATCTGACAGTTGGTGAAAACAAATAGCATGGGTAACCATGGTGATAACAAGTTTGAACTGTCAGATAAAGGCTAACTGGACTTGGTAATACCGGGCCTTAATAATCATTTAGTATAATTTAGTACTAGAATTCAGTATTTAGTATAAATTCAGATAATGGCATATGTGCATATCAAGTTTTATCACAATGTGCGATTTTGACTTATGAAGTACTAAATTGAATGAACAAATACAAAACATGTTTTTGTATTTTGGAAAACGGTGAAATTGAGTCTCGCTTCAGTTCATCCAATAAATTACTCACTCAACGTGAACAGTTTCCTCTCACACATGTTCAAAAAGAATATTCCAAAGCCTTTTTTCAGTTCTTAGTTTGAATATTCTTTCGAAACTAACAAGTGCTAACAAAGGATTGTCAATTGTCGTTTTACTTTTTCCGATCGAATATGCCTATATAAAGGTGTAGTGGGAGTTGGTCCTCACGTAGAAAATACGTATTCTCACCAGCAAAACGGATGGAGAACTAATTAAAATCTCTTCAGAACTCAAGGTACTAACGGAGAACGAACGAAAGCCGTTTGAATATTACCGATCGCACATGTGAGGCACTAACGTGAAATTGGCCCCTTAGTTGGAAAACACGATTTTCGGGGTCAACGGAAAAGAAATAGAAAACATATTCCGAAGCTCACGGGTACTCACGAGAAACTAACAAACTCCGTTCTGAATTATTCGATGGGATAGTATAAGTTGCCAACTTCAAGGAGGTAAATTACTTCCCATTTCTATGTTGAAATAACGATTAACTCCAAGTCCATGTAGTTTACTTATGTTCAAAACAAAAGGAAAATTATCATCTGTTTTTAAATGTTAGTTAAAATAAATTGCGCCCAAGCTCTCTCACCAGTAATTTCAGTGACGAGTCTCCTAAGGCTTTTACTTCTTTCGTTTTTTAATGTTGATTTACGGCGCTATTCAAATAATTATTATCTCTTCTTCAAAAGTGTAAATACAGCAATCTTTTCGAGAAGAAAAAGTGAAATCGCTCGTAATGTCCATAGTAATTATAATCATTAGTGGTTGGAAAGAGAAACAGTGAATCAATCTACTCATTTTTACGTAATAATAATCAGTGAAATGAGGTAGAGTTGAATGGTTGGGATTTCAATCTATTATTTCGCAGCAGACACAATCGTGAACTTTTATTCACGGCTTAACCCATTACTATCGTTTCTATCCCACTTATCAAAGAAATGAAAATGTATTATCCTGCCGCATTCATTGTTCCATATTTATCCAATCACTCAAACGGAACATTTAATCCGCCTCATTATTTACTCCAGTTTCGTAACATTTCAGGAATATAAATTGTTTGTGAACCATGTTTTTTTTTCCTCAATGGTTTACAAACCACTTACCACAGATCCAATACTAATTTCAAATATGTATTCACTCACTTTTTGGTACAGTTAGAAGTACACAAAACATCAATGCGTTTTTTTAAAAATATCTTCCAACTTTGTGTTTGTTTGAAAGCCATTCGTTTTTTAAACGATTCAGTTAATGATTATTTCTGTGATGTTTTTCAGAAACTCTTTTCATTTCTCGCGTCTAAAAACAATTCGACACACTATCTTGTTCCGCTAGATGCAAAAAAAGACAAACAATTAGTTTAGAAGCTCATGTCAACAAGTCTGTCTCATTGTTGTAGAATAATGTAAATGAGTTATCTAATATTCTTACAGATGTCTGGTGCGCTTCTGCTACTCCAACTGTTACTGATAGTTTCGGTGGGATCTGTCAACCCTGGTAAGTAAACCAACTGAACTTCACAAGGAACATCATTCCGGAAAGTTGATTAATTTTTTAATTAACTCTCAAAGTCAGTAAGGAATAATTTTATACCGCAATGCCTTTGTAAAGTTTTTCCTTGTTTTCCAAGTTCCGCCCCGAGTACAATCTGAACTTCTTAACCTTTGTCAGTTTTTATCATTTTTTAATATCGTGAAGAAATAGAAAATTAGAATAATGCATTTTATTTTTGGCGTTGAATAATGTATGTAAGATGGTTTAGGGAGTTAATGCACCGGACTGTGAACTGGGAGACCTGGATTGATTGATTTACAGCTCTCGTTTAGACCTTGTTTCTTACCCACAATTCTCTACCAAACCGAAACCCTCCAAATAATGGATTGCTTTCATGCCACACACAACTTTCCTACAACGCGATCATCCCTGGAATCAATACATGAAAACAATTTAATAACATTACTTTCGTCATCATCATAATCACTCGCGATCATTCACTGTTATTGAACAGTCATTTTAAAAGTGACATACGATTGGATTGTAAATGAATAATAATTATTACTGGTATCATTTTGTATATACCGTTACAGATTCATATTACATGTAATAGGTATATGATACATTCTCTAGCGTATGAGTGACATATTATTAGCCCACATTGAGAATCATCCGTTTGGCATCACATGCTACGTAGCCAAGAGGTAATTTATAGCGCAATTACTCTATAATTATGATACATTGTTGTCATCATTGATGGGTCAGCCATTAATATGGCTTAATTACTAACTAGATTGTGTCGCATAATTTGTGATGTTTACTTATTGCTCATTAAATATACGGCGCAAGGGGCTGAGCCAATATTTCAGGATTTGATTAATCATTTCATCTTCAATTATAAGTACAATAACAATCAAATACTTTATGCTCCTTATATCAACGTGGCTATCCGTTGGACTGGAACTACATTTGCTATTTGACAACGCCGCTTTTCTGTTAGTTACATTAGTTTACATTAGTTTATAATAGGTTTGTTGAGTTGGGTTGATGAGATTAGATATATGAGTTGATATAACTTGGGTAGGCCTATGCACACAGAAACAATAACAACAACAACTACTAGTACAACAGCAACAACAACAACTTGTACTACCACTACAATATTAAGATCGCCCGTACTACTTGAACCTAGTCCCATCATAGACATATATTACCGAGATACGTTACTCGACATTAAGAAGGCGTACATATTTGTGTCTCGGCAGTAACTTCACACCGCTTTGCAAAACGGGAAGTTGCCGCCATATTCGACATGCATTAGTGATAATATAGAATGCCTTGCTTAGATTCTATTTGTAAATGTTCAATATGGCCGCCGAGATTGGAACGAGCATATGTGTCACTATCGGATGCAGGAGTAACGTATCTCGATGAGGTAATATATATCTATTTGGTCCCACTCATGGAGATGAAAAAATCTTTTGAATTCTAAATGATGAATTATTTGAATTGAAAGAACAAGTCACACTCGTTTTGATAACGCACATAACCTTTCCGATAACTAATAACTTTTACGTTTCATCGTATTCGATGTTGGTGTAGGCCCCAAGTCATCAGCCGAGTGTCTGTATAACGCATGGCGGCTTAAGGGTTATGATCGAGCGCTGAGCCAAGAAAGCTCAGTAAACCCAGCATCCAGAAGCCTACTGTGTGCAATAAAGATTTGGCTTATTACCATGAAAATGGGCGATCTGAGAAATCAAACCCATATCTCTCGAATCCAAGTACAATTCGCTAAATCACCGTACCACCTATAGTTTGGTTCATTTCACCGTCGCTAGATAAAAAAAAAAGAAACCACGGTGTATTTCGAGCCTATCTGATATTGTATAAAGCTCCTGACCCAAGTGTGCTAGCTGTGTGCGATAAGTCGCGCGCGCGCGGCGTTTTCTAAAGGGTTGTTCGAAAAAGGAGAAGTCTAGTAATGCTATCTACATCTCCCTTTTGTTTTCCCGTAAATCTGTTCCACCTTGCCCCTCACACCCCCAACCTATACACCTACCCCTATCTAACGTGGTCGCTGGAGGCATTATTTCTCTCCAGTGCGCGATGATAAAAAAAAGAAATATGTTAACTTTTTTTCACCAACTTTGAGATTCAAATCGAGGCAATACCTCGTTCATGTTGTCAACTACAATCATAAATTCATTTCCATTCTGTTGTATTCTCTACATTGGAATAACGCCTGTTTGAAATAATATTCCCATGCAAATGTAGCTTTGCCATTCTAGAATGTCAATCAGTGACAATATGAAACAAATAGCATATTGTTAATGAGAGCGGAAATAAACCCATTTTCTGTGAATGAAAATACTTTGATAAACAACATGTATAATATACATCGAGTGATATAGCTCTATTATATGTACGAGCCTCTCTCTGAAAGTGTTTCAGTAAAGAGACTTAAGTCAAAGTCTGACACGTAGGCATGTACCACGTACGCTTGTAAATCTCCTCTACTGACCAACCAGCGAGTTCGGCGCGTCACGGTCTTACTCTTAGATGATGGAGTTATCACACAGAGTGCTATCTGATTATCTTAAGTGACAGTTCTCTCACCTAGGCGTGGCGATAAGCAAGTAATCTAGAATCTATTCGACATTATTAAAAAAGGTAATCCTTGATATGAATCGGTAGTTTTTTATGTAGGCAAATGTAGCCTTTTTTAAAGTACTTTTTGTTAGTTGTCTTTTTTTTACAATTTCACAAGGAAGAATTTTTTGATTTACATTCTTTCAAGTTTTAAATAGAGCCTACAGTTGGATATGTCAGTGTGAACACAAAATCTTCTTGTCATTTAATCAACTCGGCCGCCCTGGGCATTCCGTCAAAAAAAGTAAAATACACATGCAGAGAAAGTGCCACAAGAGTCGCGTGTTTAGGTCTCATTCACGCTAATTGAGGAGGACATCTCAACATATCATTTATGAAACCGAGATCACATTTTCAAAAAAGATTTATTGGAAGTAGATTATTGGTAAACTAAAATATAGTCCCAAGGTCTATTAAAATGTAATAGACACACAGTTACAAACTATGAAATTAAAATATTAAGTAAATTTTCATCATTAGTTTGTAGCTGCGTACACGATTACAATTTAATATGGCAAACTATTTTAGTTTACAAATTTACTCCCTCAAGCTCTACTTCAAACTCATAAGCTGCCTTTAAGCGTGAACAAACTTCTCTCATTTTATTAATATTTTTTCAAACATACTTTGAAATATAAGAGGAAATCCAGGAACTGTAATTAATTAGTTATCAACACAAGTCTGCTGAGTCTACTGTTGTTATCATTGATAATAAAAACGAATGTGTTACCCACAGTGACAGCTGAACATCAGAACTTGTATGCAGACGTTAACAAACCTGCACAGCAGCATTGTAATAAATATAGACATAGAAATTGAAACAATGTGTCCACCTTTGTTAATCAATAGCATACGCGCGTGAATAGAACCCATACATGATTGTATCTTCCCTGAATAGCCAATGAAACACTAACGAGTACCTCCCAGTACCGGCGGCTTTCTAATTGCACACGCTGTGATACAGGGTTCGAGAACAGAAAGCCAACAAGCAAAAACGGAAAGCAACGTAGATACCGTTATTTTATGGAATGCGATAAAATGAGATTGGATGTAGTGCTGTGTAGTTAAAACTTGAAAGGTATGAATAACAAAAGAAAATGTAATCGATTTTTGATTCGAATCGAACACGACTACACACACACACACACACACACACACACACACACACATATATATATATATATATATATATATATATATATATATATATATATATATATATATATATATATATATAACCTATAAAACCTGCATAAAACCTGCACAGCTCCGTTTTAATGTCACGGAGTATTTTATCTCTTAATTCTCATAGATTTGAAAATGTATTCCATGTATTTTTTTTTTATCCGGCTCTCGTTATGATTCCACTTACAGGAGGTAAGGGTTCCAGTTCACTTTTTACTCTGGGAATGGAAGGATGAGTGTTGAAAATGAGAACTGCTATATTTTTTCTGTTTAAATAAGAACAGTATTTCAATTGAAATCACCACTTTGGGATGTACATTATTCTCTTTTGTTGGTACATCGAACTTATAGAATCATTATGGAACCTGGAATAAATGCAGGTTCCGAATGAGGGTTCTCATGAAATGAAAGTTCGGTTCCGGTTTCAGAAAAATAACATTTTTTTCGATTCCGAAGTCCGATTCCGGTTTGGTTTCTTGAATTAAACTCATGTTCTCAAAATAAAATAAAAATAAACATATTGTATACGCTTCAGTTCCGTGAATATTATCCTACATTTTCCATTGAACGTCAAAAAAAAAGTAATTTGTTACCCAACTTGATGAAATTGTCTGATTCATCAGATATTTCAATTCGCTATGTGCTCGAAATGATTCTACAAGCTGCATACTTGGAAGTACATAATGTACATTTAGTTATCCTCACTCCAGATATCTAGATGATTGATGAAATAATGCAATACACAATGAACTGTTTATGTTATCGGAATTATACATCAGAGAGAATATGTTAGATGAACTTTAAATAATAAACACAGTAATTGTAATACAACTGTGAAATTGGAATTGATATGATTAGTTCATATATACCTTCATTCGGAAAGGCTTATTTTCAATAAAACTAGAAAACAATCTCTTCAGTATATGGACAATAAATTGTAGCCGGCATCATTTTAATTGCACTTAAAATGCATCGATCTGAATCAGTTAATTTTCGAAGTACACAAAAAAAGATGTGTTGACACTGAGTAAAACGACGATTATAACATGAATAAAAATCGTAACCAATCTATAAGTGGTCGTGCGTAGACTATTACAATCCTTTATGAATAGTTTACTAATAATATTTCCTCATTTCTGCTCAGACTATGTTCGGTTGTTTCTCATATCAATTTTTGTTGAATGAATTTAATACACTTATTTATAACTCATCCCAATGAAAAGTCTAGTGAGGAATAATCATGGCACCTCCACCGAAATAAAATGGATTTAAAAAAAATCGTCAATAATCAATATCAAACCCAAAAATTATAAACACGTGTACATAAATGTGAATATTTAGCTGAGGGTTTTATAATTGAAAAATGTATAGATGAATACTCAATTGTTATTGCCGTTTTTGGTAATGAGTTGATAAGTGAAGTGTTGAATTAAATCAATCTTCCTGAGGCAGTATCCTGGCTTCTGCAGAACGTATTTATTTCATCAATAGTACTTCATACTCATCGTTATTATTTCATAAATGATTCGCAACTCATCGATTGTCAATTCCACCAATGATTCGTTGCTCATTGGTTGTTGATTTCATCAATTGATCATTCGCTCATTGATTTTTTTTATCAACAATTGATGCCTATTCTCTCATTTGAATTGCTCATTTCATCAATGGTACGTTGCTCATTGATTGTTTATTTGTCTTCATGTCAATGTCGTGTTGTTGAGTGAGCAAGAGAGAAGTTAACCCCATGTTTTGTTTGCGTTTAACATCAACATGTGTAGCCAGCCTATAGGTTTCTGACAGATGAATTGGATATTATGTTGATTGTGGGTGGTATTGTCATCATACAAGAGATTGGGGAGGGGGAGGGGGGAGGGGAGAGGGGGAGACAAACAATCAACATCATTCAGCTAAAAACACGGAACTGTGATGGTAGCTGTCCTTGTTCCAGTGTGGCAATGAAACGGTTACAATGACTGTGGACAATACATATAAAAATGAATCAAATATTTGAATTACTACAGTGAGGATACTTGTATATGATATGTAGGCAGGAATACAAATCATATTATCTATAGTCAAGGTGCTATAAGCGTACTAGGAAAACGCCATATATGCGTTGTTACACGAGCGTATAGTAATATTATGTCGCTTCTACTGCCAAACTTTTGCCTACATTTGCCAATTGGATGACATTTAAGTTATAAATGGGTAAAAACTGCTTCGAGCGGTACCAATTTGGCACATTTTATGTTTTTTCTTAAAAATGGCTGACCCTATCAAGCTGAGAAATTCCAGAAATGTGCATCAAAATTTAATTCAACTTCACACAGAATTTCATATTTTTTGAAAATAAAAATATTTTCATTTTTTTTCCGCCATGTTATTCTAATAGGTGTTTTTAAAATTTCTGAAATTCCTAAAGATAAAAGTTATTACCCGATGATGCCACAAAACTATACAAATCTAAGTTAGATGAGGAATCATAATGAAAAAAAAAGTTTGAAGTTTTGCTTTTGACCTGTGCAGAACCGACAAAAAAAACATAAAAACATAAAAAATAAATAATAAAAAAACATAAAAACCAACACCAATTTTTTTCAGTATGTCAAATTGAATCCTCGATAAAAATCGTCTAATAAATAGACCAATCCACCACTAGTGGTAGTATTTGTTAGCTAAGTTATCAGCCGCAAAACCAGTTGAAATGAAGGCCTATGTGGGGGACATTTGAAAAGTTTGTACCTAGCATTATTTTCATGTACTTTGTCAGGAACTGAATATAGATTATCACCAATCTATAAGCGGGAAAATAATTTGAAACAAAATGAGTGTTTGCAGGAAGCTTGCAGCTGGCTTGCCGGAAAATAATAGGCCTTTCAGAATAACAAATACGTAAGTCTTTGAATTGTCATATTTTGTATCCACAATATAAGAACGTCTTCTATCAAAACAACAAAATATCATCGTTTTATTTGTGTAGCGTGCCACTTTCGGGTTATCATGATTTTTCAAGGTTTACAAAAAAACTCTACTACATCTTCCGAAAGCATTCAATTTCCAAAAGTGCAATGAGATTCAATATTTACTGGAGTTTTTACAATTATTTTGTTGTTAGACATCCAAAAGATGATTATATCGATCAATAATCAGTATAAGCTTTTCTAATACACAACTACATTATAGGCTACACTAGAATTGGATTTCCAAAAATGGGGAAAACAATAATATGTAACTGTAAGTACAAATGAAATTTGACTATGGCAATTCAAAAGAAGGAGGGTACTTGTTCACTAAATTAATTATTTTTGTTATTCAGGTCCAAATAATGTACGATAGATGACTAATTTTGCTTTTAGTGTGATTATTGAATTTAATCAAGTTGATATTTATAACACAAAATCCAATTAAACGTCGCTCAAATATTCTAGTCTTCATTTCATTATTGCTTTTGTTGTAATTAAAACGGATTCTATATTATAGAAGCGATGCCCAAGATACTATGATGGATTATACCATACTGTTTCAAGCCGACAATGCCTTAAGGGTTTAATCTCATTTCACTAAGCTGAATTAAAAAACGATCAGTTATTATTTTATGCTAAAACTTGTACATAAAAAAAGTTTTGAAACAGTTGACAGATGAGTTTCTCAGTGTTTCTGGTGGGCGGTGGTTTGAAACAGATCCCGTTTCAGGGGCGGTGGTTGAACAAATTCTGTTTCAGGGGCCCTAGTAGAAAATGAACATGGCCTACACGCAATGCACAGGTGTGATAAATGGTTTCACCACTGGTAATACTAATGCTAAAATCTTCATAGTGTTTAATGTGCTCTTTATACCAAGCTATGTAATTAATCATCATATAATTCATAGCCGACCATGTAAATCATTTTGCATACTTTATAAAGTGTGTATCTTATTTTAGATTTTCACCAGTACAATTTTGTATAGTATTTCGTGATGGGAAAAAATTACTTTCGTGGAAATTTTAATTATCATGTCTCCGCGGGTCATTATTTCATTTTAATTAAACTATTTCATGTTCGGGTCAGTAGATTGAAAGCATTTTGTAGTATGAAACTTATACACTGGGCAAACGCAGTAAATGCGTTGTGAGATGAGCGTGATATCTGAATAAGGTATAATAAGAGTCGTTAAAGTAGTTCTACCTTTGTTACTTTATCGACTCTTGTATGATCGAAAACTCTGCACACCTTGACGCATATAAAAAATACTCAATTGTTGGGAAAATATCGAATCTAGAAAGCAGTGAATCTTGGCAACATGAATTCTGCTATTATTTCTATATATTTGATGAATAAAATAGTTAATTGAATCATTTTCTTCAAAATACCTGATTCATCTTGCATACAAAATTATGATAATGTGTATCATTCATGTGTACACATTCAAGAAAATTTTCATTCTCTTTGGAGAAATTTTATTTTTTCAAATTTTCTTGCCCAGCCTAATCTTATGGTGATTTTATAAACTTTGAGATTATATTCCTTAAAATTGATTCAACCGATTCATTATAAAAACTCTAAAGTTCTTAGTTGGATAAGTTTGCGTGTACGGAAAAAGTTTCATGTTGATCAGTCGAACCCTGCGACCTGTTCAGTGCTTACATTGCAAACAAAAACACATACAGACAAAGCTCTATAAGAGAAGGATGGAAGTCTTCGCGTTCGCTCATCTCATAATCAAAAACTCTATACACCTTGACTCATATCAAATATACTTCATTCGGTAACTATCGAATCTAGATAGCTGTGAATCTCGACCACATTTTCATATACCACCTACTATTTCTATCTATTTTTTTAATACACAAAAATTATACAATGATTTTGTTCAAAACGGCCGTTTCAAATTGCCTACAAATTCATAATAACGTGTATCATGTATGTGTTCTAATTCAATAGAAATTCGAATCTTTTTGAAGAGATTTTATTTTTCAATTTTTTTAATCAAGCCTAATCTTTTGAGGTCTTTAGAAATTTTGATATGGTGCTTCTCAAAAATAGTCTAATCGATTTGACCCCAAAGCCATACAGTTCTAAGTTGCTGAGTTTCTAAGTGCACAGACAATTAAGCTCCATAGAAGAAGGATGAAAGTTTTCGCTATCGCTCATCCAATAACAATAAATTCGATAACATTTCAATTTAAAAATAATGTTGTATGCGATCTAAAAAATGGAAATAATATTTCTATGAATTTAAATGTTATTTCTTTCACGTGAGCAACGTTATATTTTCACACTTCAGTTTCGGAAATGTATTCCATGTAATATTTACAAACCAAACAAAATTGAGTACAATACGGAGTTATTAAACAGGAGTGATGAATAACAAATTGTCAAGTGAGTCTTCGATCAATTTGCCTACGTTATATTGTTGAATCGAAAGTAACGATACCTCTAGGATGTTCAATCATTATTCAATTGTAAATATCAATTTTCACATATATATGCAATCAATTGGAATTAATTGCCTCATCGCAATGAAATCTTTGAAGCAAACAACATATTCATAATAAAGGAGAGAAAAATCCCTTTCAATTAATAAAGATTAAAATGTAATTATTTGAGTGCAATGCAACAGGCAAGTTGTTTCAGATCAATTGTGCTCACCTCTCAAGCATTATTCACAATTGAATTATAATTGAAGGCCCTGAAGCATTATACAATTCGTTACAACGTTGGTCTATCTTGATTATACTTAACAAACATTTCATATTTGTCAATACTTTTGTAATTGTTAAGGCTCTATCGCTTTCTTGTTTTGAAAGGGAATATCACTTCTTTCATGAACATCAAATAAATGAATGCTGAGAAAAGTAATAATCCCGTTTTCATAAAATCGTAGCAATGATTAATGCTCCCACATCATTATGAATAAATTACCAACAATCGTCAAAGAAATACCTTACAAAGAATTTAAATCAACTATTAGAATGCATCTTCTGAAGAACACTTTCTACTCCGTAGAGGATTTCATGGACACTGGCAAATTTATAATTTGAATCATATTTCATATTTTTAGAACCTATTTCATTTGTTAAGATTATTTTAAATATTATTTCAAATATTATTATTATCATTTTAAATATCACTATCATTACCATTATTGTTGATTATCAATGGATCTACTTGATATCATATAATGTAAGCCACATTTATAAGTTAGTAAGCTGATAATTGTAAACTGCTAACCATTTAGATTTCCTCGGAAGAGGGTCAAAGGAATTATTGATCGAATAAATAAATAAATCATAAGAGGTGATTGAAAAAGCTGATTCGAATAACCAGGTATCACAGAATACAGGCATGGACCAGATTATTTCGGTCGCTTAACACAACCATATTTATTCTAGCTTTTCATCAAAATATTAATGCACTTTGATTTCGATTCTGCGAAAATAAATGGCCAACAAAAGTTGGTTAAAGTCATGGCATTTTCGTTTTTTCAACGGTCATTTCAGTCGTGCTTTCATTAGGATTCCGTTACATTTCAACGAACGTGAGAATAACACTATCAAATCAGTTCAAACCTACAATAACACCGGAATAGTTTTTTTCAGATCCTGAATAATGTTCTCTGGTTTAAAAATACTGGTTGAGCGGTCTGAATGTGAGTCATTCAATTTATTCAATTCACTACTTGAAATACACATCTATCTCAGTTTCATAACTTCCCAAGGATTGTTAAACTAATGCTGAAAATATGTAAAGTAATCATCATTCTGCAGTATCAAAATATGTATTTCCGGTTTCATAATAAGGTATTTCTGCTATTTTGTTATGTTATTTATACATTATGATGATGGTAATCTAACAAGGACTTGAGAAGAAAGGTAGTTCATTTATTGGTAATAACTTTGTGATGTCGTAATTCTTCCGTCTATAAATAATTCACTTCCCATTTATAAATATATATTCTTTTCAAATGAATCTGATAATTGTATATAGATATAACTTCCAGTCTTCCGAGTTGCGTCGTGTATATTATAGTGAAAAAAAGCTATCCATTGGAATGAAATGATATCACTTTCGGTTAAAAAAATGATATCCAATCCTGATAAACAACGATTCTTTGTATCCACGGAAGAAGAAGATTGTCTACCAATATAATGAACACACATATCACCATTTATTTGTGTGGCTGTAGTATTTCCATAGTATTATGATCTCGGATGACAAGATTTACGATAAGAAAAGTTAAATCCATACGGTTTCAGCAATTATCAAAGTTTTTACTCACACAATCTCTAAACGTCAACTAAAGTAGTTGATTATTGAATTTCAAAATGAATCAAATATTTAATATTGACCTAAAATGACAGTAATTCCAGTTTCAAAACCTCGCTCGCTAGAAAACCGGGAAGACTAAAGGTGTTTGGATCTCATCCGAAGATGAACACATTTCACATCACTTGTCAGACGTTCCTTCAGTTTGGTTGGATTATTTGTGCTGTTGCCAATTCCTGTTATTTCGACCGAAGAAGAAGAAGGAAGAAGAAAGAAGGAGTAGAAGAAGAAGAAGAAGAAGAAGAAGAAGAAGAAGAAGAAGAAGAACAAGAATTAGAACAAGAAGAAGAAGAATAAGAATAAGAAGTAGAAAAAGAAGATTAAAAATAATAGATTATTTACCAGTGTTATAAAATCTGACCGCGAAATTTGATTTGACTAAACTTTGCTTTGTCTTGACTTATGTGTCTGGTTATTTAATTGGAACAGACTCGTATAATCTATGTCTTTCAGCTTCGGAGACACAATAAACCCGAACTCAAAGCCCTGTTCGATGCGGTTGAAGTACTCCTGATCTGCATGCAGTCAAGTTGACTGGTCGTGGGACTTGAAACCTGCAGAGCTGCCGCTCGACTAGAAATAGATTATACAGCTAGGAATTCAGTCAATGAACTGACATTGAAATAAGGGTACTGGCGTCACATGGTCAGACTGTTTGTTGACCAAGAGGGCGGTGGGAAAAGGGGAAGAGATGATTACGAGCGGTGGAGGGGGGGGGGGGTTGAAGAGAGCTCAACTGGATAATCGGTGACCGAGAGATCAGGACGAAAGTTGGCTGTGGGTTTGTATCCACGATAGATACCTTGGATAAGAGATGTACTTCTAGCTGAAAACCAAATTGTTAAAAATGTTACCGTATTTCCAATGGTTTAATACAACTCTTTTAAGAAAATTGATAACACATATCATCAATCTTTCTTAGGAAGATCAATTTGTTTGTGATACGCAATACCACAGGATAAAATGAGAATAAACCATGTTCTCAAGACATCCAGAAAAATGCTATCAGATTTAGATTTGTAAATTTAAGATATAACCTTTACAAAAATATTTCCAACTAAAATCGATCAACAAGAAAGCAATCAACCAAGAATAGAAATCAGCCACTCCTTGAATAAATAAATAAATCTGCAATTATTTCTGAGACCATTATTTAATTCATCTTCATTATCATTTTTCTGCTGAACACCCTTTGTGCGCTCGTTAATCATCTGCCTTATTATAAATACTCAGTGTGGAAATACATATTTTCTAATCAATCTGAGTGTAATGTTAGCTGAATTGAAAATGTTTGTGTTTCTTGCTCCATTCAGGATATGTCTTCACCTTTGCAGCCAGATTGACTACGTAACTGTATTTTGAAATGAGCTCTGGAGGTGTTTGTTTACTGTTGAATTCTTTCCATCATAACTTGATACCAATAAGATTATTATGAATATCAATATTGGTTCCACACTATTTTGACGACTTGTTAATTCATTGCTGTAGCGTCTTGTGAGTTCGCGGGTAGTTCGGTATTTCTATTTTCATAATCTATCTCTGGTTCAGCGGAAGTCTCCCATATATTTCTGTTATTCGAATGAATATTAGGGTTTAAAGGCGCATCGACAGCGAGATCATTTAGCGCCCTATTATTTGAGTTTTTGTTTGATTCTTTCTACTTATGATTTTCTGCTTTTCTTATTACCCCCTTTTTAATAGTTTCGCAATTTTGTATAGTTCATTCAATCAGCTTGTTCATTAGATACGTTAAATTTTAGTCTGGCACATTCACCTTGTTGTTACATAAGTACATCGATGTCAAGCGTTTTACGAGGTTCACGAGGTCAATAATCGTGAATTGAAGAAATGTGGAATTATTGTGGAACCATTGTGGAATTATTATCAAAATCACTTTTTCCGCTGCTGGCCAAACGTTGGAAAGACTTGAATCATGACGCATATCCCCTGCCAAGTACAGTTAGTAATCTTGTTGTATATGTTTGTTTTAAAAAGTTGTAATAATTCAACATAAAAATGGCAGAATTTTCACTACTGTACCTGAATAATGTTCTTAGAAAGAATTTTTAAATATTTGTGTATGACGTTATAGCATGACTTTATGCCTAGAATAGCAGTAAGCATACACCACCAAGCACAAGATGAATATGACAACTTCAATGTTTATTAAAATATAGATTTAGTTTATGTCTAACTTGTGACAAAGATAAGAAATAGCAACTTTTCCCTGACATTTTTTGCCTTTCTCTACTTTCTTTCTCTAGTATATCTTTGAGTTTCGGTTGGTTGGGTTGGCAAACTGTTCTTCTGAATGATAACGACGTTAGTTACTGAGATGCGGGCCTTTAACTCTGAAGAGCATCTGACGCAACGGAAATGAAAAGCAGAATTTCAATTCGATAGTATTAAGTAGAAGCATCGAGAAGAAATGATTGATTGAATGGAACGATATTCTGATCAGAGTATAAGAAATAAAAAAACCCGATTCAGTTAAAATTAAATTGCTTTTTTTCTTACAGAAAATCCGATTACAATGGATCAGATGACGTGTATTTTCTTTGTCTGACTTATTATTTCTTCGATAACTGTTGGTGACATTTCCAAGCCGTCTTAATGATACTTTCTGTGGTGATGGGAAGTGATTTTATTGTATATCCTAACGCGATACAAGAGGAGAGAAAACGTTTATGGAATTTGAGAGACGAGTTAGTCTGTGTAGGCGATCCTCGATGATGGAAAAACGATGATGGAAACTTTGGTGATACTTCTTAGAAATAACTGTTGAGTCCGTTGAAATTAAATTAAGATTTGGAAACTTTCCTTTCCGAAAGAAGACATATAAATACTTCAAAGTATAGTCACCAACACAGATAATCATGAATAAAAACAGTAGAACTTCTTATTCATTGTACATAAAACAAGAAGTTTGTGAGAGAAAATATTGTGTAGTATACATGCTATATAGACAAGATATAGACAAGAGAATGAGAAATATAACTGTAACAAATTAGTCGAGATGTGAGTTGAAATATACTCTACTCCAGAATTGTAAAAATGAGTATTTTCCTAGAAAAGATTCAAAATTATTCAAAATTATCAAACATATCTGCACTGATAGCAATATATATATATATATATATATATATATATATATATATATATATATATATATATATATATATATATACATATTCCGGTATGTATGTATATGTGATGTCTGAAGTTTTGAGGGCCGTTGGCTGATGGTGATTACCATAATTATTATAGTATAGCTTTGAGCCCGCATAGCTAACCCGGGTGTTTTAGTTTTCTTCCCGGATGATTTGGAATTGTATTGGTATTTTCTAGCTATGTACCAAATTTCGTGCAGGTAACTGGAAATACAATATTCCGGTGAATTTTAGCCTCGTTTCAGGGGTAGTTTTCGGGAAAACCCGGACGAATTTGGCTTGCTCTCTGGTTGATTTGGAATTGTGTTGGTATTTTCTAGCCATATATCATATTTCGTGCTAGTAACCGAAAACGCGATATTCCGGTGAATTTTTCACCCACACTGACCGCACTAGTAATATAGTATAAATATACATGAATATCTGGACAAAATTTTGACTTGGCTACATTTTTGATATCCGTTTTTATCGCCGCTAAATGGTTTCTCGTAATTGAAAGACTTAGCTAACATTTTCACACAGGAGTGCTTTTTGCTTAGGATTGTCGCTGCTATAAAGAACGTATATTATTTGATTCTTACTTACTGAAGCTTAGTCACGGATACACAGCTCAAAGTAGAAATACTAGAGAAAGAAAAAATCGACCAACCACTCAACTCACGGCACTGAAGAAAATAAACGATTCAGTATCAGTCAATATATTTTACAGTTTGCTTTTTACATTTTATTTGTACTTGCAGTTTGTTGTTAAAATCAGATTGTCATTCTAAGGTTGTTTCCAAGGTTCGTGTATGGGCAGTTAAGAAAAACAAATACATTAAGTTTAATAGCCGACCTAAATTATATGGAGACAGTCGTGTGATTCTCATTTCAAACGAATATAAAAGTTCCAGTAACATGTCATCGTACAGTAATTGGCAGTTTTAGGAGTATATAATGTACATATAAGTGTAGACCAGGTAACTCTTGCTCAGTATAACAGCCATCGTCGTTTTCCTTATCTTCAATCGGATTGCATTCGTGCAAATTATTTTTTTAACTGCGGTTTAACTTTCGATTGACCGCGTGATCAAGATCGTTAACTTAACGGCTGAATGAAGCGTCGCGTGCTTACGTCACAGTACGTCACGCACAAACGACTCGCGCATGCGTAGCGATAAAAACAAGACGCAACTCGTTAACGCATTTCTTTTCGCGAACGCACAGTTCGTTCAATAATTGCAATCTGTTGGTCTATATGTTGAAGTTGTTATTTTTCGCTGCGATTTCTTACGGAGTATTTCGAACGAAAATGGCTGCCTTGGGAATATTGACGAGCGGCGGTGATTTTTTTTTTGCTTTGCCTTCGAGATATATACATTCTTGGAAACGGAAGACAAACGGTTGCTTATATTAGCTTTTCTACACCAGTGCAAACTTAAAGGGGGTAAAAACACCGCCGCTTCATTTTACGATTCACTCCCAATTTCAATACTTTAATATCGTTGCATGAACCATGCAAATGAAGTATAGGCCTACGTATAAAATATGAATTCTCTCAATCTTTCAAGACTTTTGCTTCTCACATGAGCAAATGAAAAGAGAAAGACTGTGGGGAAGGAGGTTTGGAGGCTTATAAAGTTGAAGAGAAAGGTTATATTTTCTTGCTTGACGAGTCGGAGCCGTGAAAGTAATGGAGCAATGTTACTGGCTCTAGGGTAGACCTGGTAATGAGGGATTCATTTATAATAGCTCAATAAACAATGTCAACATGAAATATTCAAGGCGGGCGCGCGTGTAGATTCCATAGTATTCTCTTTGCACTTGAAACTGGGAACAAAAGATTTCGTTCCTGACAAAAGTCGAGCGTATGACATTCTTAACAGTTGGCACAATTCTGTTTAGTATAATTGTGAAACAATGTAGAAAAAATGAATAAAAAACATTTTATCCCGACAAAAATAGATGTATGTGACTATATCGAACCAACTCTCTATTTTTTAACAAGTAGAAATGCAACCCAACATATAGGCCAATTTACATTTTCACTCTAACAAATAGCAGAATCTTAACATCTGAGATCAACTGTTATATTTTTTGTTTTCCGGTGTTGATATTGTTGTGTATTAGCAACAGCAGTGGCAAATTTCTGGATAGATTGTGTTTAACCGGACACGGAAAGTAAGTAAGTAGCTGTTATATTGAGACAGATATTCAATAATATTCAATATTCATTCGATATTATTCTCCCAGTATTTTCACATATCTACATTTTCTCCTTATTGTTTGGCACGGTGTTATTTTTCTCTTTCATGAGGACTAATTTTAGTTATGTTGTGTGGGAGAAGGTGGCTCTGCCGTAGGTTGACAATGGCGCTTAGTAAACATGGCCGCGACAACCCTGCGATGATTAATAGGAGTTTTCTAATTGTCCTACTCAGCTTCGTTCAGCGAGCGACTGCATGTGAATATTTAGAGCTGGTGTTTTCGCATCGGAATGCTCATCCCCAGACCGGATGAGGTTAAATACGTGATATCCATTTAAAATCGTATAACTTCAATATTATTCGTGATTTATTAGAGAATAACTTCATCATCTATACCCAACAAATATGCCTTCATTTCCACTCCGCAGTGTGGTACAGAAAACACGGGTCTTCTGAGCTTATATTTGTTAATAGTTGTTATTGGAAAGGGCAACAAATCCATAGGGTGGAAGTGAATCACAAGGTTTGATGATGATAAGCTTGGTGTCCATGGTGACCATCAGAAAGCACAAATAATCAACTTTTAATATGTAGAAAACGAATGTTCTCAATTATTCAGAACACTGCGGCATCTAGTACCTTATCTCATCCCCGTATCTTAGTATATTAGTACCGGTATCTAGATATTTGATATCACAGAGATATTTGATAACACAAAAATTGAGAGCAGCAGCGCTGAAATATACATATTCTGATTTATTCTTATAATGAAAATGCTTTGTTTAGGTGATACCATAAAAGAAAGATATAAATGTCACACAATGTTGAAATGAACTGATTCCCCTTCATTTTATCCATGTGCGTTTTTAGCCCTCACTCTATACTACATCTTTTCACCGCGAGAATGCGCTAAATTGTGGATTGTGATTAGCCATCGGCCAGCCCGCCTAGCGAGGTTTCTGAGTGGTCGGAATGTTTACTAATTGAGGACATTAGGCGAGGATTAGGAGAGAAAGTTTTCATATTTTTTTATGCATAAGCGTGATGTGTGTCTGTAGTATATCTTTCGTCTATGTTGATACCGTACTGAGAGTTCGCTATCATAGTTGTTTTCTTATTATCATTGTTATCATCACCCATACCTCATGATTCACTACAGCCTAGATATTTGTGAGTTTCCCAATGTGGTAAAATATGTAATTCACAAATACCAGTATTAGTACCATTTTCCTCATATTTGGGATTTAATACGTCAAAGACGTACTCTACATCATCTATAATTACCCGCTCCAACGTCAAGCCAAGTAAAGGTACTTGTCATGTACTGCTTTCCCAACCTAACTTTGCTTTGTACAAATACAATTTTCATTTGCAACTACGTAACGTACACTCGTACCTTTTGTATTTGCCATAAAGCTTTGTCCCTTAGCGTTGAAATATTAATAAGTCGGGTAGAGAATATTTTACAGAGGTGCCGGCAGTTTTTGACATTCTCTTTGATATCTTTGGGTGGAAATACTTGCCGTTTCAACCTCATTCTTCTTCTACGCCCCCGCGTTGCAACTCTGTGGTGGAAAGGTCTGAATCTGTGAGTACTAATACTAGATTGAGTGAACGCCGTTAGGCAGGTTGCCAGGGCGGCGATGGTGACAAGCGCCACGATATTCACCCCCTCCCCCCCTTACTACCCCCCCCCCCTCCCCCCGCCACCCTCCTCCTTCGTGAGGTCAAGCATGTCAACATTGCTCAGCTTATATTACGTGGAGTGTCTATAAATCACAAAACAGCACGATTTTGTGGCATGGACACTTCTCTGGGGTCCACTGTCGAGCGGCCGACAGTTTGAAGACAATTTTCTTGGGCGATGGAAAAGTGAGTCGGTGCAGACAATATCTGCTCATATATACTATTTTATGCAGTCATTGAGTATAAATTACAAAAAACATTGTTCAGTCGTGAATACTAGATTATATGAATCAATGTGTTTCAGCTGATTTTATTACAAAAGGTTTGTAGATATGCCCTATCAGACAGAGGGAGGAATAGGGGGGATAGCTTTATTTCTCCATATTTCCTACTAACCATTATTTAATTAACAATCAATCTGGTGAAAAAATTTCAAAATCATACTTATTCCAAGAGCATTATCTTCACAAATCTTTATTCAGGATGACAATCATTCTAAAAGTATAATATTCAAATTTGGACTAGTATGTCACTTTTCATTGTTTCAAGTTTTTGAACCATACTGAATTTGAACATATCGATTGCCTTTGAGCTCACATATTCAACAATATAAAACAAAATATGGTACTTATATATAATTACAAGTTCGTCATTTTATGTAGGTAATTTTATTTATTGAATTGTATTCTGTATTGATCACAAGACTGGACCCTTCAAGTCGTTCCATGACAGTGAAGAGAATAACAAATAAACTTTGTTATATTCTCATTATATTGTGTATGTATGTATATTGTGTATATTGTCATCTATTTGTTCGTGAGTATTTTGACAATTTGGTATGTAATGCATGATTCCTGAGCAGCTATGCTCCATTCAGAATTATTCTGTAACATTATTTACATATTATTACACATCATTCTCTCCAGCGTACACGACACATTAGCTGTACCATTGTCACATAATTGTTGACCCCGAGTTGTTCTGCTACATCCATGTACCGATCGAAATGGCATATGAATTGGGAGTATAAACCGAATATATATAGACTATAATCCTGTAGAGAAGTGCACATACACATATGTTGAATTTACATCGGAAGATATCACAACCCAGAAACTGGATTTTAATTATTTATGACGATAAAATCCTGACCTCGCGGTTCATTATGGGATTCCTGAGAAATACTGAACTCCTTCTTGGAGCAATGGCAGCTATTTCCACATTTGTCATTACTTTTCTGAAATCATATAGCGGTAATATATCAAAATCATTCATTCAAGAAATAGTCTTCACAATCTTGAGAAAATTCTCCACAATCATCTCTTGAGCATATTCTCAAATTCTCCACAATCATCTCTTGAGCATATTTTCTCAACCAACTTGAAATCTGATTATAATGATTATATCATTCTGAAAATTATATTATCACTCAATTATATCAAGTATATTGTTTTTGATTTTACTACCATAATTTTATAACTCTTTTTCACTTTCGGCAATTATGATTCTAAATTTATAGTAAGCTGTACCTTCATGGTCGGTCATCGTGAAGATGAATAGTTGTCATAAATAAATGATTTTCTCTCCTGATTGTAGAGAAAACTAGAAATCAACATCTCAATTTTAGAAATTGAAATCAATTTTTTTGTTCCACAGAGACCATGAGTCGTGACTCAATCATGTGCAGGAACCTAAATATAATCGAGTAATGTCTACTAGTGAAAAAATGCCAGGTCCTGGATGAAAAATGAATTGATTGTGATTTCTGAAATTGAGATGATGATTCTAGTTTCCACTCAAATTACAAATCTTAAATCCAAAATCTGAAACATCCAACATATTTTTTAATTTTTTTTTTCAATAACATCGAAACTTGATACAATATCATTGTTCCCCAATCAAGGCTACATGGATGAGAAATAGGATCGTTTGGATGGGGCACCACAAGGGCGATCTTATCACCCCATTTTGATTTTTTAAAACCAATGAACTTCAACACCAGGACTGCGCTGTCTGCGACCATAATTTTCCGCCGCAGATAAAAGTCTTTCAGTTTCCGAAAGTCCGGAACACATTAGGACCGTTTCTGTGATGTTTATCCGGTCATTTACAGCATTGGTATTAAGAGTGAACAAAACACACTAATGTTGATATCTCCCACTTCCACTTATCTTTCACTCTTGGGTAATGATCACTTCTTTCCATTAACAGCAGATGTAAAGTTTATCATTATACAAAATGGACCAAAAAAATTAGTGATAGGCCTATAATTTTATAATTGGGCCTATAAAAAATATTTTGAACTATTATATACTAGGCAAACGCGTTATGTGTTGCCGCGTTGATGGATGAGCTGGAACATATCACCTTATCTTTGGGTGGTTATAATATATATACACCTTGAGATCCAAACCGTTACATCACTGCCATCTTATTTTCCATTATTGATTTTTCATGATAGTAAAGAAGGCTTTGTTTTAATCGTTTACATTTAAGAGGTGACACCTGTGGCTTGGATTTAATTGGTATCTTAATAGCATTGAGTGATTTAAAAAAATTACATTATATATTTTTTTACATCAAAACGGCTGATCCGATTCGAGTGAAAGTTCGAAGTAATGTGTATAATTATTATATTGAAATTCTCTGAGAATTTGAAATGTTTCGGATGAAAATTATTTCACGAATATTTTCCTGTGAGTTATTCTAATGGGATTTTTGAAAACTTTAAAATGAGAACTCAGAAGTGATTCAACCGATTGCGTCTCAAAACTATACAGTATCGAATCAGATAATGACACTTGTGTATGCCAAGTTTCAACTGATTTTGAATTCTCGTTTGACCTGTGGAGCGCGAACAAAAAAAAAATGTCACTTTTTTTCGGGTATGGCGAAATTGAGTCTTCGCTTCGCTCATCCAATAACATAATATAAATGAATATCGTAATTATGCGTTGAAATCTAGTTTAAGAGGCCGCAGGCGCTCGTATTTCACGCCGCAAACTCTCACGGCCGTAATTTTTGAGATATCAATATGATTGTTTTGGCATTCTCTTAGTAATTGACAAACGGAGGTTATCGCATTAACAGAATTTTGAACACAAAATTTGTAATTTTTCAAATTCTTTGAATGGAAAATGAAAAAATTTCTAGTTTACGGAAACCTAGATACATATTTTTGGATACCGAAAAAAAATATAGACTGTGAAATTTATCAAGAGTGTGAGTAAGGGAATTAACGGCGTTTACGTGAATATGAATTCGTCTGGCTAGTCTGTGGGTTGCGCCTAGCACACGATGCATGTTAAACTGGAGTCTGAAGCGAGCGAACAACGAGCCCGTGTAGAGCGCCTGCGGCCTCTTAAGAGTCGTGATGTCCTTCAAATATCACCGAACATAACTTCTTCACGACGTATAAGGCTAAACCAGGTTATGATAAAATCCGGCCCTTCCACTATTATCAATTGAATTATTGTAGGCTTATATCCAATTTAACACGATTATAATTACTCATGAATATTGCGAATATTTTATAAGCGTGCTGAGTGAATTATCGAAATAAACTGTGAAATATAGCTGCTTCAATACTTAAGATTATAAGATTAACTTATTATTTAAGATTAAGATTATACCCAAGAACACTGCAGGTGATTAATACTCAAAAAGACTAATTGCAAAGCCTATTTTATAGTGATACGGAGGCTCAGTTTTTTTCCATCCCGTTAATTCACGTGAACCAGTCATAAACTCGAGACTGGTTAACGTGACTTACCGGAACTTAAAAACACCGAGGCAAACTTGTTACTATGAGTCTTGCTTGAAATGTACTCTACCGTCATCTGTTGCAAATACAACTCGAGCCCTGTAAGCAAGTTGAAAAGTGAGAAAATATAAATACGTATAAATAACTTTTGTATATGAGTTATACTGTTGGCATACCTGCATTGTGTAACTTATTTATACTCAATTTTCTTAGTTTCCAAATGATTGAACATGCACTGACTTACCGCATGCAGAATACTTATGGCTTGACCTACTATTGTTCTTTCTCTTTTCCCTTCTCTCTTTCTATTGTTGTCCTTTAACATAGTTCTCGTGGAATTGCTTTTCAATTGTTTTGTGTTATTACTCGTCTTGGGAGACATTTTGTGGCGCCGACAATGCTCTGACGTGGAACTGAAGTGTGAGTGTGTGTGTGTGTGTGTCTGTGTGTGTCTGTGTTTCAATCGAGGCAAAGGAACATTCCTTATCGTTCCATTATTCAGAATATTGACACCGGCTCAGTTTCCCGATAGTATTTCGAATGAGAGTAGCATCAATATATGACCAAGAATACATAAAATTCTACTTCAATGGCCGTATATCACAAGACTGTATTTACGCAGAAACATTTCATTTCCCTTTACTTGTTTTCCATATCAAACTGACACTGACACTTTATAAAAACTGAAGATATATGGAGAAAATGTTGAACATTAAAGGTGAATAAATGAAAAGATTGACAATATTCAATTTCCGATTTGATTCAATCTACATTTCATATTTTTGTTAATCTTTCTCCTATAGGCCTATGTTAAATCGCTAGAGAATTCATCTCAATTTTGTAGAAATATTAAAAACATGTATGTTTCATTTTCACGATTAAATAGTTTAATGGCTCGTAAAAGTTTTCTGCACTGCTTTTTTAGGATGGTCATAAAAAATAAATAATTTCATTTGTCTTTGGGAAATGCTTGTTTCTCGAACATGGAGGGGTAACTTTATGGCCCGAGGTTCCACGGTAAAAATTATTACAGGGACGTGTCCAACCGCAGACTTGTTGCAATATTTAAAGCAATCAACAGAATTTCACTACACTTCCCAATTCAACCGTGGATTATTCTGTGCCTAGGAATCTTTCTCAATTGAATGTGTTCAACTTTAATGCTCTTACATATACCTATACAGGAGCCCAGGTATACACCTATGAGAGAGGGCGTTTCAGAAAGTGATGTTATTAAAAAAACATGTCCTGTGTTTCCTCTACTTTCTTAACAACAAAATAAGTTTTTAAGACAGTGTCGAGTTCTCAGTAACAAATATATATAGTAGTCCGTGTTAGTCCAGTACGCATAGGCATACCTGATAATATTACGTGTTTTAAAGAATATAAAAGTATTTTACGTACGTACATATAAATTTATACTCCCCATTTGATAAAAATCCATTCATGACGAATTTGAGTTCGATACATTTTCTTTGAAGACTGTTTTCTGAGCCCTTCGTGCACGCGGTTAGTACATACCACATCTTTGCTCTAAGTTGAACACGTAGGCCGAAATACGTATCTACTGGCAGTTGACGCATACTTAAATAAGCAGCTACAATACATCATGTAAGAAAATACCAACAAACAATTATACTAGGAAAACGCAGCATATGCGTTGTATCCGTCTGAAATTTTTATGGAAAACTATTCATACACATACAAACTTCTTGTTTTGGGAACTAATACTCTGATTGATGTACTTATGGAATATTCGAATCGTTTCCACTCTCGAATTAGTTTTACCTGTTGATTCTCTTAATCCAATACCATTACTTCACAGTTTTCTCTTCGAAACGACTGATCCGATTTGTGTGAAAATTTTGGAATAATATAATGGGCCTCTCACTCCTGTGTTTGGATTCCGTGGAAATTTGAATTTATTCATGAAAGTATTTTTTCTAAAATTTTCTATCCGAGTATTCGCATGAGACTTTGAAAAAATTTTTAAATTATTTTTTAAAATGAATTTTGTGCAACCGATTACGCCTCACAGCTTCACAGTGTCAAGTTAGATGATGACATATGTGCATGCCGTTCCATCAAAATGTATGCTTCCGTATGAGCGCGAAAAAAGTATATAGTTTTTACGAGTACTCTAAAATTGGGTCTTCGCTTACGCTCGTCCAATGAAACGCCATAAGTCTAACTAAATGCTTATTCACATGTCCAAGGTTTAAAACCACATCCTAATTCATCAAGATTTGGAATAAAAGTTCTCGAATTCCGAACCTACCCATCGATTTTTTGGAATTCCCGATAAATACCAAGTCAACGGAATGCAAAATAAAACATATCACTAGTTTTTAAATAACTCGCAACTGGGTTGGCAGATACGGCGTTATTTCACAGTGCGGCAGTACATGCTTTGACTCTTACCCGATCTGAGAGGTAATATCATCGGAGTACGCGTTACTTACATCCATAACTCCTTAACTTGATCAAGTGACTTCACTAGGGCGTCTTTTTCAACAGTCAACTTTTGAGAAGATAAAATAAAAAGATAAATAAAATCGTTGGAAATGTTTCAGTTTGGAGTTCGGATATGAATTTTGAATAGAAATATTTCATACGATTGACTGATTTTCTTTAAAAAATGATCACGTCATTACGAAAGCATATATACATTCGAAACGAGTTTTTTCCATTTGATAGAAATTCACTTCAATCACTTTGCCTTAACTTTCATTTTTATTTTCCAATATATCTAGATCCCGTTTTTGAAGCCGAGTATACGTTCTATTCGATGTTTCATTTCATTTTATTCTTATACTATGAAGAAATACTCTCAAGAATAGATATCGCTTTCGTCAAGTGTGAGTAACTACGTGACTGATCCATGAATTAATAAAATGAATCAGGATTATGCAAACGCTGAAAATTTCATTAATTTCTCTTAAGATGTTGCCTTTCCTCTTCAGCTTTAAAATGAAGTGAAATAATGAATTTGGCTCGAGGAAAGCTATATATAAGTATATATTTGCCGACTTTTCACTCTTCTTTTGGTAAATCACGGATGGTGTCGAGAGATTGTTGGTGGGGGAGGAAAGGGGGGGGGGGGGGGGTAGAGCCGGGGGGGTGGATTGTGTGGTGTACCGGTGATTACTTATGGGCCTCAGTTGCCATTTTATCCCAGTTCAGCACACTCTTCCACTCAGAACAAGCTTTCTAGAAAGTCATAGCCTAAAAAGATTATACTAACGACCCTATTTCGATACCATGCCAGTTCTTCCCTAGCAATCTGTATACGATTTGCACCGATATCACCCTTCCAGTCGTTTTCCATGCACATCCCGTTGGTTCACTTGAAAAGTACGGGCACGTAAACGAGGGCAAATCGTTTGATTTATAGAATGGCTAGACTAAAACAATAGTTTTCCGGAAGTTGGAACAAAGATTTATGGTGAATTGCCCCAGCCATACTGTATGCAATCAGAGAGGATGATATATCGCCCCAAAACACTGCCATTTGGTTAAAAATAGAAAATTAATAATACGTATATATATTGATTTCAACAATGGATAAGTGAAGTGAATTCAATAAGGATAACCATACAGGAAATGTATTTCCAGCAATCTATACTAGTAGATTTGATTGTGAGTATGGAATGGGAACTTGATATTATAGTTGAACTATGTGAGCGTAGTTGAACTAACAACAGCAATATAGATTTTGTGTTCAATATTAATAATTGGTAGAGATTTCGTTTATCTACTAGCTGCATTTTTCAACGGAGAAGATGAATAGTACTATACTGTACAATAATACACTAGTACTATAGTGGTAGCTTTACTGGTACTTCCAGTTGTAATACAACAATATTAATTGAATCTATGAACTTTTACATCTATTTTGACAATACAAAATATATTACATGCCGAACTCACACAAGCACACATACACACACACATATATATGTATATATATATATATATATATATATATATATATATATATATATATATATATATATATATATATATATAAGTTTATATATATTAATATAAATTAATATATTTAAATATATATATATATGTATATATATATAAATATATATATATCATATATATATATATATATATATATATATATATACATATATATATATATATATATATATATATATATATATATATATATATATATATGTATATATATATAAATATATATATATCATATATATATATATATATATATATATATATATATACACATATATATATATATATATATATATATATATATATATATATATATATATATATATATATATATATATATATATATATTTAATATATTCATATATATATATAGAATAGAAGAAGTTTATTGTTTTAGGGCCTCAACCCATAACATATTCATATTACATGGATACAAAAATATTAACACGGTACACAGTACCCATATATATATATATATATATAAATATATATGTTTCTCGTAGGCTTTCATGAAGTGGAAATATGTCATAATGATTTGCGGAATCCATGTTAATATATGTTTTATCTCAACGTTTCGAATTTATTACAAAATTCATTGTCAAGAATGAAACATATTATTGAATTAGGAATTATATTCATAATAAAACATATAAAACATATATTAAAACATATATCAACATGGATTCCGCAAATCATTATAACATATATATATATATATATATATATATATATATATATATATATATATATATATATATATATATATATATATATACATAATATATATATATTTATATATATATATATATATATATATATATATATATATATATATATATATATATATATTGGGTTTTAATGACGCACTATACTGATGGCTACGATCTATTGGCGTCGGTGGATGATGAATGAGATGGTGGGATAATGAGATGAAAGGTTATTTTATCAGGTGTTTTGGATGGTGGGAAAGAGTCGGTCATGGCCTGTTGTTTAGGAACCATCCCAGTATCAACCTGAACGACAGAGGGACACCACGAAAAACGCCTGTCAGGATGGTCGATCATGGCTGGAATCGAACCCCAGTCTCCCAAATGACGGTTCAGTGTGTTAGCACTTGGCCACGCGTTTCGGTATATATATATATATATATATATATATATATATATATATATATATATATATATATATATGTATTCAATTTATGTTGACTATTTAATCTGTGGAGTTAAATGTATAATATTCAATATGTGTATAGCAGAATTGAATGGAAAACGTATCTTAGTCGAACTTATGTAAACTTCACGATTAGTTTCACCGAAGCCTTGCAAGGGTAGTTTGCTATTAAACTTAGCTAGCTATTGGTATGCACTGGTTGCACGCAAGTTACACGAACAGGCTGGAAGTTTCACTTGACTTCGAATGGAATGGATATTAATAACAAGATATTTCGGAAATATTTCGAAACTTGTTGAAAATAATTCTTTGCCGAAACTCAAAACTATTCGTGATCTCTGGCCTGCTATACAGCATTTCATGATCATTTTCAGTGGCTTCATGGAAAATTTTATGTAATGTGGAATCAAATCTCTAACATGAATTTCAATTCAGAGGCCAATTCAAATGAAATTGGAATCATTTTTTTTCAATTATTTCAAAACTTACTGTTAGACTATTCTAGTTGTTCATTGTGATGAATGATTCTCATGCATAGGTTTTAGTATTTCTCTGAATTTAATTTCTACTAAGAAAGTGTGCTATCTCTTTCATCTTTGGTACAGCGTGGTGTTTTGAGAGTTTCATGAATTTTCAGGAGATTTTCGATTAGAAACGCATCTGAATCTTTCAAAAACGTCAAGTCATTGAAGTTACGAAGAG
>OZ023328.1:18559996-18685359 GCA_964007535.1 Brachyptera risi
CATATTTCATCTAATACTTCAGCATGTATAGTTTTGAATGAGTTACTGCAATAAACTGTCCAAACGAAATTATCCCAGCATAACTTGGCGACTTGAATTGTTTCAGACCTTTTTGTTCATATATATATATATATATATATATATATATATATATATATATATATATATATATATTCATATATATATATATATATATATATATATATTCATATATATATGAATGGGCCCATATATATAAACTGTTTTTAGACCAATGCTGCTCAACAACCTATAAATATTGAATAAAATTATTCTAAGCTGAAAGTATATGAAGGAGAAATTATATGTTTGAAAGGGTTTTGTTTCGATATAAGTAGAATTTCAGCAGCAGTTCTGAAGCAAGAGGATCCGTTATAATTAGAGCTATACTTCAATTCACGAGTACGCTGATGGGTATACACGTTTGCAGTGGCAACGCCTGGTAGATAATGCGTGAAGCTCAGCAGATCAATATGAACCCCCAACACACATGAATTATATCTCCAAGTTTCTCTAATCTGGTCTCTCTCTCTGTATCCGTACAATTATCACCATCATCATCTGCATTCAGTAGGTTAGCAATCGAACCATACACTCACTGAAATGATTGAGCGTATCGAATTAATTTTATGAATACGTCAAATCCAAACGATCCAATCGTCTCATCTATTGTGGGTTTAGTTTGAAACGATAATTGACCTGAATACCAACATCTTGTCTCGCTAGACTAGTTTCAGCGAATAGCGATTACGACATGAAGCACCCTTAAGCCTCGCTGAGAGTTTGCTCAATGAAGCTATTCCATAACTCGAGTAGCTGTGGCTGTTAAACCCAGTTGACGTCCATGATGTATTGTCAAACTCTAAGAACTCATTTGAGAGAGCGTATAAGCATTTAGAATCAAGGTATAAAGGTATAACTCTCTCTCACTTCGTCGTGCACATGAAACAAATACTGATGGATGTAATCTGTGAATAGCCGACAGAGACAGAGTACAAGAAAGACGGGAGCTGACAAATGGAAACGGTTTGTTTCAACTCTAGAGTCTATTTGTCTTCTGTAACCGACATTCAGTTGCATGGCATATCCTGTATATAGTACACTTTATACTGAAAAGGTCACAATATCCTATAGTTTCAATATACAAAGGGATCAAGTCTTAATGTTGGCTCATTTCTCTTACACAGTATTCAAAACCACCAAAGATTCTATCAACCAAGCCTTTATGAGAAATTTTACACATCAAAGACATGTCATTTCATGTCTCTGGGTGCTTTCTGCCATTTATAAAGTTGAATCATACTTACATCCGTCAATAATCCACAACCTATTATGTAAAACAAATAGAACGATATAAGAAAGTGATATAAACATGAAATAAAAAATATGTATACTTAGAGAGGTCAATATTCATTTTCAGTCATACTAGAGGATATATTAAGAAATAGCGATAATTGTAAATTAAAAAAAAGACTAAAGGATGAAAATTTGAATCCCATCATCTTACATATTTAATTATTCATCAGATTTGTTTCTGGATTAAAATTCACCTTGGTCGTATTACATACGACCTCGTGATTCACCATCCTCTGATCTCGAACGTGTTGAGCTCCCATGATTCTATTAGGTCGTATATATTTGCACTCTTTTGAGAAGACTTTTGAAACAGTCTTGCGACTCCTGAAATGAAGCGTCTAGTGGGCGGAGTGCGACACTTTCGAACAGAACATAGTTGAATACTTTCTTCAGAGCTGAGAGAAACCATTCTGGAGAAATCTAGAAGACGAATGCCTTACAAATGCAGAAACATGGAAAAGGCAAGTTCAGAGGTGGGATATATAATTTATAAAACTAAGCGTCAAAGATCGATGATTGAAGATCGGTCTGTAAAAGACATAGGTGTTGATTTAGATGGATGATTATATCAAGAGAAAAATGGAAGAAGAAGATGGAGAATGGATATTAGTTTTTGGTTGGATGTACTAGACAAAGAATGAGTAGGAAAAATAATATGAATTGATCAGTTATATGAAATAACTGACCTCCAAGTTCCACACACACACACACACACACACACACACACACACACACACACACACACACACATAAACATATATATACAATTATATATATATATATATATATATATATATATATATATATATATATATATATATATATATATATATATTTATGTAAGTGTGTGTGTGTTTGTGTGTGTGTGTGTGTGTAAGGTCTATATAGAGTTGAGGAATTGTTCTCAGAAGAAAAAACAAAATTCACTAGAAATAAAAGTTGGAAGAAAATAAAAAGGCAAGGCATTTTCGATCGAAACGGGAAAAACATCAAACACAAATATATGACATTCGAAATAGGTATTTTGATAGAACAAATATTTATATAAAATGTAATAAAAAATGGTATAGATACAGTGACGTCTTTGATAGAGAGTTACCTTTCAACTTCTAGCATCATGTCATATCAAATTCTATATGCATTCTAAGGGTCTAGAAAATTATAATCATAATCAATTATGTCCATGCCACACACGTGCGAGTTGAGGAATAAAAAGAGTTCCCCTCACGTCCGCCAGGCCTACACGCCAAGTAACCATAGCTTGTGCGAAACAGAATACCGTTCTGCGTGTAAGGTTCTGATTAGAACATTACATTAATTAGCAGCTAACTAGCTTAGTTAGTGAAGATAATTTCTATCACGGTCGTTAGGAGGAACATTAGTAACAGAACCCTGCCATTTAAATCACCGACATAACCTTACCTCGAATGTCCAAACAATATGTCTATATTGACTTCTCGAGAATGACATCACTTATTGTTTGGAGGAGACAGACGACAGCATCCTTTCCCCACTTCAGCTGATATTAACCAATGACAGTCTTTGTTAGCTCCTATTACTTCGTTGTATATTGCTATAGTAATGGTTGTCATACGAAGACGATATAGATATACCTATAGAATCTATATCTAGGTCCATCTAATCATTCATTTAGATGAACTAGAAATAGTAGATATCAGAATTAATGGATTGTAGAAGTAAATTTTGATAGCATGCCTATTGTCCAGGTTCGTCAATCGTTTTTTTCTTGTTTCTTGATGAATGCCTCTTGAAATGGTCTTCTCATAGGTTTTTGGATTGAGTTCATTTACTCCAATAAAGTCTGGCTGGACAGTCTTTCAATGTGTTAGTTTTCAAAACAAAATGCATTTGAAGTTATTCGATTGTCAACAAGACTTCAAGCAGCATTTTTGTTGTTATAGATTATTTTTCAGAAGATGATAATTTTTAATTCAAAGCTACGTTTTTATCAACGTGTTTTTCAAATGTGAACCTAATATGTGCAATCAATAAGTAACTTGAAAATGTTTTTGGTGGAGGTGCCGGATTTTGCTACCATTTCAAGCAGACGCTAATGCCTGTTGAATTTAGTTCAGTTTGTTTACGTTATGGTACGGTACGTGTTTATGGTTTTGGTCATGGCATTATATGTTCCTGTTATTGTGGACAATATATAAGGTTCGAGTTATGGAGGTAATACTGGACTCGCCAATGCTCGCTGTGGTTTCTCGCTCAACGAGCGAAATATTATGCTGTTTTAATAGTAGTAATTGTATATACTCAATAGTAGGTATATTCATAAAAACAAAAGTTTTGAGATAGCTAAACTATATTCAATGTCTATATTCATTTGTCTTTTTCCTTTAAAAAAATTCAAATGTACGCAAACTAGAGATATACAGTAATGTTGACTGCATTCGAACTCTTTGTGTATCCAGCTATACTATTGGCTAAATTGTTCACTTATTTCATATTTTCTCATTCGAAATATACAATATTATATCAATTTCAATCATATTTTGACGTCTCGCATGAACATTAGTTTGGCTGACTATGCAACAAACATGTCTGCAGGGCTTTGGTGATATTACATAATGATAATCAATTATCATGGATCTAGCCGAGTCCTTGCATCATCAAAATGACGGACGGAATTGACGGGTGTAATAGCTGGAAATGATATCAGCATGAAGTCGATAGAAAGAGATGGATGTGAACAACCCACGCACATTGAAGGGAGAGTGATGAGATAGAATGAGAGAGATTTGCATGAAATGTCAGTTTCATATTATCACGAGAGAAATGAAACCACGATGAAACTGCGAGGAAAAAAAAACACAAAAAGTAAAGTCTAAATTGTGTATGTGATGGTCAATATTTATGAACACAATACGAAAATGATGTTTTCCTTTCACAAACGTGTATGTTTTTGTTTTTCTTTTAGATACAAGCATTTTTTGTTTGTATTAAAAAACAACCAAGTTGTTGTAAAGCATTCCAAATGTTTCCACATTTATAAATTCTCTTTTATTCTTCATTTTTAAGTTGCACGTTTCCCATTGGCCGTAAAAACAACGTGAGTGGTAACCATCAGCATTCTTCTTGGGGACGAACTTGAACGACGACTGTGATGACATGGCCAAAGTTCAGCTCTCTCTACATTAAAGTTTCTGAGGAGTTGACTTGCTTGGACGAATCTTTCAAGTGAACAAGCAGACAGTTTCTGATGAAAGGTTTTCTTTCTGTGCAAGAAGAAAAAATCTACCAGAACATTTTCACGTCTCCTTGCTGGTGTTTGAAGTTTTCCCGAGTTGGGCTTCTGTGTGACTTTTATCCGAACAAGTTAACACCGTAACACGAGTTGGGCGAACACGTGGTCGGATTGGAGGAGAATACAGTACCGATGCGCGGCTAGCTTTCAGTTAAACAGAAAACCGAGTTAGCGAGAAAAGAAAGACAATCTGGTTTAAACTTCGATCCTTTCCATTAAGTTAAGTTGGTCGACCCTTAAACAATTAAACCGAGCGATCGCCGGCTAACAAGATTGCAACATGGCACTGGCCGCAATTAAAGAATAAACAACACAATTAACCAACACCCGAAACTTTCCCGACTGTTTTCTATTTTCACATCACTTTTCTTCACGCCCACGTCTGTCTGACTCAACAACAGTACGTGGCTGTTATTTAAACTATTGACTTGGAAAAGATACACCGATCGTCAGCAATGATTTTGAAAAGGTATTCAACGGAGTATTTGAGGAAGTTTCTGTAATAGTTTGAAATGAAATTCCGTGTTTTATGTATGGGCACCTCTTTGAAATTAAATAGAATTTAACCTAATGTGAGTCACCGATTTTAATTGCTTCTGAATAGACTTCTTACTACTTTGCATTGATAATTATTGAATGAATTATAGCTCGCATTGTATGGATAACGATGTTTAATTAGTAATTGAACTCGTTGTAAGAAGCGATTGTTAAGGATTTCAATCAGAGATTCAACTATTTCATAAATTATCATTCATTTCAATCATATTCAAAGAAATCATTTCAATTGCATTCTGTGATTTACTCGCGGTCACTGACAATAGAAGAAGGATTATTTTCTTGAGAATAAAATCACACGTGTGATCTAGTGTACCTACAGAACGTAAGAACTGTTATATATCTTCAACTTCTCTATTTGATTGGTGTTGCCCATTTTTTTCATGACGTGACGAAAAATGAAAATTTTCCCAATAGTTAGATGATTATTATTTTTCAAAATAAATTTCAAGATAAACTTTTCTGATAACATGCTGATACATTTACCGAATCAGAATATCTCGTGTAGAAACACGATCACGTATAAACGGCATTATGGAACACTTATCCATACACAAGGTTCAGGCTGATTCAATTTTAAACCGCACAAAAAGCTTGAATTTGAATCACACCCTATAGTACCCTTATAAATCTTGGATCACGTGATATATATTATACACCCACGCACACGTGCCGAGGACTGTTGGGCACAAGTTTCACAATACTCTGTGTTTTCCTTTCACTAATCTTATTAAAACATTGACACGCTTCGCGGTTTAGACAATTCTCAGTCTTAACGCTCCGGAGCGTTACTGGCACATAGCTCGCTTTCAACAGTATTTAGGCGGTCGACATATCGCAATAGGCCACAGTACACCAGCAGGTAACACTGGGTTACTTGGAGTTCTGACGATGACAAGTAGGGGGGAAATAATAGATTGCGACGGTAAATTAGTATGTTTATTAAAGTGGTATCAAGTTCTCGGTTGGTGACAATTGGTGTGATATAATGTCTGAATTATTTTAAATATGTCACAACTTACAAGTAACATGATGTATTCATATTTCATTACATATAATATGAGGTGAGATAGTACAATGAATGGCATATATAGCAGTTGGCTGCTTCTCATGTAAATAATATGTTATGGAGAAAATTGATTCCAACTTATTTATTTACCTCGTTTTCCATATTTCATCGCGGCTGGAAAATAAAGTAATAGAAAATGCGGTGAAAAACAGTCAGAAAATTGAGTTTCAGTAAATGTGACAGAATGTGTCGCAGTGAATAATGAACGAAATGGCATTATACAAAGAATAAAGTTTGAAATTCTAGGAGAGAAAGAGAGACAGAAAAATAGAGTAACCGGAAAGAATGGTAAAATATATTTGAACATCGAGAGTTCCGCGAGTTTCCGTTGGCTCTTTCGAAAGTTAATTCCGAACGGAACCACACGTCACATCCGGTGTGGTTTAATTTAAAAGCTTTTTCGAAACGAGAACAACTACCTGCCCCCCCTCTCCCAGTCCCCATTCCCGCTTTCCACCAACTCACGCCACTTTCTCACTATACCTTTTCTCTTTCCCCTTGATCGAAGGGGTGCAACGTTTTAAAGGTTTATCTCACTTCAAGATGAGATTTAATTCCGATTGGTCAGTGGGTAGACGCGAGGGTGAGACGGGTTCGGTTGTCGGGAGGGAAAGGATGGAGGACGGGGTAAGGAGCCCCATGGGTCGGTAAGACCAAATCCACGGATACTGAATACCAATGACCAACTCCACGTCGATTTTCAAAACTTCCAAGGTATTCACAACTTTTTACGTACCAACGTGGGAGTGATTCTCATTTGTATATTGTGCTCTTTTATCTATTAAATTAAATCTTATTATTGAAGTCTCTTTGTTTGAAATATGAGATGAATGTACCAAACCAAGTAACATCCTTCGCCTTCATATCGCGAGTTCAACATAAACGTTATCTTGCCTCCTTCTACGATATTCGACGTATTCATATATATTAATGATATGTATATATATATATATATATATATATATATATATATATATATATATATATATATATATATAAATATAAATATATATATATATATATATATGATTTATGGTTATGGTTGTGGTTATATAGGCCTATATGGTTATGGTATATATATATATATATATATATATATATATATATATATATATATATATATATATATATACCATAACCATATAGGCCTATATAACCGCAACCATAACCACAAACCATATATATATATATATATATATATATATATATATATATATATATATATATATATACCATAACCATATAGGCCTATATAACCGCAACCATAACCACAAACCATATATATATATATATATATATATATATATATATATATATATATATATATATATATATATATATATATATATATATATGCGATACTCTTTGAGTGTACAATAAACCCAAGAGGCTGTTCTCAAGACTCTTTTACTGGTTTTTGTTTCATATATCGTATCTCATCATCGTACATTAGTAAAAACCAAATCAATGAATCATTCAAAGCAGCTGTCATAAACTTTCTAATTCAAATATGTCCATATTCAGTTAACGAATATCTAGAATTAAGCCCAACTTTAATATCTGAAATTTGAATACTGTACTCTAATATTTTACTCTTATTCTTAGATAATTTAGTTCTCTAAGCTTTAGACTCATAAGTCACAACATTATCATATTTCTACTACTATCTTAGTCAATATTATTCCTGTGTAATATTTATTACTTCATTATATTTTGAGGTTTGGGTGGAAGACCACTATCAGAAGTGAACCCCGCCTACTTTGTACAATTATTGTATATATCATCATTATATTATATTTTATATCATATTCTATTATATCATACAAAAATTGAACAATAAAGACTTACATAACATACATAACATAACATAAGCCAGCAGTAGTTATACTTACAATTAATTTATCTCACTAAACTTCTCCCAATCCCTGTTTTGAAGATTTGTTCTCCAATTTATGATGCGTAAAGGTGACTTAATTTAATAGGCCCACCTTATAACCCAGGAACATCAAAGAGCAATCCCTTAAATTACATTAATAATCAATTGCGTACATCCTGAGGTGCATTATGTTCAAGTTGGGGTTTACGTGAATCGTAACTGATAAACAATGCACTATTGCTCGACGGATTTGCTGGCCAAAGTCCGCGTTATATTCCGTTCCCGGACGCTTGTATTGCGTTATGCATTATTCTGCGGGTATGTGGTCTGTTCAGGGGAGGGTGCTGGGGTGGGAGATAACCATGAGGGGGAGGGGAGTCATTGTAATGATGGTGGTTGCGGTGGTTGAACCAACAATATTGTTGAAGAACTTGAACGAAGCACGAAACTGAAAATTACATGTTTGTGAATTCTATTTGTTTTTGTAAAAAAAAAAACAATGAGTATTTTTGGATGATGTTAGCATATTACGTTAAAACTACATGGATTTAGTTGATAATGAATAATAAGTACTCGTACACAACAAGGCTAAAATAAATGTTAAACTCATCCACGTTTCTCATCACTTATACCAGTTTTGGTTCTATATAGACCCCACATGTATATACGTACCAATTACAGTATGTTCTGCTTTATTATATCGACTTCAATTTGAATGATCATATTTCATGAATCTATCAGCTAGTTCGTTCAGTCCAGAAGCAATACAGTTTATTCGATATAATGATAAGGAAACTTGTTTTGAGATGAAATAACTTGTCTCAAGTTGCGGATTGCCATGAAAAAGAGATTGACCATAATAAAAAAAAACACTCTAGGAATGTGAAACTTTTGATTAACGCTATCAATCTTCGAGGACGTATATAGCAGCTTCGATATAATAAAACACGAGGAAGACCGAAAAATAGAATTAAAGGCTTAAATTCATGGGTGTCAAGTTTGCGTTGGTTTTTTTCCTGTTTGTTTTGGCAATACTGGTTGTCAGTTGTAAACGATGATTTACAAGACCATCATTGTGTACCCTCCTCTTGAGCATGCGTTGTAGACTCTCATACAATCATAGTACTGTTGTTGATACACTTCATTAATGAGGGCTGTTAGTGTATGAAAATATACTGATACACTCACAAAAGAAAAATATCATCAACGTACCCCAGATTTATTATGCATCGTAATTCACTGGGATACGAAAACAAGATAACTATTTAATCTGTGAGAATGAAACGTATACCGTTTTGCTGAAACACACACAATTGAAATATATTATTAGAAAAACTCATAAATTATGACTGATTGTAAATGGTTTAGAATTGTGGTGGGGGTGCCGAGTATTCATGATCGATTATCATTGATTATTCTTCTACGGTGAGAAATTTTGACTATATTTATCGGGAATTTATCATCGTTGATAAATAAATCATACTTCAAAACGAAAAATATCAAATCAGTGGAGGTGCCAGGTCTGGAGTATTCACATTTTCAACGAGAAGTTTAGAAGCTGAATAATTTTCATATCTGTATTTGATGATTGATCCTTGAGAAAAATATTGTCTGCTAACTAGATGATTGAAAGATAATCAGTATTAACATAATCTCGCTTCAATTTTGAGAATTAATTTGAAGATGCAGTTGTGTTCTTCATCGTAAACCGCATGCTGAAATAGCTATATATAAGTCTGCAAATCATCACAGCTATAAAAACATTACTGTGATATACGTGGCCGTTATGTTGATAAACATATTGATTGTAGCTGATTCATTAATTATAAGTATGATAAAGTTATTGATTATTATATATGAAGTGTTCAATTATAATTAAGTAGATTAGGTATTACATACGCGTGAATGCATATGTTTTTGATGAAGAAACCGGCTGTATATCATTTTAAATCTATACTTATATTCATTTGACATACAAGTTAGAGTTTATGAGATATAATAAGGAAACAAGCATGAGCATGTTGAACTTGGAAGAAGAAATTTGATGTTAGTCACAGTCTCCATGTGTGGCAAACTATACTAACTAACCACTGAAACTTGTTGAATTAGGATGCTTGCAAAGTCGCTAACTGCATAACGTTACATATTCCTGTTACCATGGTAACAAGCTGTCTGAATGACTTCTCGAGATAAGGCAGTTATCCATATTGGACTGATACAAGTGTTGAGACTGTGTTTCGCATCATAGACTTGCCTACTGTGAGAAGACGGATAGATGATTGACTGTCAACTTTGTCAATTGCTATCATCCATTTGTTGATAAGGGAAGCAAATGCAATTATTTCAAGCTTGTTTCGATCATGGAGATATAAATTTCCCCATAGAGATCGGCGATATATACCGTATATATATATATATATATATATATATATATATATATATATATATATATATATATATATATATATATATATATATATATATATATATATATATATATGGGGCCTATATGTTCATGATTTTTGAGCAGGGTAGTGGAAATGAACAAACTGTCTATGTGGGTATGAATGCAGTATTTTTCCTTCGTTTTCGACAGCCGTGAAACCCGGTAACAGTAACGTTCTTCCTCAACATCGAAATTTGATAAATACAATAATTGTTCCTCAATTTAGGCCATGTGAGAAAGATGAGTTTTTCTCGGATGGGGCACCACAAGGGAGATTTGAACACCCCAATGAATAATTAAAGATTACTTATCCAACAAACGATATATTTTAATATGATAATTGTAGAGATAGAAAATCATTTATACATTTATAATGAGGAGAGAAAAACTTGATTCACTTTATTACCTTGATCTTCTTTTTTACTTCTCCTCTTTATTATTTGTATCCTCTTCTTTCATTCAAACCATCATTCAGCATGCTGCATGTAGTAGAAATGTGCTCTCAGACACTGCCTGTAGCTGTGTCTCGTCGGTCTCTAACAACCTCTAGGATTCAAGAACATATGCTCAGTCGAGTACTATCAGTTGGTACTATCTACTTGAGATTAATTGTTTACGTTTGTCAAGTAAACAAATCAGTCTGAACCATTCACTCAATGGTTTATGTTCGCCATTGTACAGCTTGAAGCATAAGTGAAAGTCTGTTTCTGTCATTTGATACTGTTGAATCCTGTGCAGTATAACATTGCCAACTGATTTCACCAGGTAGCAAAGAGACTTTTATGATTTTTTTATGATTCCAGCTTCTCAACACAAATTATAAAATAACTCGGTATTATTAGTTGCAGTCTGAACTCAAATTGTATAAATATGTTGAATCACGACGCGATGATAGATTAAACGATGTGATATCTAAAAATAAAAAATGTTTTCGAAATAAATTGATGGACTGATTATAATTTACTCAACGACCCCACCAACAGCTAGATTATTTTAGCTATGAAAGAGCAGGTGATAATGAAACCATGAAATGATGATAAATAAAATAACGTCTAAAAATGAGATGCCTTATGCAGGACTCGAACCTAAGACCAACGATAACTTCAGTTCGTGAGGGGAGTGGTATCCTAGTTGGCTGAGCTACGCAGGATGAGGATTTCTGTAATCGGGACACTTGTCTTGGCACATAATTCATCTATGCCATGCTATGATGTAAGACGTCAAATATAAAAAGTATGTTTTTTAACTTCACACAAAGTCATTGTTTTCCAATCGAGGCTAATGGTGACAAGGTAGGATCGTTTGATCGTTCGAGAGTACTTTGATCACTACTTCAAAAATTGTACACATAGTGATATAATTGTGAATTTAAGAGGTATCATATCCTATATTGTACAATAGACGTGAGTAGAAGTACTTTAAACTCGACAATAAAACTAAATCACAAAATCAATCCAGCAACACCACAATATATGAGAGTATTATAACGTAATATATGTTATATGTGTTCATATATGTATATGTATATATATATATGTATATGTATATATATATATATATATATATATATATATATATATATATATATATATATATAAATATATATATATATATATATATATATATTTATTCATGTATATATATATATATGTATATGTAGATATATACATATGTGTATGTATATATATATATATATATATATATATATATATATATATGTATATATACGTATATATGTATATATATATATATATATATATATATATATATATATATATATATATATGTATATATATATATATATGTACATATATTTATATATATATATGTATGTATATATATATATATATATATATATATATATATATATATATATATATATATATATATATATATATATATACATATATATATATATATATATATATATATATATATATATATATGTATATATGTATATATATATATATATATATATATATATATATATATATATATATATATATATATATATATATATATATATATATATATATAGTAATGTATGAGTTATTTTATAGAGTGATATGAGAGTATCATTTTTATTATTATTATTATACTCTATGATGAAAAAAATGTTCATCTCATAATTATCATACTGTTTGTATTCATAAAGCATTCATTAAATATTAAAAAAGCTGAAATATAATCAAACATCTGTTTCGTGTTTATTTCATATAAATCCATATCCTCTTGTTAAAGTACGGATATAATAACAACACATCCACGCCATTATGAAAACCACGTCATTCAAGTGGTCAAAACAATGTATGATGAAATTCACAATAACATGAACTTTATATAATGTGTGTGTGTGTGTGTGCTTTTCTTGTATTTAAAATAATATATTCATTATACGTTACTCAAAAAATGACGCTACTATTCATATACACGTATACATGACAAAAGAGGATACGAACATATGCCTGTGTCAACCGCGCACATGTGGTATAGTTGTTCATTCGTTAACAGAAGAGTACTCCAGTATTGTGTCTGCAGTACACTTGTAAATAACAAGCGAGCAAGAAAATAGGGGAAACTTGTACATATCTTCCATCTATCATATGCCCCTCACTAACTAGCAAGCTCAAAACAACATCAACAGCATTTTTCTATACATATTTATATTACCACACGTTCTTTATTCGCAAATTTGCTTTATATACCCACTCCATTGCATTATAGTAGTGTTATGATAAAGAACACTTTCCTTTGGTGTGCAATTCTGTTTTTGTCTATGCAGTGTATGTGTATAATGCCTAATGGGCTTTGCGTGCGCTATCGTGGTTAGCCATGAATATAAGTACTCCACATTACCAAGCAGAACAAAAAATGTGCTGAGAAAGTTTGTTTGAATGTGTAACCCTTGGCGATGGATTATCCCCATCAGTGGGGAAAACCAAAGGTTCTCCGTTCTATTACCTCCCACAATTCATACATACGTTTTGTAGTAGCATTTATTGCCTTATATAGGCCTACTTTAAATGAATTCATTCATCTGGGTGGAAAGTTTTAATTGGTTTGATAGATGGAAAAAGTTTCTATTGAATTTAAAAACGTTTTTGAATGAAAATGAAATAATACATTATTCTAAGGAGATATTTTGTACCGGCACAGTAGCTGAGCGGTTAACGCACTTGCTTCGTGTGATCCGGCCGGTGAAGGGACATATCGGACCCGGTTCGATCCCCGCCACCGTCCATCTTTACAGGGTTTTTTCGTGGTTTCCCTCTGAAGTCCAGGCTAATACCGGGATGGTTCTCACAATATAGGCCACGACCGCTTCCTTCGCACTATCCTTCACATTACCAATAAAACCTTCATATCATCATCCCATCACCTCATTAATCATTCATCCGACGCCAATAGATCTCAGTCATCATTACAGTGCGTCGTTGAAACCCAATACAAAAAAATTAAAAAATATATTTTGCTATCCTCTGTAGCTCAAACAATTGAAGCACCGCTTCAGAAACTGGAGTACCTATTCAGGATGGATTCAGGATGGATTCAGGTTGTACAAAAGTTATTAATTTGTTTTCAGTTGAAAACGTATCATCATATTTCAACATTAATACTTTCATAATGATTTGATTGTGAGTAGTATTAAATAAAAACGAGTATCCAACTGTTGCCGACTTTTTAAAATAGGCCCTATTATTATTGGTTTCATAGCTCGTGTTGGCAAATATCACATTTTCAAGCTAATAGAGACTGCTTCGTGCTACTATAAACTTCACATTTCATGCGTTTGTTTTGATTCTGGGTTTTTGACAGCTTAAGTGGAACATCGTATAGGTATAGCGTCAGAGTCCAGTTAGGTTTTAACTATCAGACGCTTGGCATATGGTAATGTTTCAAGCGTATCATGCATGAATGATTCAAACTTTTCATAGACAATTTAATTTCTGTTTTCATTCGAAATATGTGTATATGTATATATATATATATATATATATATATATATATATATATATATATATATATATATATATATATATATATATATATATGTATATATATATATATATATATATATATATATATATATATATATATATATATATATATATATGTATATATATATATATATATATATATATATATATATATATATATATATATATATATATATATATATATATACATATACTCTTATCAAAAATAAAATTAAAAAATGGAACATGAGATATTTTCATGTAGTTAAATATTAATATACCGTACATTGCTGTATATAGCTTTCATTCATGTTAATCAGTATTCTTCTTTTACTGTCAACGTTTATTGTCAATGGTAAAACAACGTAATTAACACAAAAACAAATAAATTATACAGGTTTTATTAGAGATGCAAGACGAGTTTGAATGCAATTAATTTAAAATATTTGGTACAATTACCAATGTTTGTCGAGTCAAAACAGAACATGGTTAGCTTCTAATTCCATTTAATGACCAAATAAACATTTTACGAGCACAATTTAAAAGTTATATACCATATTCGTAAATCAGCAAGAGCTAGATGCTTCCTATATCACTCCCGACTATCTAGACTTTAATAGACAACGCGCCTTGCTGGAGAATACGCATTTGCGATGATGAAGACATCTCGTACATGTCTAATTTAATTGGACTTTAATTAATTAAATGTAAGCATAATACTCTCACGATGTAGACTGCATCTGCTAAATCTCAACCCGTCATCGCACACAGGAACCCAATGGGATAACAACTTTGACAACTAACAAACTAGTTACATAGTATGAGTGTGTACACACACACACATACACACACACACACATATATATATATATATATATATATATATATATATATATATATATATATATATATATATATATATATATATATATATATACGTTTATTTACTTATGGTTTTAGTATGTAATTATTATTAATAAAGTTTTAACCCACATCCACTAAATAAACTACTTTACTGATGAGATATGGAGGATTGTTGTCGTAGCCGACAGTTTGACGCTCAGCTCAACAGAAACTGTATCTAATAGACAGAAACAATTTTGTGTTGGGTCCATGCTTGTTTCAGTCACATTGTTCGATTCAGTTTGAATTGGAACGCATCTATAACACTCCACCTAACTGTTCCACTTAACTGGAACCATTACTTGGTTAAATATTTAAGAGTGTGGAAAAATACGATTTGTGTTAATGAGCAGAATTACTGAGTTTTATTGTATTTTTAAATGAGAATATTGTTACTGTACAGCGAATGTGCGAGTGCTGTCCGTGGTCACTATTGCCCTTCTTCATTTCTTTCAACCAACATTATGTAGATCTACTTGAAAAAAAGTTGAAAGTTGAAACAAAATCATTGTTATCTTCTCTAGATTCTCGCAGCCCATCTTCAAAAGTTTCTATTTCATAGACTTTAATGTTCATCTTCATCTATGTTTACTAGCATACCTTATAAGTGGTCACTGCTTTTTCATGAAATGTGGTCATGATTTCATATAGTTTATGTAAAAATTCAACTCTTTGAAATGTTCCAATATTATGGAAACGCACTGTTGTCTGAACGATTGTGAAAAAAACGTCAGTGTGCGAAACATTTGATATAAATTCTTGTTTCTCATATTGGTGGAGGTGCCGTGTTTCTCATCCCTCACCTCTAATGTATCAGTTTTGCCTCCATCAATAAGCATTATACACATTCTCATATCGCATCACATCATCATCATAGTATAACATCTACTACAAGTATATTTTATCACTATATTTTTATACTTCATAATCGTAAACCATCAAGATTTTTGTTATAAAATTGTTTATATATATATATATATATATATATATATATATATATATATATATATATATATATATATATATATATATATATATGTTTATTTTTATTCATAACTGTACTCGGCGCTACTGTCTTTATCTCTCTCCCGGAAACTGGGCGAGTTCCATTACCCGTTGCCACGTTGTCACCGTTGCGTGACGTCACATCCGGACACTGATCTCACCCGGAAGTTCCTGTAGCCATCCAGTCATCTGTAGAGTACTTTACGTCATTAATACCACCCGTGAACTGCTTGTCGGGGATACCAAACTCGCGACAGAAATGTAATCATGGCTGAGCTTCTCGGAAAGATCTTAATCGTAATAGGAAAATAATGATTGAGACTTCAGGTTCAACGTATAGATAAGAGTCAAGAACCGATGTGACATGATGGAGCATGCATGTGTGACATGGTCCTTTTCTAATATTTTCTAAGGGGACACATCTTTTTATTAATGACTTTTTTTCAGTTTCGAAGCGGTTTGAATGAAAATAAGTTCTTCTTTTGAATCAGTGTTCATAGAATAGTTATAGCAAAATGCCAAGATATTGACTGATGTAATTTTTTTATATATGTGAACAAAATGAAAGTGTTTAGACCTTTACCTATATTCAGGAACAACGACGGTGGAAAATCCAACAAAATGAACAAAACAAGAGAATTTCTGTCATAATCACCAAAACCTACAACGTTCACATTCTAAAAATGCAGTTGAATTTCTGAACATCAATCATATCCTGATTATTCGCTGTTAAATAAGTTGAATGGTGATATTTCAACGTGCTATGCTAGCAGGAAACCGCGAACACTCGTGAATACAAGCCATGACATTAATACATTCACTTCACAAAATTTACAGACATAGTTCATCAATGTGATGAACAGATCATAAATCCGAATTGCCTGATTTTTAAAACTTGACATTCCATTCAATCAATGTTTTATTCAAGATTCAATCCCCAACGGAATCAATCCTAATGTTAAATTATCATTTGCTAGATATAAATTTCAGTCACGAAATAAATCACACTGCGAATAAATAATCTGATGATACACCAAAAATACAATTAGGTTCTGCAAAGAGGTTTAAATACGTCAGTTACAGGTTTTTTTTATGTCATGTACTATCAGAAAATTGCGTTCATGTGAGAAACTTTTCGTAGAAATTATATCTTCAACGAGCATTATCTTCGTATCTTTCACCAAAGCAACTGTATATAGATGATGCTTCAAACGAAATATTATCTTCAGATGGTTGCTAAGCTAGTGGCAATAATACGTACTTCTCAGTACGAACCTTAAGGTTCCCAAGTCGACGAGTTAATTTTAAGACACGTGACGTGTATGTGTGTGTGTATATATATGTGCAACCTTTCAGCGTAGAGCTTTTCACATGAAATGGTGGAATCCTTTTATGCAGGATAGATATAATAGTAACCAACATCTTCATAGAATACCTAAAGCCACTGAGTTATAAAGCAATTGCTTTTCGCGTGTAAACTTAAGTCTCTATAGAAGGTGTCACGCCGATATATGAAACCAATATTAGTTCTCTTCAACGTGTGTTACGTCACATAAGTGCACGAAAGATGGAGAAACTGTGATATAATAGTGTAGACATGTTTTCATCTTAAGAGCAACAGCGCGTTCGAAATGAACTCAATCGTGCGTGTAATCAATCAATCGTCGAGTTCATTTCGGGTATGTTATCAAAATTTTGTATTGATGTAAACCAGAAGTTTTTCTGTAGTACCACAATGAAGATTTTTGTAATACCACGGTCGTGAGAGATTGCGGCGTGAATCCTTGATTTTTTGAGCTTCGAATACTTGGGCTGGGAGGCAACGAAACGAGTTATTAATCGCTTATATGTAGATTCAATCGTGCGGAGAGTTTAATACATCGCTTTGATGAAAACTCTGTGGGTCTATTGAGGTGAACCCGGCTTATCTCTCCAGATTCATTTTGGAAAAAAATGAATTGATATTTTGAGAATTACGCGGTCGTGAGAGTTCACGCCGTGAAATATATACGTGTAATTCAGATGCTCGTCAGGAGATTGTTATTGGGATATAAAACATGATTCAATACGAAAGCAAAATGGTGGGATAAAAAATGTGAAATATAAGTCAAAAAAGTTAGATTCGAATGAGGCCAAATGTAATGTTATAACTTTCATGAATAAGAGGGAATGTATTTCTCATGACTACAAATTGCTTGATTCTCACCTCTCACGTGTGTCTCTCATCAGAGATATGGGTGTGATTCGCTTGAGCAATCTCTCCTACAGCAAGCATGGTAATAACGTTCTTCCGAAAGCTTTCAAATTACTGGGGTTCATTAAACGTAATTGTCTCAAAGATTTTGAAAAAAGAACGATACGAAATTTGTTCGTATCACTCCAATTGACCACTAGTGATAGACGTGGCTAAATGCCAGACCACCTAGATCTATACTTCATGTGGGAATTTAGAGATACTCTGATAGGTAAATGTGAAATTTCCCACATAACAAAGCCCATTTGATTGGATGTTCTGTTTTGTGACGTTTATGGGCGGGTCAATCACTAGTCGTCAATTAAACTCAATTAATTTGTATTCCATATTAATTGTGATCACAATCACACTCATGTGTACATTTGATTATAAAAGTACGAGTATTGAAATCAGTCGAGTTATAAATATAATAGTCAATAATGTGGAAATGGAAAAAAATAAAATAAAAAAACAATCGTGTCAAAGTAATATGTTTTGTACATTCGTCAATCACGTTTGATCACCATTCATTCATTTTATTTTCACACAGTAATCACATCTGCAAGCAGAAGCTTTTAAGAATTCGTTAATGTTATAATATGAATGTGAAATATGGAAACTTTCAACGCTTTCCTTGAATATAACTCTTGAAGTGGTCTGTTTTTTGAAAAAAGTTGGTAAATTATTAAAAAGGTAGGTCCCAACAGTTATGGGATCCCTGTCAGCTATTTTGAAACTATTCTTTTTGGACCTAAAGTTTTCTCCACCTTTTTTATAATGATCGTAAACTTGTGAATTTATTATAAATAATTGCGGATTGTCCTATTTAAAAAGCAGTACACTCAGTATATATGAACAAGTCACAGTTGATATTTTCAGTTGACCAAATAGTTTCCTACAAGAATCATCACAACGTAATTCACCTATTATTTCATTGCTTTTTTTATGAGAACAAATATTTTCTGCCTTTGATGAGGCACCCCATCTTAGGCTACATGTTGATTACGATACCATAATGTTGAATCCGACTGAGACGCACGAAGGCAACGACAACAGTGTTGAGAATGTGTACGAGAGATTTGTTAGGTATTAATACTTAAAAACCATATAAAATATCATCGTGCTGATTATGAGGATCTTTGTCAGGAAATGAACTTTTTCTAATAACATCGAAACTTGATACAGAATCATTTTTACTAAATTAAGGCTATGGATGAAAGAAAGGATCGTCCTGAACTCACTCATCATTCATGCCAGACGATCAACTGCTGATATTTTTTCTTATAAGATCTTACATAACTATTGTAATGTAGATTTCTTAGAGTATATAAGCTTCAGGGTTCATGCTAGACATATGAGGAACGATGGTGCATTCATGATCCCTAGGAATTGACTGATAGTTTTTAAATTTTGTTCAAAACGTATACAATCTCTGTATAGTGAGATTGATCATACTGAATGTTTCAATATCAACACCAACAGTACATATTTGAAGGATTTCGAGGGATTCATTAGAAAATTTCATTTTTGACTCGAGGTGCAAGCTAGTTATTGTCGTTTTTGTACTTTAATTCTAAGTTTGTATTTGTTGTTTTTCAGTGTTTTGCAATATGTTTAAAATGTTTGTAGTTATATTATATTGCACTTGTGGGGCTTGCCCTGTTACTAATGAAGATTCGATTGATAATAATAGCTCCATGAAAATTCCTTCTGATTCTCTGTCTGATCTCTTTGCTACCACTCTTGATTGATTGGCTGCACAGACTCGATTTCGCACTGGCGTAAGATAAAAGTCAGAAGCGGTCCATTCAAATATTCCTGCCTCTGTACGAAGATAAAATGGTAATCTAATCAATTTCAAACTTTACATGAACATTGGACTCATTGCCGGAAAGGACGAGAGAGCACCTCGTTTTTATAAACAACATCAATTTTATTATTTGTTCAGCGCAAACTAATCAACTTGATGAAAGAGTTCATCAGAGCGAAAAGTGTGAACGATAATTCACTGAAAAGCGTCGAAGTTGAAAAACGACAGTTCATATTGAGTCAGAACAGCTTTCGTTTAAGCCAAATTGTTCGAAGTGAAGAATGGGTAGAAGCAGGGTAGTGTATTTTCCCCCACTTTATTTAATGTACGAAATTGTGTGGATGTTGAATAGAGAAGAGTATAGCCGAAGGAGAGCCAGCAATCGAGCCAAATGATATATGAAAACGATTCAATTGTTTTGGATGATGATATTTAATAAATAAAATGTATTTCATTAATAATTTTGAAATGTGAATCAGTCTCTAAAGGATTGAGGTGATGATAACGTCATGATATCAGAAATACCAGGATGAAATGTTGAAACGGACCCAACGATATTTGTTTATGAACTTTGACGACTTGACACAAAGTCGTTCAAGCACTTGAAGCAGGGTATGCCAAGGTAGGCTCGTTCAGACGGGGCAGCAAAACAGCGATCTGAGGTAATAATTTTTCATACAGTTACTCATAAGCAATTCAGTAGTGGGAAGTTACACGTTAAACTTGATAGAAAATGAACAATTTAATCATTTCTATTGAGGAAATTAAAATTCTGCCATCATCACTTTTATATCTTCGCTTCCTTTTGCCTTTCTTTTTCTTCTTTCCTTCCAATATATATATATGATAACTTCTGTATTAGTTTTTTTGTTGTATTCTTTTATTTCACCAACATAAAATTGTATTTATTGGGTCGTGGCCTGATTCTATATTCCAATATTTCACATTCATTTCAACTATTGCATGATTCAGCTTTCAGACAGTTGACGGACAAAATTGAATTGGAAATACCCCAGGAGAAGTTCAACTTTTAGTGGCACAAATGTGAACACAATGTATTAAAATAATTTCAAAATTAACGTCATGTGGTTAAATTATTGATAGGTCAATATGATTGTGCTAGACTTCACTTCAATCACTCAAAATATTTTCTATTTTGATATAAAAGCATATGATAAAATTTAAATTGAGTACTACGTGACTGCATTCCGTCCTAGGGTATGAAGACCTGGTTTGGAGGAGGAGAGAAGGGGGGGGGGGGGATAAGAAAGGCGAGAGAAGAGAGCAAGTGAATGTTGGTCTTTTGGCGGGAGGAAAGAAGGAGTCTATTGTACGGTGAAATGCAACGTATGTAATTTCAAAGACGGCGAATTCAGGGGGCCAAGAAGAAAGGGAGGTTATTTCTAGTCGTGGCGTCGATTGATTTGTCTCTTGATGAAGACTAATTAAATTGCAACCATGTTGAAGATTCACAGATTGTGATCTATGTCAGCGTATGCATCAATTTATAATCTATCACCCCTTGTTGAATCATTTTCATTAATGTAACAATTGTTTGATCTGGGTAGCTTATGCTATGATATAATCCTGTTCTCATTGATTTGATATCAAATGTATTATCAATTGAAGCATACACTATAATTTGATATTAATTCAGTAAATGTGTTCCGCTTGGTTTGAGACATTCATTGGTTTTGATATCTCAATATAACCTGAGTGACGTCATAATTAATGAAATGATAATAGATCATGATGTAGTAGTACGGAGGTATTATAAGGCAAAACATGAATAGAAAATCGAATATTACGTAATTGAATCTGAATCGATAAAACTCATGTCATATATGATCCTGGAATGTGATTATCATTGAAGTGGAGAAATACTCATTTCTATCAGAAACGAAGAGATAATAAACTAGGTTTATCGCTATTTGAACATTATTTCTATCGTTAAACACTTTATTCACATCAGAAGCTGTGTTTCTCCATATTGAATTTACTTGCTCTCTCAACACTTCGTTATGAATGACAAGAAGAAATTGTTGATGTGTAGAGATGATGATAGAAATAATGATGATGACATTGAAAACGGATATTTTTTATTGACGAAATATAACTGAAGTTTTTATAGTGTCGAGCATCGTCATGTATAGTCTACTCCACGACAAAAAAAAAACACTTCAACATAGCTAGTGATTCTACAAATACATTTTCTAAAAGTGTGAAAATTCTGATTTGTCGATTAAACCTTTGAAAATATGATCTCAATTCCATCGTTTGTCAATTGTGAAAATGTATATCCACGGGTGTTTGGTTTACCAAAGAGAGTAGCTGGCTGGGTGCTATTGGCATTATACCAGCCTCGTAAACTTAGCATTGGGATACGATCTTAGAGATTGTATATTCTCTCCATTCCACATTTTACGACTGCTGTTGGATATGTCTTTGGCAAAATGTCGGCTATTGCCTGTGAGTTGAAATATTATATCCCTTCTCGTGACTTCATCCCCCCCCCCTCCACCCTCTCACCCACAAGCACCATCATCCATCCCTCCCTCTTTCCCCACACCCTCCGTCCTTACACCGCGACACTGCACAAAGCATCGCGATATTTTGGCTTAGATAAAGAATTTGAGGAGAAAGTATGATGTCTACTTTGCGGGACAAGAAGAGACAAATTTACCATCAGAGATATCATATCGCAGGGAAATAGTTCATGTCATTTTCTATTCCGTAACTTAATACGGAATTTATGAAATATAAAAAATCTCTCTCTCTCTCTCTCTCTCTCTTTCTTTCTCTTACTCGCTGAATATATATAAATTGTTTTTTTTCTGTTTCGTATATGCTATATTTCTTCATTTCCTCTCATAATGTATGTAATATTCTATCCATAAAACGATTCAGTGATCCATGTGTACACATATTATTAATACTAGTGGAGGTGCCAAGTATATAAGAGCATCATTTATTCAATCATTGACTTTATGAGAGACTTGTTACTTGAATTGTTATTCCATTTATTTCTTATAAAATGCTTACATAGATCCTACATTAAAAAAGTGATTGAAACATGAGAATTAAAACAGTATCAATCAGAGTAATTGACCTTTATCTCTTTTGAAATCCTTTGAATTAAAAACGTGTATAAAAGGCAATGGCGGCATTTATATATTGAAATAATAAGAGTGATGTCTCTTCATGTATGATTATGAAAAGTGAATGAAGGATCAGACATATTCACTATTGACATATTTTATATCGTATTGACTGCTTCTAAAATAATATCAACTTCATCTGATTTTGATCACCATTTTGACAACGTACTACATATTTATAAAATAACACCAATAGGCTATAACATACTTCTGAATATGTTTTTGTCCTTGTGAATATCCACATGTGTTGTAATAATTTGACTTGCCATACTTTTTAAATTTATCCTGTTTTATTTTTTTGAAAAACAGATGAAATGTAATAATCTCCATGGAAAAATAACAGATGAATATGTTCATATTGCCTTACAGTTCGCGATCCAGGTTCAGTAATATTACTCACGTCTGAAATACGTTTCGTATATAAACATTGAATTGCAGGGAACCGTAGTATTATCTTAAGATGAATTCCATGATGTAGTTTGAAAATTTATTCAATATCCAATAGAATATTGTTTCATGAGAACTGACAACCTTCGAACATTTATTCTGACATTTGGTCATGATAAAAATGTGAATAATTGACCGCGATGTAACATATTTTATTATTTTCGTGAGTTCAATGTGATTCTATCAACACTAATACAAAATGTTTCCTCTCATTTTGATACATTTTCAAGTTGAAATTGCATTATTTTTACCGTATCTGATACGAATCGCTTCTAACTATTTTATTGGCACTTGAAAAGTTGAGTTACGAGTATACAGTAAAATAAGCGCCTAACGGTCTGACCAATGTCTGGATGGAGGTCTCGTGTAAGTAATGGATGGATGGAGGGGGGGGGGGGAGGAGGGGCGGGGTGAGGCAATGTCCGTCTGGGTTCTTAGCCGAAGAAGTTCGGTATAATAGTGGCCAGTATTCTCTGTAGGTGAATGCTTACAAAGATCATGGGAAACAGTAAGGACGTCCGTCTGGCCCATTAAGTGATGTTGACCAGTATCCATTACCAACCACTACACCCATTCCGCCTTAGTGTGAAGAACACTGATATGTTGATTCACACAAATAGTTTTCCGAGAGAACTCAATTTCGTTGGAGTATTAAAGTATTATCATGATGCAATTTGGGTCAGAACTAATTTACAGAATACATAGCAGACATTTATGTTACACGGTGATATCTATTGGTCCAGAATAAATGTTCTGAATTCGACAAAATGTCTACAATTGTCGTTTCTTAGAACGGATATTTTCCATTTGTGAGTGGAATAAGTGAAAAACAGTTCCTTGTGAAAGCGAACATGTAGGGATTAATACTCGAGCACCGCTCCTGCTATTATATGTTGGTCACAAACGTGCTTAACATATTGTTCTACAAAACAAACGTAGAACGTGTCCTGAAGTTTAAATTTTCTTTGAATACCACGTTCCGATTTCACTAGACGATATATATCGCCCACTTTCAACTCTGCATACTCAAAAAGTCGTCTTTACCGAAGAAAAAAGTAGTAGAAGTAGGAACGTTATTCTTCATGTGAATCCCGCATGCTGTTACACCATTTACCAATCGACACTAACGTCGAGAACTCCATATTCGATCCTCATAAAACATCAAATAGCAATAGATCTATGAAAAAGCCCCAAAAATCTCGATATCCTAAAAGGGAAATAAATACAGTTGATATATACTGCCGAAAAGAACCCATACATATGAAATATATAGATAGATAAATCGGTCTTTATTTTAACTTTAGCGCCTTCCGAGGTATCGTAAGTCTTTTCACGACGATACTTGATCAAAATGAAAATATTTAACATGGCAAACTGAACTTTTTTCTCAGGGACTGATAATTAAGTAAAAACTGATATAACTGAAAAAAATAGAACTTACAAAAAATATGATTCACTCTGTCGTTAGTAGGTCTGTACTGTTGATATGGATGAACTCGTGTAGTGGTTGTTCGAAGTTTAGGAAAATTACAGTGGTATTATTATTTTCTCAGAAATTAGCGAGTATTTTCATACAGAGGCTCATCAAATGTGGAATAGATATTATAATAATCCACAAATTTACACAGTAAAAAGAACAGGCACTCATAATCAAATAATATGAGAGTCAGGAAAAAACTTCAATCATTTTCATCCAAATAAATTGAAACGACCAAAGTGTTTTCTCCAAAATTGATTGTTCATTTCTGAACCAATTCAGGACTTTTTCATTTCTCACGAACCATTTCAGAATTCATGGTGATATTTTTTTTTCAAGGTGATCGTAAATTGAAATTCAAAATAATGAACTATATAATTTTCCCTCCAAAATTCGATCAACTAGTTGAGTTTTATCAGGAATTTTCCGACCGTAACTTGATTTCTCATACTCACAATAAGATATTGAACCATGTAAAAACATTGGATAGGTAAAAAGTATTGATCAAAACATTGGTGATTGATTACATTTTGAGACAGTATAGGTGGACTCAATTACAGTGAGTGATTGTTATTCAAATTCAAATTGAGTTACAATTTACTCAAGTTCCTGAGCTGTTGCTCATTCCTCACTTGTGATCAGTTTCTTTATCTCTGTTTTAAAATTATAGCTGTAGTTCATTAAATACAGTCTCTGGCAAGTTAATAAACTGTACTACCCATTTCTAAAACACTGAATTATGTCGAATAATAATTCAACCGAAAACAAAACAATGCGATAACGTTACTCGTACGATGAATTAAAGTTGTTGAATTGGTCGCAATAAAAACACATTGTCTAAATCTCTCCAAGATGCAGTGATAAAGTTAGGAGTGAGACACCTCTGAATAATCTAGAACATGTTGGTGAAGCGAATGTTGTTGACGCCAGTTTAGTTAGATGTTCTCGGTGTTTCCTGACAAATCCGAACATTCTACAGGACACAACCATGTCAAGTCACATAATACAAAGATCTCGAGCGCAAAAGTCACCCGAAGAATTGAAACGTACAAGTGTTGACCTGTGCCTGCTTTATAAGGTTAACCTATCTCAATTTGAAGATCTCAAGATAGGCACCTTGACTTATGTTAGTGCGTTGAAACTCTGGACATATACTGGAAGGGAAAAGAAAAATCGACAGTGTCAGTACTTATGAATTGGGGTATATTTTGTGGGAATTTATATTGTGTGTACCTCACTGATCAGTGAGGAAGCATGTTAGAGTGGAAATGTTATATATTTTTCATCATTTTGTTTCTTCTTTTAGCTCCCAAAGTTCATAAATCGGATATGTTATGTTCAATGAATTGTAAGATTATCATTATTATTTAGTGGTATAATAAATAGACTCGAAAAACAATAATGCGAAATTAAAAAGTCGTGAAATTCATCATTCTGTTTCTTATATATATATATATATATATATATATATATATATATATATATATATATATATATATATATATATATATATATATATATACATATATATATATATATATATATATATATATATATATATATATATATTTATATATATATATACATATAAATATATATATGTATATATATATATATATATATATATATATATATATATATATATATATATATATACTCATATATTTATTAATTCATTCATATATATGCATATATATATATATATATATATATATATATATATATATATATATATATATATATATATATATATATATATATATATATATATATATATAATATATATATATATATATATATATATATATATATATATATATATATATAATTATTGTTATATACTCGCGGTCATATGAAGTGGTCGATCAAACCACATTCCACTCCTCATGAAGGACATTACTGAAATTATGCGCATTAAACTAGCAGACAATGTAAGCACGTACTCCACGTACATTATATATCAACATTGACGGGAAATATATGTTTTTTTTCTTCCAATTCCATTCTAATAAATGATAATTTCTCTCTATGTGAGCACAAGTGTATTAGTGGTATACTGATTTTTTCTGGGTCCTTATCATGTGTATTTCAAATTTCAAATATTTCCGATCAAATACCAATATCCAATCAATATCCGATCGAATATTAAATACCAATATTGCTCCAAGCTGGAAAATTAATTGATTATTCGTGTCCAAAAATGATTCAATTCGTTATACAATAGATACAATATATATATGATACACAATATACAATGATACAATAGATCTTAGTAATCATCACAGTGCGTCGTGAAAACCCCCCCAATGATTCAATTCTGATTGAACAAACTGTCCGACCAATGCAGTCCGTCAAAAAAGTGCATCGTACACTGTCATAAATCTTGCACGTAAATGTTGCTAAAACTAATTATAAATAAAATATATATAATCCAATCTGAATTCGGAAGTAGATTTAATAGAATGTCATTTGTATTGGAGCTGTACTGATTTATCATATAAACATAAATAAATTGACTTCATGAATGAAGATATTACGAATCAACATTTGTGCAATGGACCTCATGATTGGTTCTGGAGGTACAATCCCATTTGTTGAAGCTTTACTGAATAATCACATTCAGCCATGTGTGATTTATTTTCCGGTAATGAAGCACAATAGGAAGAAGTTGAGAAATAGCGAACTAATCTTTTTTTTTAATTCAGAAATTTATTAATAATTCAATAATAAATGTTCACTTTTTCAATTACCATCAGTATTATTGAAATATCAAGCGTCACTAATAATGGTGATGAGTATTATGTTTAAATCTATTACAAGAGCACGCGTTGAGCGCGGAGCGGTTTTCAAGCATATGAGGGCAATCAGATATCACAGTCCCAATTGATTACACATATTGATGAGAAACATCTACAGTGAACAAGACAGCGAAGTTTCACTGAAAATCAAGTATGAACTCTTCAAAACTATACCAACTCTATTTCACTGATCTGTTGCGACTCAGTAGCCTTCTCGGTATATCGAGTCGAGTTTTTAGTAAGCTCAAGTTCAGAGGAAGTATATTAGGAAGTGTAAGTATTTATACATCTCTTCAGGCATAATTACGGATTGTAAAAGTCACGTTTTCTGACACTTCATTTCTGACGATGATTGTATGAAAAAGTGTATTTTTCATCACGGACGGTGTAGCTATATGCAGAGAGACATAATAAACGAGTCTAGCGCATTTCTTTCAACATTACCTCTTCTTCTTTTGACAGACATTGCGTTCAGAATACATCATAACTTTCGTTCATAGGTGCGATCGTGATCTGATGGGAAATGTCATGATGAAAGAAACGTAAAAAGCAAAACGCACGCACGAATAGCAATCTCTTATAATAAAAAAATCCATCAAAAGATAAAAAGAGCATGTATATTTGTTTGTTAGTATTAGATGACATTGATATGTTCAATCTTGTCTTGATATGAATTTCGAGTTCTTTTCTGTATGAAGGAGAGATAGAAAAAAAGGAAAGAGAGCGCGTTATAAAGTGGTGCATCTCAGATATAGCACGACGTTTCTATATTATTGAGAGAATCAATGTTAAGCACTTAGTGCCAAAGCTAGCTGGCTGCCATTGCCATTTCGCACAAGTAACACCACTCATACACTAAAACGACGTCTGAAGATCAGTACAGTCAAGAATCTTCCTCACGAACGATCACAAATTCAAGTCTTCTCTCTCTCTCTATTCGTTTCTCTTTCTCTATTGCGCTACAGTCGAGAATAGGGTACGAGTCTCGATTATTTATACGTATGTTCGAATTGTTTCCCTTCGTTCATGCACTTGACTGAAGATTATCTTCAAATGGATCTATACATGTGAACAGATAACAAAGGTTGAAGAAAAAGACTGTGATAAGATACTGAAGCGTTTTATTATCAAGTAGAAGAATAACAATATCTCGATTATATGACTTCAGAAAAGTTTGAAATTCTAGAATATTAATAAGTTATAGAACAATTATGAAGTTATTCACTTGATATCTGAAGTGAATGCAGTCACATGGTTTATATCTCTTCACTTATTAGTTCATTTTAACTCAAACAAAGCGCATTTAACAAACATTTCAAACATTATTCATTCTTACGTTCTGTCACCAAATATGAATGTGGAAGTAATAGGAGATGTGAGCTATTCTCACCAAGTTTTCTCTGCATGACATTCAAATTTGTTTCACGTCTGAAATATTGAATTCTGATTAATGTATTGATACTAATAATAATTCGTTATATTCATCAAAAGAATCGCAATTGTTGAATTATTGCCTCAGGTATTCTTTGATAACATTTCAATCGAATATCTTGAACTGGTTCTAGATGTAGATGGATTTAATGTTTGTTTTTCCTTCATTTCAGCATGGTAGATATACAATATTTCACTTTGATTGTTTATCTTCTTTTTGTATGAAATGCAGTAAGTTCGATATACAATCACCTCAATAAACGAAATAAATAAAATCACTTCATTGGAAAGTGTTGATAAGTAAGTGTCGTCTTATTTTGTGAAAAAACACCACTTTTAAATCTCTGTACGCTCGGCTTATTCATGTATCTGAATGTTTTATCAAACGATAACCTACTGAATGCAACATGTCATAACCAAGTTGTCTATATATCAAGTCAACCAATCTCACCCACATTGTTGTTGTTCTCTTTCTTTTCTAGTTGTATCCGCGGTGATTTCTTGAAACTGTTTCTACACTTGGACAAACCGGAAGTGAACGAGTACACCACGTGGTCCGGGTTACTGTGCGGCGGAATCACCGACATACCGCATGTCATCTACAGCTCGGGACCGGCGCTTGTACTCGAGTTCCACGCCGACATGAAATCGAGTAACTCTTCTGGATTTATCGGCAATTTCAGATTTATCGATAGGCGTGAGTATACAAATTTGATTTACAAAATGTTCTATAGCATTTGATGGTATACTTACGGAAATGATAATATGACATCCACTTCAAGGAAGTATGCGAGCTTACTTCCACTCGAGTGCAGTTCAGATAGACGTGAAATAACGCGCATCAAAGTCACGACACGAAAAAGGAAAAATGTCTGAAGTTTCGGATTTTTTTTTTTTTAATGATGATTCATCGTGACTCCTTCTTGAACTCACTAATATACGCACAACAGATAATCGAAACATGATGAAATATCACGTGTATGTCTTGAAGAAAAGATAGATTTTACCCAACAAATATATCCACGCAAATGTTTGGTAATCTAAATCTAGATTTCATCTGAAGAGATATATTCTAAAATTTCTCAAGTTTATTGAGACAATCCATTTTTTCAATATCTCACTAAAAAGTGCTATCGTATTTCGTTTACGAACATCTGTGTTTCATGCAATTCCATTGCAAGTGGGGGGAGGACTCCTTAAATCGACTTTCGATTGGCTTTAAGCCTCTTCATACGAGAAAATATTATATGAAACATGACATATGAATGGCCCATTCAGTCCGACCTTTTCGAACTAGTATAATAAGCACCCTTCCATTATGAAGTCGCTTTCTTCATTGCCATTGGCTACATGAGACGCGAGTTCTTCAGATAACTCTCAAGACCCACTTCCTATTGCTAAACCTTGCCGGATAAGCTGATTTACAGTTTTACTCCACCTCCACCCCCACACCTCCCCTCTCAACCACAACGCACACAACCCAAAATGTGCTGACGCTGCTGCTTTCTTTATGTTGGGCTAACCACAAATCTTCAAAGTAACACAATTTTCTTTTCACCAATAACTTCCACTCGTCCATCAAAACAACTTGTCAAACTTTTCAACTCGTAACAATAAAAAATATGGAATGATTGTGAAACTTCATTCCGGGGACACATTCTCACATTTTGTCAATCTCATGTTAATCGCAGTTATTGTAATAAATCTTCATAATTGTCATAATTTTCCAATCCTTTCTTATTATATTCCGATACTCTTCAACTTATGTTTTGAGAGACACAGTGAACTCTGTCTTACTAATACAGTAATATATATACATACATATATATATTTATATATATATATATATATATATATATATATATATATATATATATATATATATATATATATATATATATATATATATATATATATATATATACAACACGCTCTGTCGGCATATTAGAAAACTAATTGGATCAGAATTCCCCTCACAGATCAAGGACTTGAATCATCCCCTAATTAATTACCAATGACACAATTATATCCTTTATCCTTTATCTTTCATGTCTTTTATCCGTTCAACGACTCGAATTTCTAATGAATAAAATGGTTCAGTTGATGATTCGACGCATTTCGCTACATCAGAAATTGTTCTGCGTTCTTGGAATTTGTTTTCTGTATTCTTTGGGTCATCGAGGTCGTGTAGGGTTTGTGAAGGGATTGAGAGTTTGAAGCGGGAGGGGACCAAGAATTGGGGAAGAAAGATGTCTCCGGAGACAATTAGAGAAACAGTTCTTCGCCATTAAAGCTCCTGTATTCGCTTTTAACAGCCTATCAGGGTGCTGTAACTTTAAGCCCGCAGTTCGTCTCTCCTCTCTTTTATTCCTGCTGGCATCCATTTGGCAAATTGGCTTCTATTTTCTTCTACCACTCTACTGTCTGTCCATAGCGTCAGACTGAACTCTGAGTACACATCAACCTGAGTGCAGTCATCTTTAAGACAATTAGAAACAACATTTCTCTTCATTTTTAATCTGGGAAAGCAATTCTTTCAGGTTTTTTTTTTACAAAGAACAAGTTATTCATCTTAGAGCCTTATTGTGTAGAACTATAACGTGATTCTTGTGAACCTTATTCTCTGACCTATATAGACGGTGAGTCCCTAGCGGTTGCAAAACCTTCCTTTCAGACCTTCTTACATACGTGTATATACAGTTGGTGTTTAATACGACCACGTACTATAATGGTGTGTGGTATAAATAATCAAAAAAGGGGTCACTGCGGATAACTTGGCCCTTTTTTACTTCGTTCAAATAGCTAGTTCGTGTTTCATGACTATTTCCACGCTTAGCGCCATATAACACAAGCGTTGGACGCACGGATACATATCACAACTGGTACTGGTGTCATTAGAACTCTTTACACACCGAGAGCTGTTGATTGCGATAAACCATATTAATGTAAGCCATTATTTGATTATAGGGTTTGTGTAAACATTCATTATTGGTAGGCATGCAGCATCACAATTATGGTGGCTATAAAAATGATATCACTGTTTACGGACTCTGATATTAGGTCACCTATGCTGCGTAGAAAAACATTTTATACCGAGATAATTGACATTAAAATTCATATAACCACAAACTTTTTACTTTCATTCTGATAATATCGTTTTATGATTCATCAAACTGTCATCATTTCATAACTTGATCTAAAGTTGTCATTGAGCTGTATCGTTTCCGACGCGCGTGGAGTAGGCCTACAGACAACTTTATCTTCGTTACGAGTTTCCGAAATGGTTGTGTGCTATCGAAGTAATCGACAAAGTTTTGAGGAAACTGAAATCGATTTATTTCGATATATATACTATATTTGGCTACCCGCTGTGTTACTACATAGGATCTAGTCTGGTAAATATTGGTTGCATGCTTCTGATCCCAAGGATTCCCCACAGAGTTGCGTAATTGCAAAACCTCGACTGTAAGCCAACAACCCCCCGCGCTATTCGCGCCATTGCCCGTCATTGGCGATAAACTTGATCCCAAGCCTCTCTAAGACTCGACTTAGGGAGGCGATTGACTTGCCACAATATCAACATTGTTTTCTCAGAGAGATTTAAGACTGGGCATGCCAGGTAGAAATGACTAGCTTTGACCGCCTCAGATATGTTCGATTGGAATCAATCAAACGGCGCCCAGTAATTCTTCGTTGGTGCACGTTTGATCAGAAGAGATTATTATGATATTCGATTCGGTTCATCTTATGGTGCGTGTTTTCTATGTGAGGTGTTTACTTTCTGGTTCACATTTGTCCTATCGGAAAAATTCCAAGGGTATTGAATATTCTTCGTTGGTGCTCTAGAGAAATTTGATTTTTTTTTCAGAAAATCCGTTCAGATTACTATAACTAGATTCAAGTTGAAGTTGATTTCACAGCAAAAATAAATGTCGCCTCCCGGACAAACATATTGGTCTGTAAAGCACTAGCAAAAAACTTTGATGGCAAAAATCAATGTATGTTCAATTCAATTGACTAATGTAGATGGGCGTGACTTACACGAAGCAGGGGAAATTTTAGAAACCTTGATCGGTTATTTTCCTATTTTCCCCTGCTTCACTGTCCACTTATTGGTTTTTATATTTTGTGACATCACGAGGGCGGACGATCTACATTGGTCAATTAAGTGGATGCTAAAAGCTATTTTATAGACATTTTTATTTTTTATTTTGGATTCATTAGTGTAATGTTTCATCAATTGGATGAATTGCAAGAATCATCAAATTATATGAAATTATTCTGATTGTATCATTTTTTTCATTTAGAACTTTGTAGGTTCACTTTCTATATTCTAGTGCGATTAGCTTTTGTGCTGATATTTCAGATGCAATAATTTCAGAATATTATTTGTTCGGTTTTCGGTATCTCAATCTCTGAAACTGTCCACAATAATCACTCCAAATTTGTATCGCATCTAGATATGATTATGCCATAATTGTCCAGACATTATTTTGTATCAATGTGAGATAACGTCGAAGGTATAAACTTGATGTTTCATGCCTCAAAATATGTTATTTTTCGGACATTTTTTGAAATAAATAAAAATACGAACGACTGATAAATCTACCACACTATTCATGCTCACGTTACAATTCTGCGCCTACGTTCAGGTACAAGTCTCGTGGACATTTATTTAATCATTTCTTACGCATTGTATAATTTTCTATTCTATTGAAATATTTAATAAAACGTAATGATTACATTGAAGTTCATGAAGCTCTATCAAATCACATCAAGTTATTCATAAACTATGTAAAAAAAATCTTATGTAACTACTGTTGAAATTTTTAGCATGTAACTTCCATAGTTTAAGAAACAGGTACCGAATGTACATTTAACATTGTCGGTATATGGGGCTTTCAATGTTCCATTTGAAAAAATATATGCATTCTTATGCTGGGCTTCCATACCTGTGTTATTCGGATTGCGAATTCGCTAAGCGGTTTTTTAGGCCACCTTGATGATAAAACGACCAATCAGTGACGAAAGTTACGCGATTTCTTATTGTCGAGCTCGCCTCAATTCCACCGCCTTGCAAAACCGAAACGCAAATCGCATTTATGGAAGGCCAGCATTACTCACAATTACTGAAGTAATAAATTGTCAGCATATCAGTACAGTGCTCACCAATGTGTGCCATTGCTTCATAATAATAATCCAATAAATATTCAATTGATTCAATCTATTATGGCAACATGGCTACAATAGAACATTGTTTCAGCCCCTAATTTTAAAATATTTAACAATCGTGTGAACAATCGTTCACAGTGACACGTTTATCTAAACTTCATAAAATATGAAACATTTTTACATATTAGTTATGGAAAAAGTCCATTTATTGCTTCATTCATTCAAATTTGAATCATCAGCTTATACTCCAATGTATTTTGAAATTTATTTGGAATAATTTACTGTATAGGAATTACTTTTTTGAAGGTAGCAGTTTTTTGAAGTGGTGCAACATGTAGAAGTAACTTTCGAATCACTGCATAAACTACATGTTCAATTGTGAATTAAAACAATGCAATGATGGCCTTACAAATACGTCCGATTTGATTCTAACACTTCTCTCCAATTTGTATGACTACCTAACAAAACAAATGGCTAGAAACAAAAATTATATCAAAATGGATAGTATCGATTGAACAATGAATGAGTATTGAAGAAAATTGTTTCGACAGTTACATGCACAGTTGTAATATAGCTAATGAATGACCTGTAAAAAGTGCATCACAACATTATTTCGAATCTAACGTGCACCAACAAAGAACTAACGAATGCTGATTGAGTTTCTCCGATCAAACAAACAAACAAAAGGGACAAAAAAGGGTACAACTTCACGGACATTTTTCTATGGAATGGAAACTTATTTTGTAATACATTAATATACATTCTCTGTTTTATTCATAATGAGTATTATTCTATCATTATTTTATAGTTTCATTTATTCTGGAAGAATGAATTTATTGGAAATATTCGTGGGGATGCTCGTACCAAATTAATAAATCTCATCGGGCCAAATGATGATCGGTCCGCTGGAACTCGAATTAGAGGGATGCGAGATCGAATCTCGAAAAATGTAAAAATCGAACAAAATTTGTAAAATCTCGATTTGAATTTTTTTTTTTTTTGGATTTCTCAAAAGTAAAATCGATAGTTTCAGACGAAGAATAACCGAGCAGAACTCAATTTCAAATCCTGTCCAGTTCTCTTCGAGCGTTCTAGCATTTTTAACTTGAAGTGACTCGCCTGAACGCGGATAAATTATTATTTCTAGACGTATCTATTGGATAATAATGAAATTTACAGTATTCATTCTAAAAAAAAAAAATGGCCGTCAAAATGTTATAATGATTCTAATGAAATGAAATATGATAATTTTTCGAGCATGCAGCTTGTAAGTCATTATAAATCATATATCTTTCATGTTCATGTTTTTGCTCTGTTCCTTGCTCTCCAAAATATGAAGCGGAATTAATTAACTCATCTTTCATTACACAAAGTCATTTCCACCTCAGTCGAAAACCGCTCTTTGATCTTTGCTTACACTCAGGAAATGTCGTCAAATATGGGAAACAAAAAACGATATTGAAAAAAAGTGATTTTTTCTTGTCTTAAGAAAAGCTGATTTGATTGTGAAAAAACATCATCAGATAAAATATAGGATATTATTAACATATTTTATTTTGTAAGGAATGAACCACATGGATTCGATTTGTAATGAGTCTTCATCTCCCTCTCTCTCTCTCTCTCTCTCTCTCTCTCTCTCTCTCTCTTTTTACTTCTCTTCATAAATATATATATATATATATATATATATATATATATATATATATATATATATATATATATATATATATATATATATACAATCAATAATCACGTTATCATTTGCATCCTACTTTTTCATGGCCCATTGCATATAACAATAACAAATGGATTCTATTCGTTAACGTGAGATGTTTGTGTTTTTCCCTTTCTAGAAACACTTAAACCAACATTTGAACTGGTGTCTAACTGAAACTACGTAATTACTCCTTTAAGCTTGCATTTCTTGTTCTTGCATTCATTGTGCGAGCGTGGAAATACACCGTCTTATCGTTCCTTTAGAACAAGAGTCACAGTCGTCAGATAATACTGCCTTGAATGAAAGCTACTAGAACATACACACACACACACACACACACACACAGAAGAGAGCAAGGGAATTCTTGAAAAGCATTTCATTAAATCTTAAATACACATTATACTGTTTTACTTTCTGTCTGCATTATATATATATATATATATATAAATATATATATATATATATATATATATATATATATATATATATATATATATATACATGCAGATTAAACCAAACAACTTTTTCAAGAAAACTTTCTTTTATATTCATGATAAATGAATAAACACAGTCTTTGAAGTCTTTTATTATGCTTATAAACTATATTAAATAGAAGTTAAATATCCCTGGGGTATTTAACTTCAGTATTTTTCATGCTCAGAAAGAACTTTTCTTTAGAAATCGTTGCTTATACGTTAATATTAAGGAGTTTTCTCATTTTTTTTCGTCAGTAAGTCAGGATGCTGTTTTGTGTAAAAAGTGTGAATCTTGAAAACTTGTCCCCAAACAATATTTCTTGTGTGTAAAGTGCGCTTGAATTCGTTGAGCTTATAGAAGCGATCAGCAGACACGCAGACTAGGCAGAATGCAGAACTGTTTGAGAAGTATAATAAGTCAAGTGAAGGGATAAACCATGCCATGCGAAGCGAACGTTAGCTTTGTGAAGGTAAATGCTGAGGAAATGAGCACAAAAAGACAAGTAATAGTGTATTCCACCCATACACTAGTGGCTAGAAGCTATTAGAATTATTTAGCTGGTTCGGAAACGGTGTGTAGTTGAAGGTTTTAACACTAGAATGGGGCGGCAATACCAACATTGTAATGTATAATAATGCTGCTGACAAGAGTGTTGTAAAGATTAAAGTGGTGTGGTTCAAGTTGGTACTCGTGGAAAATTAGACGAATATATGTAGATGTATTATGAGATACTTCAGTTTCTCGCTCCCATAAGATGAAAAATCATAACAATTATATGCTTCTAAACAAATTACGTATTACGTATTCATAAAATGATATACGTTGGACTACATCGAGTAATTTTCTATTATGCAGAAATTCGTTGTTTTTACCGTATATACCAATATTTCCATATAAGTCTTCCTGTTTCTCATATTCAAGATATGAGCTGAATCAAGATTTGAATGTTAATTCTTGTTTCCATGAAATAATATTCTATAAAAAATGTATATTTCCTGGTTGTGCCATTTATACATCGTGAGACATGAAAATCCAAATTACAAACATTGCACAAAAATAACCCACCGATAGATGAACATAAAAGTTCTTCTCTCAAATAAATATTGTGAAAAAAATTCATTTAAACTTCAAGAGATAGACCCTTCAACCTCATTAATCCTCATTGATGCAATTGAAAACGAACAAGGAATTTGTATTCACTTGTTCAATAACAAAATATAATCAATTCGAAGTTAGTAGCTATTTATCTGAATTACGATGTTAGACTTGGCTCCACAATGTAAGAGTAGGATTACCTTTGTGCCGTACAATCTCATCAATTCGTAACTGCCAGTGAGTTATCTTCTACACAGCGCGGGAGACCTTAACATACTCCGCTGTTTAATATTGCTTGTGTGCTGATGTGTGTATGTGCAACAGTGTAAACCAGCTTATTAGATCATACATGTTGTATAGATATTAGCTGTTGTGAGGAAGAAGAGGGTGGGGTGGGAAGGGTGGGGAAAGGAAAGGAAACCAACTACCCGTGGAAAGTGGTGGAGGTGCCAGGATCTAGTGACGCTGTTAAGGGAAAGTGGTGGAGGAGCCAGGATCTGGTGATGAAGTTCCGATTTCAGACAAAAGACGTGTTTCAAGAGAATGACATACGAGCCAAATAGAATTAACACATGATGAAAGTGCTTCCAAAGCTATACACAGATGAAGACTTGCGACAGTAAAATTTAATTAAAGCTTTGCTGCATAGTTCACTCGAATAGTTTATATTGATAATAAGTGTCTGGTTATGAACTTTATCGCTCAACTTTGACCTTCTTCATTTATGAATTACGTGAACTTCATACGGGTAGTGTGCTTTTGTTGTACATCGTTGTTGGGAAATAATTAATATTGTCTTTTTTTACTATTCCGTTGAATATAAGTTTGTAGACTTAATCGAGTTCATTGAGAAAACAAAATTATTGCAGAACATTGAACATGAATTAAAATCCAAGTAAATATCGTATTCCGTAGTTTGTTAATAATCAACAAACCTAAGAAGATGATGATTTATTGCTTGTACCATTGAATTAATTTGAAAAAATAAATTCACATCTTGTTTGAATATAAAATGGAGTGATGAGATACTCATGTAAAACATTCGGAGCAACAAAGGCATGATCAAACAAGACTAAAGAAGTCAGAACATACATATTCTAATATCTTTGAAAACTGCAAACACGGACGGAACACACTGATGGAGAAATCGTTTTTCGTTTTTAATATTTCGTTATAACATCTTTCGTGAAAAGTGATTTTTTGAATTTTAATAGATTTATGAAACTCTTCTCTCACTATTGCAAATTTATATATTTCCTCCTTTCAGTGTTCCACCTTGATCTCATCTATCGTATATATATATATATTCATATGTACATATATATATATATATATATATATATATATATATATATATATATATATATATATATATATATATATATATATATATATATATGTATATAGCTGAAAACGAAATTAAAACATGAAGACAAGTTCTTTAAGCTTCTCTGAAACCTGCGGATGGAGAATTGTCAACCAACATTTTAACGCAAATTTCAGATTCTAATTCAATATTATTTTGAACCAATTTCCAACTCCATCAGGGAGAGACTTTCAAACTTTAATTTGCTTTCTCATCTTTCAGCATAAATAAACTTTGCTTTGCTCTCTTGAAGATATATACACTTGTACAAAAACGCCGTTAGTTCAACATGGTTAACCACGATAACATAAAATGGCCACTGACCTGGAAAACACGGGTTCGATTCCCATTGTTCTAAAATGAGCGTTCTCTAGTGTCAAGGTTAACTCTATATTATTATTGTGTACGTAAGTCCCACTAGAGTTGAGTTGGTGTTAGTAATACATCCTAATAATTTACGGTATCCATTATCCGGTAGGACTTGACAAATGTGCCAGTTTATTACCTGAATATGAGTTTAATATGAATATAATATGAATATGATATGAATATACATTATTCCTGAACATAAATATGAGTCTAATCATTATCATATGTTGTCTGCTTTTATACCCCAAACAGAGTAACCATCATCTCAGAAAAACTTATTCCAATATGTGATCAAAAGAATCATTAGAAATCATAATCGTTGATAATTATATTGAAAAAGATGATTGTATATTTTTTTACAAGTGAACAAATTGAAATTTCTTCAAAATCTAGAAATATTGATTCGATTTTTTTTTTTTTAATAATATCGAAAATTGATACAAAATCATTGTTCCCCAATTAAGGCTATGGATGAAAGATAGGATCGTTTGGACGGGGCACCACAAGGGCGATCTTACCACCCCATTTTGATCATTTAAAACTAATGATCTTCAACACCAGGACTGCGCTGTCTGTGACCATAAATTTTCGCCGTAGATAAAAGTCCTTCAGTATAAACACACGAATGTTGATATCTTCCACTTTGAACTAAGTCTCTTGGGCAATGATCACTTCTTTCCCTTGACAGCAGATGTAAAATTGATCATTATACAAAATGCACAAATTAAATTAGTGATAGGTCTATAATGTTATAATCAGGCCTATCGCTCTACTCATTAATGGTCGTGGCCAATTAGTACTTCATTCAAGCATTTGCTTCGAGGACTGTGGGAAACCACGAAAAACCAAGTCAGGATGGATAAAAAAAGGTGTTTGTTGGTATTGTGCTTTTTCTTCCAACTTCTTCCACTTATACCATATAACTTATACCTTAGTTATTAACTTGGTTATTAACTTAGTTATTTATATAACTTATACCATCATTTGTTTAAAAATTGAAATGTTGTACGGCTTGACGGGAATAGAACATGCCATTTGTAAACGTGATCGCAGTTTACCTCCAATTGGGAACAAATTAAAACTATATTCATACCTCCAAGCTCTTCCTGGTTACAAGATATTACATCTGCTGTGTTTTCTTTCGTGAAATGAATGTGTAATTGAGAATGTAATTCATGTATTCATTGATTTTGCATACTTTTCACCAACAAAAGTTGCATTTTGATAAGGCGGTGGGAGTTGTCAATGGCGAAGAGGTATGTGAGATATGCTTTTTTTCATAACATTGTTGCATATTCTGTTGAAAATTTGTGCTATTTATATGATGATTGGATGAATAATATATGTATATACTAGGCAAACGCGAAATTTGCGTTGTAAGATACGCGAGATATCTGAATAAGGCATAATAAGGGTCCTACATTTGCTACTTCATCGACTCTGGTATTCTACACACTTTGTCCTTCATTAGATTGCTACTTCATCTTCTCTGGTATTCTACACACCTTGACGAATATGAAGAATGGTTAATTCTTGGGCAAAATCGAATCTAGAAAGCAGTGAATCTTGGCAACCCAATTCTGCTTTTATACATTTCCATACATTTTGATGAATAAAAACAGTTATTTCAAGTTTTTTCTTCAAAACAACTGTTTCGAATTGCTTCAAAAATGATGATTATGTGTATCGTTCATGTGTGAACATTCAGAGAAAATTTTATTTTTTCGGAGAGATTTCATTTTTTCAAATTTTCTTACCCAGCCTAATCTTATGGGGTTTTCAAAAACTTTGACATGATATTTCTTAAAATCTATCAAACCGATTCATTCCAAAACGATACAGTTCTAAGTTGTGAAAGTTGGCCCGTACAAAAAAAGTTTCATGTTGATCAGTCAAACCATGAGACCTGTGCAGTGCTTACAAATAAACAGACAAAAAAAAACATACAAAAAAACACACAGACAAAGCTCCATAAGAGTGGGATGGAGACTTCGCTATACGCTCATCTAACAAGTTCATGAATGCGTAGTCTGTAGTCAATCAAAATTCTCATATTAGCAAGCTTGAAGTTGAGGCACCTTTGAAACAATATAAAATTCCTCATGCGTGAAGTAATGGAATAATGGAATGAGGCACTCAAAAGTATCAAAAGTGATACACACTAGTCAAACGCGAAATATGCGTTGTAAGATGAGTGAGATATCCTAATGAGGTGTAAAAGTAGTTGAAGTAGTCTACCCTTGCTACTTTATCGACTCTGGTATTCTACACACCTTGATATCTGAATAAGCTATAAAAGTCGTTAAAGTAGTTCTACTCTTGCCACTTCATTGACTCTGGTATTCTACACACCTTGATGTATATAAAAAATACTTCATTGTTGGTCAACTCTTGAATCTAGAAAGCAGTAAATCTCGACAACTTAATTCTGTCACAATTTTTATGATGTATTTGATGAATATTATCAGTTATTTTTTTTTCTTCAAAACGGCTAATTGGAATTGCATACAAAAAGTGTTTAAAATCTATGTATACACATTTAGAGAAAATTTCATCCCATTTGGAGAGATTATATTTTTCAACATTTTCCGCCCAGCCAAATCTTATGGGGTTTTTAGAATTTTTGAGATGATTTGTCTCAAAATCGGTCCGACCGATTCATTCCAAAAACTATACAGTTCTAAGTTGGATGAGTTTGCGTGTACAAAAAAAATTTCATGTTCATCAGTCAACCCTTGCGACCTGTGAAGTGCTTACAAAAAAAAAAAAAAAAAACACAGACAAAGCCCTATACGAGTGGGATGGAGACTTCGCTACACTTATCAATTATGTATTAACTAGTCAAACGCAAAATATGCGTTGTAAGATGAGCGAGATATCCGAATGAGGTATAAAAGTCCTTGAAGTAGTTCTACCCTTGCTACTTTATCGACTCTGGTATTCTACACATTTTGATATCTGAATAAGCTATAAAAGTTATTAAAGTAGTTCTACTCTTGCCACTTCATTGATTCTGGTATTCTACACACCTTGACGCATATAAAAAATACTTCATTGTTGGTCAACTCTTGAATCTAGAAAGCAGTGAATCTCGACAACTTAATTCTGTCACAATTTTTGATGAGCGTAGCGAAGTCTCCATCCCACTCTTATAGGGCTTTGTCTGTGTTTTTTTTTTGTAAGCACTCAACAGGTCGCAAGGGTTGACTGATGAACATGAAACTTTTTTGTACACGCAAACTCATCCAACTTAGAACTGTATAGTTTTTGGAATGAATCGGTCGGACCGATTTTGAGAAAAATCATCTCAAAAATTCTAAAAACCCCATAAGATTTGGCTGGGCGGAAAATGTTGAAAAATATAATCTCTCCAAATGGGATGAAATTTTCTCTAAATGTGTATTCATAGATTTTACACATTATCACGATTTTGTATGCAATTACAATCAGCCCTTTGAAGAAAAAAAATAACTGATAATATTCATCAAATATATCATAAAAATTGTGACAGAATTAAGCTGTCGAGATTTACTGCTTTCTAGATTCAAGAGTTGACCAACAATGAAGTATTTTTTATATGCGTCAAGGTGTGTAGAATACCAGAGTGAATGAAGTGACAAGAGTAGAACTTCTTTAACGACTTTTATACTTCATTCAGATATCAAGGTGTGTAGGATACCAGAGTCGATAAAGTAGCAAGGGTAGAACTACTTCAAGGACTTTTATACCTTATTCAGATATCTCGCTCATTTTACAACGCATATTTCGCGTTTGACTAGTTATGATATATTTGATGAATATTATCAGTTTTTTTTCTTTCTTCAAAACGGCTGATTGGAATTGCATACAAAATCGTGATAATGTGTAAAATCTTTGTATACACATTTAGAGAAAATTTCATCCCATTTGAAGAGATTTTAATTTTTAACATTTTCCGCTCGGCCAAATCTTATGGGGTTTTTAGAAACTTTGAGATGATTTTTCTCAAAATCGGTCTGACCGCTTCATTACAAAAACTATACAGTTCTAATTTGGATGAGTTTACGTGTACAAAAAAAGTTTCATGTCGATCAGTCAATCTGTGGAGTGCTTACAAACCAAAAAAAAAAAACACAGACAAAGCCCTATAATAGTGGGATGGAGACTTATATATATATATATATATATATATATATATATATATATATATATATATATATATATATATATATATATATATATATATATATATTATATATATATATATATATATATATATATATATATATATATATATATATATATATATATATATGCATATATGCATGCACGAATCAAGTGCTAAACTAGTTCTGTTGAGACTACGATTTACGGATACAAGAATGTGTTGATGCAGCTAATTACCAATTAAAGTAGAAAATGTAATTAGAAAACAAAAAGGCTGATAACAAGGTCATCCAATAATTATTGCTCGGTCAAAAAAGTATTATTCGTGAAACCAGATCTAAGATAATGAATGAGTGTTCGGATTTTACAGCGTCTCGACATTTAGATCATGTTGCGCTGATGATGCGTTGAGATAAAATTGTATACCGGTACTATGATAATTAGAGTTGAATATTCTTCATTTTTTATAGTGTCGTTTCCATGTCAGGATCTTTTAGTGATGAATTTACGTTCCCCGTGTTTTTTTAGAGGGTCTTGATTACGTAATGACATTGTGAATGGTAAATATAGTCACTGATGGTTTCGTGATCATTGGAGTGGTCATCCGTAGAAATTATTGGATGAGCAAAGCGAAGACTCAATTTCACCATACTCGAAGAAGAAGTGACTTTTTTTTTGCGCTCCACAGGTCAAACAAAAATTCAAAATCAGTTGAAACTTGGCGTACACAAGTGTCCTTATCCAATTCGATACTGCATAGTTTGTAGGAGTAATCGATTGAACCACTTTTGTGAAAAATTATTTCAAAGTTTTCAAAAATCTCATCAGAATAACCCAGAGGAAAAAACTCACCAAAAATATTTCCTTCGAGATTATTCAAATTCTCAAGGAATTTTAATATAATAATCGACCACATTATTCTGAACTCGCAGTCAAATAAAATCAGCCGTTTTGATGTAAAAAAATATATAATCGAATTTTTTTTAAATCGCTCAAAGCTATCAAGAAACTAATTAAATCCAACAAACAGGTGTCACCAACCCTCATTAATTGGTTCACCTCATCAATTAGAAACGATTAAAACAAAGCCTTCTCTATTATCATAGAGTTTAATAAGAAAATAGGATGACAGTGACGTAATTGTTCGGATCTCAAGGTGTATATATATATAATAACCAATCCAAAGATAAGTTGATAAGTTCTAGCATCTAGCTCATCCATCAACGCGGCAACACATAACGCGTTTCCTAGTGGGTGGTGAAATTAAAATCGATAGAATAATAGGAACAGCGTACTATTGCTATACCTGTACATAATAGAAACAAGAACAATATTTTGGTATATTCACCAAAATAAAGATTATGTTATCTTGTCATTACAAAGACATGTATTTGTATCATGTTTATCTTGTCTTCTCCAGGTGAAAAGATTGCCCTGTTGTCATGTGAAACAAATGAAGATGAGAGAAATTTGTCTAGAATATTGTTTCTGTTTATATTATTCACAAATATCAAGGAAAAGTCCAATATCGGTAGTAGGCCTACGCTTTTGTTGAACCATTCTTTGTAGAATATTCTTCGTGTTTAATTAATGACAATTTTAAGACAGTGTTTTTCATCTTTCTAACAATGAGTGACGTCACTCGACAAAAACCTATACTATTTCGAACAATTCTCATTCTATTCGAAGGAATTTTTTGATCTAGCATTTTGTTATCTGTTATTAGTTATCAATAGGTGTGAAGCCTATCCTGATACAGCCATTCCAACTCATGTAGTATTTTCACCATGAAATTCGTATCCACCATTTTAATTTTATTTCCTATTTGTACTGAAGTCAGGTCAAAAATGTATTGTTTCATTAGTTTTCAGCTCACTTAAACACGCCGTCTTTGTTTTGGTATAATTATGTCGGGTTTTGATTCGCCATTATGACGCAATGTTCACTAATATATAAACATTGTTGATGAGTTGAAGACTGATTGAACACAATTTAATGGGTAACTTACTTACGTGCGATGCTTCGTTCGAAAGCATAATGAGTACCATAATCTAGAATGGGATCACACCTTCAGTTCAGATATAAAAGAACACGATTAATCGGAATCACACGTATGACTGTTTCACCAGTGTGTTTATGTGTATTATGTTCTTTGAATAAATGCGTTGCACAATTCATTCTGTCGATCTACATTCGTTCAATTTTCTGTGCAACTACGTTATCATTTGTCAAAGTCCAGACTTCCATATTTGATACGAAAATTACCAACTACCCATGTCAACGCGCTTCTACTGAAAATGAAGCCAATCTGTAGCGCACTACAAATTCACATTGCTTTTGTACTGAATTATGATTAACAACTTTCAGTATTAGCCTACGAATATCAATTTTTCTAATTTAATAGTATGATAGTAGCAACTCACATAATATAGGTTCATATATAAATATAAATATATGAATATATATACATATATATGTATATATATATATATATATATATATATATATATATATATATATATATATATATATATATGTATATATGAATATATATCAGAACTGGTAGCTCAGTGGTAAGGCGTTTGCTCCATCTGAGAGGAGATCAAGACCATATTTTTCGTAGCTCGTTTCTGTAGACTAGGACTGGTATGACTCCGGGGATGATTCCCACAATATATATATGGTACACAACCACTTTCAATTCCCATCATCCTTCCCATCACTTCGGAACTCCTCATCTCATCATTACATCATCACAATTAATCATTCAATTATTCAACCAGTGTCAACAGATATCAGTAATCATTATACTACGTCAGTGAGTCATATATGAATGGATGAAAGTAATACCATATTTCATCAGGTTGAAAAGCAAAATTGAAAGAGCATCGCAAATAGAACAACAAATTTCAAATTGTATTTCGCATTCGGCAGTACATCTTCGTACGACTTAAAGTAATTGATTTCCCCGATACGATAGGAGAGCATCGTAGAGTTCGACGAACACATGTCAGGAGTGTAAGTAATCATTCTTCCTTAGTAACGTATCCATCTTACACGTTAGAAGGCGCAACGTACTCGGAGCGTAACTTGGTTAATCTTGGTACTCCTCTAACATCTATTTCTCTCCCACTCTCTCTCTCTCTCTCTCTCTCTCTCTCTCTCTCTCTCTCTATATATATATATATATATATATATATATATATATATATATATATATATATATATATATATATATATATATATATATATATATATATTTATATATATATTCAATATATACCTTTATTCCATCACCTCTCGTCCATGCTGGCTATTCAATAATTTCGTGAGTTTGACTGTACCTTGTACCTGTTTCGTCCATCTCTTCACTCTATTCAATATTGCATTACCTCTAAATGAGGTCTACGACGGCCATTCTCACGAATACAGTATGGCGTCGTCCATGCTTCTACCAAGTGTACCAACCCATGGGCGTGAATGAAAACGAGCAAATTGTTTCCAAAGTATACACAACATTGGCTAAAAAACAAGGCGAAGTCTAGCTGAGAAAAAGGCTCACAAGTCAGAAAGATTTACATCCCACGTAGCGGGGTTTTAAATAAATTGGCCTCTCCTCTGACATCCAGTTGTGGACCAATTGTTAATACGAGACTTGTATTTATATATACAGTTGAATATTAAACGTGACTGTATATATGCGAAATAGAATTTAATATTAAAAAAGTTCAAAAGGTTGAATCGTAGATCACCCTGCTAAATGTCGGACATATTTCTTATTCCAGTACGCGAATGGTAAACCGTGTGCATCATGCTAAAAGAATTTCCAATCCTTATCCCGTTCACTTTATATTATATTTAAGATATATCTTTTGTAAGCTCATAGTCACACCTACTATATCTGGATGGTGCATTCATCATTCGTACTTTATAGCGTATCAAATATGCGAGAGGTTTTTAATATTCGTATTATAATAGTAATATTTAATAGACAGAACTAAATAAAAACATATTTACGATGAGCCGACTGTGTGATATTAAAACAGTTTATTATTTCCTTTCGTCTTTGAAACGACAAACACGAATAAACATGACACAGTTGAAAAGAATTGTATTTCATTTATAATATTACAATGAGCTTCGCAGCTTCTTCAAACGGCGACGAGAATCCATCTCTTTTTTTCGAGAAGCCAGTAATATTTAATACAAAAAAGCGTGAATAACAAAAATAGAAAACGACCCAAAACATAATTATCTTCGGGATCTTTTTTCAATCACCAATGTGGTATCATGAAATAAGTATTTGAATAGACCATCACTCTTGAGGCTCATTCACAACAGAAGTTAGCAGTAGACTTCTGTGGAAGAGGAAAGGGTAATTTTTCACAGCTATTCACAACAATCCATTCAGCTGTAAGAAACAGCCAGTGAGATAGATAGCATTGTTCATAGCAGCAGGTGAGCCAAGTGACCGGTACGGTAACGTTGCACGTTGTTGGCAATTTGAAATCCGACTGGCCGGGAATTAGATTCTATTACGGTTTTATTCCCATTCACAACTGAAATTAGGAATAATCTTGATTCTAAGAGTAAGAAGAAATTCGTGGCCATTCACAACCGGAATTGGGAATAAACTTGACTTAATGAGCAAGAGAAAATTCACTACCAGGAGGCTTATTCTGGAACTGGATTTCGATCATATGGAAATGAAAGCGACCGCTTTGAAAGCGATTTGGCTGTATTCGTATTATGAAATTTGAGAATTATGAATGTATTATGAATGTGTTATGATAGTATTATGAATGCGTTTGTGAATCGCTATTTCCAATGGAATATATTTTCGATCGCAATGGGACCCAAAGCGAAATCGAAACAGATTCGATAGCATGGAAATCGACGGATATTTTCAGAATGAGCCTCCAGTACTAAAAATGAGCAGTGACAAACAGCCAATGAGATAGCTTATATAAACAATCTGATATAAAAAACGCTTCTACATACTGGTCACTTGGATCAACAATAGCTGATCCAAATTTGATGTACCAAGTTTGAAGACATTTCAATTTATATATTATAGGAAAATGAAAGATTATTATAATGATTAAATTAATGATTGAAAAAATGACAAATATTGGGATTGAAGTTTATCAATGAAAATCTACAGGTTGCAAGCCTAATAAAATATTGAATGTAATTGACCATTGTAGATCGTCCGCCCTCGTGATGTCACAAAATATAAATACCAATCAAGTGGACAGTGAAGCAGGGGAAATAGGGAAATAACCAATCAAGGTATCTAAAATTTCCCCTGCTTCGTATAAGTCACGCCCATCTACATTGGTCAATTATATGAATGAACGAACACATGCATGTGGAAGTTTCATCACAATTTGGAAATCAAGGTGTAGTTATACGTCTCGAGTACATTCAATATAAATATTTCGCTCATGTTACAACGCAAACGCTGCGTTTCCCGAACTATAATAATATATTCCCTTCCTCACTCATTCACTCGTTCATTATTATTATTATTATTATTATTTAAAACTCTTGCAATTGCACATAAATGCGCGGTGGCAAGTTCCCTAACTAACCCTATTGCACCACCTCCATATCACTCATATCATTTCATTCTTATAACTGATAGCCTTAATTGCCACATGTAGATTTTCAATGATGAACTTCAATCTCATAATATCATTCATTCATCAATCATCATTTATTTGGTAAACATTTGATATTTGCAAACATTGCTCTTACAGCTAATTCTTCACTGCTACTGCTTGTTGTTTAGAATGGAAACATGAAATAATCATGATGAAACATTTCTTGTGGACTTTTATAGTTTTCTCCTGATTTTTTTCGATAGAAATCTCCCTTAGTTACCTGTTTAATTTGATTGACCAATCACTAATCAATTGATTAATCTGACGGAGTCTGTAACAAACATTCAAAATCCAGGGACTCAGTTGAAGGAATTTCAATCCAAGCAAATAATATCCAGATGTAGGCCTGTTGTACGTATTACTCACAGTTAAAGGGTATAGGCCCTACACAAACCGTGACCACCGCGGAAAAGTGATCATTGTATAGGATTGAAAATCTCTGGACGGATCACAAAAGGTTGAGATTCATAATATCATATAAGATATGTTTTTGACAAGTTTATAGAATGTCAAAAGTGAAAGTAATATGAAAGGCCAGGACGTAATTTGTTAACTGAAAAACATCGAACAATCTAATCTGCATAGAAAAAACTTTGTGAATATCGCTAAAAAGCGGTGAAATCCGTTGCCTCTAATAACCAAGAGGTGTCCGTTGTTTCCATTAAACACTGACGTACGGAGAAGGGGTGGGAGGAAGATAAAAGAAGACATAGAAGCCCATAAGCTATATACGTGATTATCTAGCTTCCTAGTCATTGTTTCAGGGCGGCTTCACCCTTCGTCCGTCCAATTTCCATCGGCCTTTGCTACCGGATCCGCTTAATGTGTGCCTTCCGATTAAACCAAGTATAGGACATAATAATCCCCTTCAACCACAAACAGAAATCTGATGGTAAAACTGTAAATTTAACGTTACATAGTAGCAGATGTATTCAACAATTGCATAGTATAAACAAAAGTACATGTTTGTGGTGATATACAATAACAAACAGATTTTAGTCTGATTGAAGTTGTGAAATAAACCTCAGTATGATATTGATGGTGGTGAATTATTAAACTTATTTCTAAACTAGTCGTTTATGTTTGTCGATATTGTTGAGAAATTTTCGGTGAATTGAAGTCTTACTTATAGCTCAGTCAACTAATGCTGTGCATTCGATCTGGGGTCAAGTCATCAGATCATTCATACCCCCAAATCGATCGTCTCTTATTGGGAGCCGCAGCGCACAAATACGAATTCTGTGATGGCTAATTAAGAAGAGCAGTTTGGATGATCACGAAAGCTGGTAGTTGATTTTTCATGGATCACCTTGGTTACCGATTTTATGATCAACCAAACTTGATTATTCACTGCCACCTGAATATCTGTAGAGCTCCGCAATAATAACTCAATCACCTGTAAAGTTGCAGGTACGATGTTAGTGATTAACTTGTAGAACATATTGGAACCAGTAGCAAAGTGGTGCACGGAATTTGCAACAATGATATTTAGTAGAAATGTTCCATTGTAGTTTCGATTACCACATTTTGTCGGCCATATTTAAATTCAGTTGCTCACTCTGTAGCTACTCTTTATTGGCGAGTTTTTGTTGAAATAATCAACCGTATCGATTAAAGCTGTTTAAAGAAGGTGGTGATTGGATAGACCCAGGGTGGGATATTTCCAAACTAGACTCAATAGTTTGAAAGTGTATGGATTTTTATTACATTTTATAGAAATATTCTACTCATCGTACAAGGCAAATGCTGCGTTGGTCTGATATTTATAGCAAAAAAGGTATCTCTAGTGTCTTCATTTTGTAAAATCCCTTTTCCACCTGTCCAAACCAGTCAACCTCGTGATATTTATAGGATTTAACAGGTATTAGACGAACAGAAAACGGACTTTCACTTTTGGCTGAAACTCTCCATATTGTACTAATCTATGCGGCCAACTCATGGTGGACCGATAAGGTGAACGCCTCCCACACTTTGTAACCGGCTAAACAGAGATAATCATAAACAACTCAACTTTTAAGCGTTATTACCGAAAAAGTTTTCTTCGCCCTTGCTGCTGTTGCGCGCGCATTGGTCGTCGACGATAGCGGATTATCTTACTTAGCCTTCGGGCAAACTTTCTCTCGAGCTTATAGCTGTGAATAATTAATTGAATCTTCTGCTTGTAATACGCGTACATTCGTAAGGCTGTGACGCGTCGACGTCTCGTCCTCGCTGAGACGTCTGTCCCGAGATTGGATTACGCTAAAATACACTACATCATTAGCCATGAGAAATAGAAATGCTCGATGTTGTACCAGTGTATACGGCAAGTCATTAACAAGTCACTCTCAAGGGAATTCAATTTAAAATATTATCATTATGTTGCTCAGTTCTGGTTTGTTTGATCTATATTCATTTCACAGCGATGTGAAAAAAGCCTGGAGATGAGATTTCTTATACGTTTTTTTTTTCTTTTAATAAATACGTTCTATTTGTTTTATATATTGAAATTTCGATCTTAAAGCGGGGGAAATTCTCAACAGCATAAGCTTTCTATTTTCATGGCACAGTAGGCACCGTGAGTGAAAGTATTGGTACAACTGTCAATATGCCAGCTGAACCATCGCGTCTGGTTTATTTGCGATTACAGCCGATGTGATGTTCAACTCCGGGACTTCTCTGCTGCTAATCAATATTTCGATACCTATTTCACTTCTGGTACTCACTGATAACAGTTAATCTCACGCAAAAAGTTTTAGTCATTAGCAACCTAGTCGTCGCCTCTTTTACATTATAAATGTGAATATAAACTCTCGCCCACTTCGATATTTCCATGTATAAAACACCTCTCCGAACTCTTTATCTCCAGTCGGGAGTACTTTCGACTTTACAACGAATGAGTAGTTGGCGCCATTAACATAAATAATGAAAGTGTATCTGTACAGTCTACAGCAATATGTTTCGATCATTTCCAAGCGATTAGCTATAATAATCTCGAAAGTATTTGACGTTATTTCAGTGGAAAGCGATTTTTAAACGATCCTTTCATCGCCACTGTCTCATTTGCTTCGTGGTGCTTTATGCTTTATACCGTGTGCACACGGTCGACAGATTGGCAAGTGGCCATAATCTCTCCAGTTGAGATTTGTGCACTGACAATATAAGCTGTCTATATGAAGCCACAGAAAGTAGCCAATGGAATGAAGACATGATTTCTGTATATCGGAATTTACTTCTGTTTTCACAAGTAGGCTTTTTTCGTTAACATTGTATGTATTGGCAATCTATTGGTGGAATAAACTTATTGAAAATGGATATACGTGAAGCCACATAAGTACAGTTCATGGTAATAGATGATAATATCCTATAAGATTATAATTAAATGGCTGTATACATACAAGCGTACTTTCTTTCTGAAATATCAAGTTCAATCTCAATGTCAAAATGTTTGGAAAATATAAACTAATCTGAACTGACACATATATACCTGATTGACTATAAGACATCTTCATCAGTACCTGGAAATAATACATGATTTCCAAGTACTGTCTTGTGAAAATAAATCAAGACGTGATTTCAGAATATGCCCATATAAGACAGCAAATGAAATCAGAATTGATGAAATTAACATTTGAAACTGATTGCATTATATTTTTCTCATCATATACCTTCTTGTTTCAATTTGAAAAATGTGCCACTCGCTACAAATATCAATGTATATGTCACTCTGTTGTAACGTCAAGTGAAACGCTGTTCAAACGTTTGTTTCGTTCAATTATTTACACTTGATGCAATAAATGCATTATGTTCATGAAGAATTCAGTATTGTAGCTTGAATTTGAAAGCTATCATAACTTAGATAGGCAACAGAGTTCAAGAGTTTTGCAACCAGTATATAATGGAAAAAAAATATATATATATGTATATATAATATATATATATATATATATATATATATATATATATATATATATATATATATTTGAATATATATATATATATATATATATATATATATATATATATTCATATATATATATATATTTATATATATATATATATATATATATATATATATATATACATATGTGTGTGTGTGTGTGTGTATATATATATATATATATATATATATATATATATATATATATATATATATCAGGACAAAAAATGTTCTTCCACCGGGATCCAAATCATCTCATCATATATTGTATCACGCATTTAACGTATAGTTGAAATGATCCTTATTATAACCCTCTCAAGCATAGAAAAAGAAAGGCAAATATACAACATAAGTCTTCTCTTCAATTTTCCGCGCCTTATTTCTTCTGTGAACATTGATGTCTTCTATGCAGAATATATTTCGTACAAATCAGAAAAATCAGTACACTATTCTATCAAGTGAACGTCGAGGATCCTAATAATCCTTTCCTCAATAATATTTGAATTTGACTCAAGATGCAAAATTGAAAGATCCAACTGATGTTTCCGCGCTCCCGAGAGAGTATGCATTATAAATTAGCATGAGTATCCGCATAGCTATAATTCAAAGTTGAAATAATTGCGATTTTCAAACAAGATTTTCTCTGTGAACCTATGATTCGATTATTTCACTGAAAAGTGATTTTCATGTCACCGTCTATGACTGCGTATAATATATTTGATTCATGAGGTAATACTCATTATTGTATTATATTAGTTAATTGGCTGAAGAAAACGTGAAAGTAGAAATGTTTGACTGATCTCATTAAGAAACTATGGGAGTCGATTTTGCGAAATATAAGAATTTTTTGTGATTAGTTTCAAAAGTATGAGAAATTTCAATTTTAATACGAAGAAAACACCTTTTGTTAATACCTCCGAGAAGATATAAGTAAAACTCTCAAACTTATAACGGATAACTTCATGGGTATACAACTAAAAAAAAACACTATCCAGCTTTGTGCCTGTGCCAATGTTAGACTGCAAGGTTGAAAATTGTACTTTATATCATTTTGAAGGATCTCTACTTCTTTGGCATTGAAATTGTGATGTCTCATACCGTTCAAACATGATCACTAAAAAAGCGATAGTTCGCTAAATTCACTCCCATGCTCTCTTAGATCATGAATTAGGCCATGAGGGCACGTGTAAGAAACGGCGTGTTGGTTTGAAGTTTTCTGCATAATAGAAGATCCCTCTGATCGTTCAAATCGTTTGAAGTAAGGTACTAGTATGGGTTTGGAAAAAGAGATTTTTTCCAAGAATGCAAATTTTCCAATGTTGATGTCAACTTATCAACTGGTTCATTCTCTTTCATACGAAACGAACCGCATCATTGTGGGATGCTTAGTTATTTCACAAATACATATTTCCCACATTTATGATTAGAAAAAATGTTCTGAATTCCATAGGCAACCAACTGATTTGTAAATACAGTTATAATACAAGGTAAACTTTGCCTGCAATTTACTCAAAACTAAGATTCACGCACACAACCATAATTTTCAACAATGGAAAAATATATTGGATTTATAGGTGGAAGACTATTTTTTTCTTTTCTGAAGCTTATTAAATGAAGCATGTTCTGACAGGGCCACAATTTCGATTTCTTTGATACTTGAATCCAATTTTTTTTCTAGGTAATCCTGGAGCCAAAAATAAATGACAAAATTGAAGCCCATCAATCAAAATTTAAAATCAAATACTTCTTGTAGTCATAGAAATGGAAACTAAGCGTCAGAACACAGGTTTGACCCTAATAATCGAAATGAATTATGAAAAAACTATCTATAACAAACAGAGCTGAAGGAATCTTTGTTGAAAACATCCCATTGTTATAACAATTGAAAATTATTTAAAAATTTACCAATGAAAAAAATATATTTTACGAATATTTTTATTCCATCTTATGTGAATTGAAACTGGAACAGGAAGAAAAAATTGGAAAACTTCAAAACTCCGGAATCTTTTTCCAAACCCGATGAGTTGATCCAAACGTGAGAGATGTTGAAAAGTGTTTTTATCGGGAAAATACAAATTGAATATAATCTCAATTACCGAAATCAAATCCCCATGCATCGTCACGGATGAAACATATTGTGAGGAACTATCATTCTTCTGAGTACGTGGTAGATCAGTTCGAAATGAAGTATGCCCAAAATATGTTCCTTACAATCTACATTCCATAGTGAAAGTTTCTTACTCCGCCAGTAAGAATAAGAATATAATACGATATCCAATGCAACACGATGGCGAAATTCAGTGACAAAACTGTCAACAATGGTAAATTTGTATTAAAAGTCATTGTTGTAATTCTCACACACTTCTTTTCTACCATTTTCATAAGTTGTACAGTTTACCAGTAGAAGCATTCTCACAACTTTTCTGTCAAATGGAAAAATGATATTTTGTCAGGAGACCAACGTAGGCTACAGTGGCACTGTAAAGATATAAAGTGGACAATCATTGAGACTGAAAAAAAGTGTTATATAAGAACTACAAAAAAAAATGTGTGTCAAGGGAAATTTCATGTGTCGAGTGTAGAAATGTGATGAAATCTGGGAAGGGGCAATATCGAATGTGTATGTTGTAAAACAATTGAAAGTTGTGGGATTCAAAAGAAAGTATTTATTATTCATGGAGATAAGAGAAATGATTGGTTTGGTAAAATATGCAGACGTGAGGTTAGAATTATCAATAAAACGGTGTATATCGAGACACGGAGAGGAATAAAGTGTGGGAAAGAAGACAATTGGGCGATAAAGATGATTGAAATAGTGACGGAGTTGATGGAAGAAGAAATAATACTGTGGAAAAGACAGTGCATCACAGACCGAGTTATGGGTTGCCCTTGCAGATGGGTTTATGTGTGAAACAAATGAAGATGCGAGCTACTTCACCAAGAAGCAAAATAATCACCGTGGAGGAGAATATAGAAGTGTAATGTGAGTCTGAGAAGCAATTCAATGAAAGAATATAGGAACGAAATGAAGATTTGACGTTAAGAAGTGAAGTAGTAAAAAGTGAAAGAGTAAAAAAAGTAAAGGAAAAAAGTGAAAAATTAAGTAAAAAGGGAAGAAACGAGAGAAAAAAAGAGAGACGAAACGTGAAGAAGTAGAATAAAATTTATTTTTAGCAAAAAAAATCTAATGATATCACCATAGAATCACTAATAAACAAATATCATCAAACAAACAGTCATCATAATCATCGATAATGATGTTCAATGAAAAAACAATCAATCATTAGGAATTTACAGGAATGGACAAGTGGACTGCTGTGAAGGAGAGTGAAAATGAAAACAAAATTTCAAATGAAAGCATGGGACAATGGAAATATACGAATTGTGATTGATCATCAAATATAAAGTCAAAATCAGTAGATTCAGACACAATTACTCCTGACACAAACTGATGAGTCGAGTGAGAACATGATGCTAGTAATTATCATTAGATTTTTTTATCCACAAGTTTTTATATTACTCTCATCTTGACGAAATAACATTACATTACCAAATAATTCCAAATAAAAATATCTCACATAAAACTTACCATTCAAAAAAACATTTCATACAAACATATTTTCATAAGATTGAACTATAATCATCTGATAGATCCGTACCCTTGGCACCCCCTTTTGAAAAACTCAAACTTTTGAAAACGCCATTCGTTTGTGCTACGTTTTTGCTGGTTTGTGAATTTTTGTTTGTGCTATCCTCCTTCTGCCCCGGATTCGCATTTAAAAAAAGGAATAGCTAAGGGTACACTAGCACCCCCTTCTGAAAGAATTGAATATTTGACCATGTCAATCGTTTGTGCCGGTTTGTGCCGTTGGAATTTTCGTTTGTGCTGCCCTCCTTCTGCCCCGGATTCACATTTCAAAAAAGGGGTGGCTAAGGGTACACTTGCACCCCCTTTTGGAAGAATTGGATGAATTCGTTCCAAATTGGATTTGAATTCGAATTGAATTGAAAAAAAAACATAAAAACCAAGCCCATTTTTTTCGGTATGTGGAATGGAATCTTCGCTACGCTCATCTAATTATTGTTATTATTATTATTATTATTCTTTGTACTAAAAATATGTGGATAAAAATAAAAAATTATTATTATTATTATTATTAATTATTATTATTATTATTATTATTTTTTCATAAAAATTGATATTTTCATCATTATTATCAAAATGTACGTGCGTAAGTGTTCAGACTTGATATACTTATTTGTAATTTGTTTTTCTTATGTATAAAATGTTAGTAGACCCGCAGACAAGTCAACTTTTTGTGACTTTGCGGGTCTACGAAATTGTACTGAAATCTTTGTGAGAACACGAATAAAAAAAAATATATATATATTATTATTATAATTATTATCATAGGAATTTAATGTGTTGAATGGAAACATGGTTGTTTGAACTTGACATATGATATGTGAGAGGTTTTTGGAGAATATAGCCTTGATAATATCTTTTGAATTATTGTTGAAAAATGAGAATGTCTCTAGATTCTTTTAGGCCGACCCTTTCACTTCTTATAACCTCATTATGTTAATATTTTCAAAAGTGTATATACATTATTGTGATTTTATTCCTTAAAAAATTCTTCGCCATCAACAAACAATATTGCCGGTGAAATATGAATAAATAAAAGCAAATGAAAAATACCATTCCTCGCTGAAAACTTTTTGAAATCACAAAATGCTGAATTAAACTCTTATATGACTTGTTTTGCTGTATCACTACTGAATTCAATTTCAAACCAATTTCACTTCTCTATACCGTATATTTAGCTTTTTTTATGCTTTTAATTCCCTGAGCCCTTTCTCCTTCTAACCAGCGTTAGCTCTCCTGTTTTTATGTTCCTACGGGAATTGAGAGACCAGAAGCCGGAAAGAGGATTACACATTTACTTGTAATCATACATTCTGATGCATATTTTCTTTGATCCCGTTTAGAAATACCTATTACCATGTTTCGTTATCGTTCACCTGTTCTAATTATGTCTTAATGATTGTTATTGAAAAGGCATTAATAATCCAATTTGCTACATCACATCACTACGTAACTAAGCTTCAGTCTTTTATAATAGCAGATGAACGTGTAGCTGATTATCAGTCACTTTTTGTATAGAAGAGCATTGAATAATAATAAAAGTTGCATGTTTGTCAAAGAACATCTACTATATTAACATCAAATGCTGTAATACCGGTACTCATTTCTATACTTCATACAACATCGACCGGAGTATGATGATGATAAATCGATTGTATAAATATTATAACACGAATGTGCGATGAATTTTTTTCAACACATCAGTTGAAATTTATGACACTAATAATCAGACACTTTTCTGATACCAAAGTGCCATATCTGCCATGGCAGTACATATGCCATGTCTAGAACGTTTTTTTTTTGGGGGGGGGGGGAGAGCTTACGTAGATGTTACCATATACATTTAATTAAACCCAGTAGATTGAATCGCCATCTACATTTCACATCAATTAATTGAAAGAGTGTGGCAATTTGACACGTCACAACGACCACGTATACCTTCCACGGAGTAACAGACTAACACCGGCCAATTATCTGCAGAAAAGGTTATATGTCATGAACAAAATGAATTATATATTTTCATTCTGATCACGAAAAATGGGTTTCAGTTCGCCGCTTACTTACTCTTACAAACACGCCAATAGAAGTCGTGACGTAATAAAATTGATGATATTCTTTACTAGAAACGAGCTTTGTATGAAAAATATTTGCTAAATCTTTATCGTATAAACAAAATCCACTTTGTTTTGGGCGTGGGCGCGTTATTTGCCGCTTCCATTAGTTGAGGTTAAGTATGATATAACAGGGCAACATTTTCGTTTTGCGTGATATCATCATTCACATCTTCAATATTAATGCAATGTCTACATCAAGAGGGCGTAGTGTCTTATAAAATATCAACGAAGGTGTTTTAACATGCAATCAACAAAATATTGAGCCTTTATAACAAAGAAGTATTGATTTATTAGTTATACTCACACTCATTCTACAGATAAACAAGATACAGGTTGCGAAGTTATATATATATATATATATATATATATATATATATATATATATATATATATATATATATATATATATATATATACATATATATATATATATATATATATATATATATATATATATATATATATATATTCATATACATATATATATGTATATATATATATATATATATATATATATATATATATATATATATGAATATATATATATATATATATATATATATATATATATATATATATACATATATAAATATATATATATATATATATATATATATATATATATATATATATATATATGTATATATATATATATATATATATATATTGATATATATATATATATATATATATATATATATATATATATTTATATATATATCCATGTATGCGATCCATTATCAATATATATGAACGTTTTTGTAAATCATGAAATGTGCCATATAAATATTCGAATACTCAATAAATCATTGAAGCAACAAATTATGGTTTTCGAGTCGACGTGTTTATATTTATTTTCCACCACTAAAAATCACGAATCCATTTAATAACTGTGGAAGTTCATAAAATTTCTTGTTGACTCATTCTTAATAATCATATGTGTGTATGAAATATTAAAATTATTATAATATTGATGATTGACTTTCCGTGATGTGAGTAGGCCTATTCTATAGTTGATCAATCATTGTTTTATGCGCCTGCCAACCATTATTTCGTATCTAATTTTCATATCTCATCCTGTATGTAGAAAATGTGGGATTTTTTTCAAAACGCACCATAAACTAACTTAATATCATATGTTATGACACATCCATATAAACACATCATTTCAATATAATTTGTGAGCCAATATAAAATTAATTAATGTACTACATATACCCATCCTTTCACAGACTAACTGAAATGGATTATGCGTGTAGCATACACCACATTTCTACTGTTTGACGTCACTTACGTTGTCATTAACGTTGCTTTAATCTAGCGCATTGCCTGTGTCTATACGGCACACACTGACGCAACCGGGTGGTGCGTTGATCGGAACCTGAGATCAATTGAGCGTCCTGCATAATACACAACGTACTTACGACGATCCCATCTGTTGGATTAGTACCAGGTTCTCAGGCTTAATCCTGGTATCAAGTGGACACAGAAACCTCATCTAGCATTATTAATCAAGAGATCCATTACTAAATCCTTCAGCTTCATTAATAAAATATATGTCATTGTTTGTCGTATATATATATATATATATATATATATATATATATATATATATATATATATATATATATATATATTGGTAGCAGTTGATAAAAACAAGGGAATTATCAGGACTGAAAATAGATGTTACGCGCGAAGGGAATCTCCCTTATTTGTATACCATCATCAGTACCAATGAAGTAGCGCTCCCTACTACTTTATTACCCTCTGATATAATTCAATGAAGTAATTCTCTCCGATTGTTTGTTGGACATTGATTAATGTATCTGAAAATAAGAAATAACTTGATCAACAAAATGAACAGCGTCAACAGAATGTTGTGTCAAACTACACCAGAATGAGTTGATGGAGAGAATAGTTATAACTTTTCAAGAATTTGCGAGTTTAGTTTAACTTACAACTGAAACATGATTGATTATTAAATAATTTGTCACAAATTTTAAGAAAAATGTGAGCGCCGACTAATAATTCAGATGTGAAAGAAAAAAATGTTTTTTTTAATAAACGGGAAACACAAGTCTTCGTTTAGGGTGTTGTGACTCATTCTTGAAACTGTGGAAGACACATCGTAAAATAATCCAGTCATAATTTGCATTATCTCCTTCAGGTTGAGTTGTCCTCTCTTTCTCTCAGTAACTTTTCACAAACTTTCCTGTTTTTCTTTCTTGTTACGTTACTAATGGTTGGCTACTTTCATCCTCTACTTAAGTTCTTCTTTACCGACTTCCAACTTTCAGCTTCCAAAATGCAAGCGAGCGGAAGTCTTATACGTACACTTTATATAATATTGTCAATGACAAAAACACTTGACTATATCCAATTTGATTCACTGCTCTGCTCTTTTGTGCGCTAACTGCTCTATTATTGACCAGATTACTTCTTGTCTCGTGGTATTAAGTTTTCATCTTATTTGCATAAAGAATACAATGGAGAATCACTCATACAAATATAGTTCTGAATTAAGAAGAAGGGAGAGAATGAAGAGCTCTATAGAATTTCTGATGTAAAACGAATATACGTTCAAACTACAATTGTTTCAATTGTGTCAACAACGGGTTGAAAGGTTCAGTACTGATGAAAACTGTTTATAGAACATACTTAATAGTTTTAACTGAAATGTTTGATAAATTACTATATTTCAAGAGATGCACACGTGCTTGAGATGATACACGATAACCGTTCTTTAGAAATTATTCATTCATGGATGTATATAATTATTAATTGAATTAATCAATGGATATTTCATTGAATAAGTAATTCATGCTGCAATATCAATTGGTCTTTCAGGATCAGTAGTTTAAGCACATCGTATGTCTACTGGAACGATTGTACTTGTAAGTTCACCAGAACTGCACCCCACTAATATTGTGGCACGTGAATACCAAAGGTCGATGAATAGCTTCAAGTGGAGGTGCCGGTCTTTCATCACGTGATCATTGTAATAGCCAGCAAACTTTCCATGTAAATCAAGACAACGATCATTTAAACGACATTCCGTGCCCACTATTTCATATCTTGCTTCGAATTTACATAAAATTACAGAAAAAAAATGTTCAAGTAACTCTGAATTGGCCTTCCTTATCATTAAACAGTCGAATCTTGTAAATTACTCTCAAGACTTCCGGAGAACGAAAGCATTATGAAGGAATAATGGAGATGATACGATAGGACCAAACAGGGTGAAAGGAGGGGTGCAAATAGGGGGTAGTTACAGAGTGAAATGTGAGTTCGATTTTGTCTGAACTCTACCTAATGGTTTTGTGGTGCTCTGTGGAAATGGTTCCTATGTATATATATATATATATATATATATATATATATATATATATATATATATATATATATATATATATATATATATGACCTTCCCTCTATTTTTCCGTTGAGATTACGAATCGGATCGAACGCCACACAGTTGGTTATTTGCCACGGTTAGCCGGAGAAGTTGTCGCGGATGAATTTTTCAGTTGAATCGTTCCCGAGACACGATTCCCCACTTGGGGACCGGTTTCCTGCAGGAAAGAACCGCCACATCGGGTGGTGCATTCTATTCCCCACAGTGATGCCAAAACACAGACGAAAATTGCGATAAGATTTCTTGCATTCGAGACGACTTGAGAGAGTCTACTAATGTTTACCTCTTGGGGATGGTAAATGTCTCACTTAACACGAGGGGTTTCTTCTATCATGCATTTTAAATTAATATTCGTTTCAAGAAACTTCGCTTCTTGGTGTTCATATCTTCATCCCATATCGATATCAGTTGTTGCATGATGTTAGTACCGAATGTAACAAAAACAGTTCATATATCATACTGACTGGATTCGGTGAAATTATTTAAATATTGTGGACGCCAATACAACACACACACACACACACACATACATATATATATATATATATATATATATATATATATATATATATATATATATATATATATATATATATATCATCTCAAGCTTTCTTTTCAATGATGCATAGTTGTTAATAATCAAATTTTCACTTTTCATCGACCAACGAACCACCCGGATTTGTTCGTTCATCATCATGGGCAACAATACTCAATGGTCAACAAAAATAATTGAGCTCAACAACTTGAGATGAAGAAAAATAAATAAATGAAATGCCTATTTTATTCGAAATAGTTTCACGCCCTACTTTTTCACTCATTCACGAAATTCTTCACAACATCACGCACAACTTCTTTTACTCTACATAACCCGCTCTTCAACGATTCTTGAATCTAGTCAAATCTAATTTCAATTATTTTACCTCATTGACCATCACCACTCTCATTATTACTAATTTAGTTTTTGATTTCATCACCATAATTTCATAACTCATTTTTACTTACGGCAATTATAATTTCGAATTTATAGTAAGCTGGACCTTCATGGTCATTCACCAACAAGATGAACAACCTTTGTGAATGTAAGATTTTTTTTCTTACAAATTGATCAATTCACAGACTCGGTCATCATATAAAATAAGTGTACCCACTCCCATACTAATAACATGGCTGGTATTTGTAGTTTCTTGTGGACAAATAAGAGCCAGGTGTAAAGATCTCTGGGGGTGATTCAGCGACCCCCTTGTGAACTGGATGTAGATACGAGTGGCTACGGTGCCGGTTGCATTGACGAACTTATAAAATATATAATTTTCGTGCAAAAAACAATGCCACTGCTGACATAATTATCTAAGCATAGTTTCGCTAACAGCAAATTAAACTAGACGCAAATTTTGACCCCAGAAATACTACACTTTGAAGAAACGAGTGAGTACACCTTCATTATAAAATGATAGTCTGTTAGTATCACTCAACGAGCTATGATAGTGAACCCATCATATCTACTACATATCATAACTATTATATCTCGTTAGTAGCACTCACGGTGTATAATAGGTATTATATAATAACTCGAACTTAAGACTCAAAAGTTTGTTAACTTCGAAATGTATAATTAATTAATATACTTATAAAATCAGTTGTTTGTCTACTAGAAATAATGCGAAGATATGTCATATATGTAACTCACATTTTTATTGTTCAAGGTTTTCAGGTTTCAGGGTTTTTTAGTGATAAATAGGGTTAGCTAGGGAATGATTCGTGTAGAGTATTCAGTTATTAGATGCAAAATGACCTCGCTGTCTACGCGTCTTCAAACCCTATCACTAACTAACTTGAATAAAACAACAATGTACAGTAATTTCAAGGTTCAAACCTCATTCTACTCACCAACCGATCACCATAGGTAGATAGACCTACATGTAAAAATAGCAATCGCCATAAAAGCGATGAAATTCCAAAGTGCTTCAATACACATTTTTCCAACATTTCTTCATGTTTCAATACATTTTGATGTTTTTCTATCTTGTTTTTTAAAATGCGACCTATTATACATCGTGCAGATTCGGTCTTATAGGCTCCTATCAAGTGACATCACTCATTGTTGAGAGAGACATACAACAATGTCCATCAGTTGGAATTGACCAATCAGAATATTTGGTGGCCCACCAGTTCGCTGTATTGCTATGGTAACGATTGTTTGTCATTTGTTACTTGACAGAAGCCTATAGGCTTCTGTCAAGTGACATCACTCATTGTTAAAAGAGACAGACAACAATGTCCATCAGTTGGAATTGACCAATCAGAATATTTGGTGGTCCACCAGTTCGCTGTATTGCTATGGTAACGATTGTTTGTCATTTGTTACGTGACAGAAGCCTATAGCCTTCTGTCAAGTGACATCACTCATTGTAGAAAGAGACAGACAACAATGTCCATGAATGGAATTGACCAATCAGAATATTTGGTGGTCCACCAGTTCGCTGTATTGCTATAATAACGATTGTTTGTCATTTGTTACTTGACAGAAGCCTATAGGCTTCTATCAAGTGACATCACTCATTGTAGAAAGAGACAGACAACAATGTCCATGAATGGAATTGACCAATCAGAATATTTGGTGGTCCACCAGTTCGCTGTATTGCTATAATAACGATTGTTTGTCATTTGTTACTTGACAGAAGCCTATAGGCTTCTATCAAGTGACATCACTCATTGTAGAAAGAGACAGACAACAATGTCCATCAGTTGGAATTGACCAATCAGAATATTTGGTGGTCCACCAGTTCGCTGTATTGCTATAATAACGATTGTTTGTCATTTGTTACGTGACAGAAGCCTATAGCCTTCTGTCAAGTGACATCACTCATTGTAGAAAGAGACAGACAAGAATGTCCATCAGTTGGAATTGACCAATCAGAATATTTGGTGGTCCACCAGTTCGCTGTATTGCTATAATAACGATTGTTTGTCATTTGTTACTTGACAGAAGCCTATAGGCTTCTATCAAGTGACATCACTCATTGTAGAAAGAGACAGACAACAATGTCCATCAGTTGGAATTGACCAATCAGAATATTTGGTGGTCCACCAGTTCGCTGTATTGCTATAATAACGATTGTTTGTCATTTGTTACGTGACAGAAGCCTATAGCCTTCTGTCAAGTGACATCACTCATTGTAGAAAGAGACAGACAACAATGTCCATGAATGGAATTGACCAATCAGAATATTTGGTGGTCCACCAGTTCGCTGTATTGCTATGGTAACGATTGTTTGTCATTTGTTACGTGGCAGAAGCCTATAGCCTTCTCTGAAAAGTCTCGGCCTTATGAAATATCGAGACTTGAATCAACTCGAACCATTTTTCCCAACCATTCTTTTAAACGAGATCCAAGTATAAAACACAATAAAATACAAGGAGTGATATAAAATATTCAAGACGGTCATAAAAATAATCAAAATCAACGACAATCTGTGGTACTTTCACGACTCCTAAGGGTTTGTCTTCTGTCTGAAATTAAATTACTTTCTTCTACACATTTTCTTCTTCTTCCATCCCATCATAAAAGTTGCGTTTTAGCTCTCTGGATCCACTCTTCTGTGAGTTCTTTTGTTCAACTATTGTTTTTCCTGAGGAACAGGATCCCAGTCAGAAGAAGACACCTTCCATCGTCTCATTTATTCAAGTTATCAGTCCTTGTTTCTATTCCGATGAACTCGCGGACTAATCAAGGAATGGTTCACTTTCTATTGCTGTCAATGTTGTCCTGAAGGTCTTTTTTTTTATTGGGTTTTAACGACGCACTGTAATGATTACTAACATCTATTGGCGTCGGATGAATGATTAATGAGGTGATGGGATGATGAGATGAAGGTTTTTTATGGGTGGTGGGAAGAATAGTGGGAAGGAAGCGGTCGTGGCCTATATTGTAGGAACCATCCCGGCAATAGCCTAGACTACAAAGGGAAACCACGAAAAACCCCTGTAAAGATGGACGGTGGCGGGGATCGAACCGGGTCCGATATGTCCCTTCACCTCCCGGATCACGAAGCAAGTGAGCTAACCACTCAGCTACTGTGCCCGTCTTGGAGGTCTATTACATGACCAGTGTCCATGTGATGTTGCACCCCTTTGATGTTTCTATTCTTCATTCTGACATTACTTTCAAGCTCACACTTCCTATCAGGAGTTCTCTTTCCCTATTGCCCAATGTAGCTTCTCTTGCACTCTTCTTTTACAGCTTCTCTCACAATACGGGCGAAACGTTGGTCCATAGACAGTAAAAAGGTGATTCACGAAAATACCCAAATCACGACATTAAAAACATATATATATGGTTATATGTTATATGTGTATGTATATATGTTACCGGCACATGTAGCTGAGTGGTTAACGCACTCGCTTCATGTGATCCGGGAGGTGAAGGGACATATCGGACCTGGTTCGATCCCCGCCACTACCCATATCTACAGGTTTTTTTCGTGGTTTCCCTCTGTAGTCTAGGCTGATGCCGGGATGGTTCCCACAATATGGGCCACGACCGCTTCCTCCCCACTATCATATCCCACCTCTTCACGATAAGAGTCATACAGACATTTGTGAAACCTATGAGGAACAATATATACATATATATATATATATATATATATATATATATATATATATATATATATATATATACATATATATATATATATATATATATATATATATATATATGTACATATATATATATATATCGAATGATTCGAAATGGAATCGGTTGAAACCAATCAATCTATTGACACCTTTCATGATTGATAACTAACATTGTATAGCATCATAAGAACAAGAAGAAATGAAAGACTGATAATCCTCACCACTTCCGACCAATTTACAGTTCCGAGTAAATTAGGCTGAACAATTGAAACTAATTGATCCCATCAATCGGACCAAAGATACAAATCATCTGTAGGCCTATTCAGTTTGCTTCTGTTGTTTATACTTTTCAGCCTTGAACGCAAGACGAGTAAAAAAAACTATTTCTTCATTCTGTTACGGTGGATTCAAGATCTCTATTGATCAATAAATTTTTTATAAATATTATACAATCACTTCTAATTGTATTCCATCAATTCGCCATCACAATCAAAATTATTACAGCAAAAAGTTCACCTAAAGTTTCCCTCACTCTAGAAATTCCAAGTTCAAATTGATAATCATAACTTTTGGTGAAATTTCATTCCGATTATGGTAGTTCTCAACTTATTCAATCGTTTTAATATTTTTATTTTTTAAAATCTGTAGCGATTTCCAGAGTGCAATGAATACTGTACATTCATTGTTCAAAATGTGATCCGTTGACTGAAAACTTCAAACTAATAAGTTTTTTGATGTACTGGCACTTGAAATATGGAATAACTACATATTCAGGATGAGTACAAATATTGGAACAAGTTATAGGATGTATACAAATTTTATATTTGATTATTCCCATGAAGGAAAAAATGATTGGACAACACTATGTGTACAATCTTGGTCATTCCTTTTTAAATGGCATACTTTTTAATATTAGATCATTAACTATATTTTAACAATGCGTTAGTGATTATATGGTTACAGGAAATAGGTCGTTATTAAGTTCTTCAGTATACAATACTAGTATACAAGTATACTTAAAGTATACTTAGTATACAATCTGCTGGACGTGGAAGTGATTGGACTCCTGATTGGTGCCAGAAGCACAATTCCTCACTTCTTCGTGGAATTTTGTAGAAGATTCAATATTAGTAATAGTTTCATTTATTCAATAACTCTTTTAGCCTTAAAAGGATCCATTTCAATTTTCAGAAACCATTTATATAATTTGAATTGATTCAGTGTGTAGCCATTTTTCTCTTTCTTTTTATATTATGTGCATTTTCTTTTTTTTTACCATTCTTTTTCTAAATAATTAATTAATCAACTACAATTTTTTTTTCTCTCTAGAATTAGCTCAATATTGTTATCATTTTTTGTACCATCACTAATTTGTTACATTCGTTGTTATTATTTTTTATTCTGTGTCTGTAGGCAACCTTCATTACAAGGCAGAGTCTTTATTTTGTATTAATAAAGAATTTATATACATATAATCAAATACATTTTATTTCTCATTTTAATATCATAATTTGTTCACTAGTTTGTTCTTATTCTCGTCATGAGACCACATGACAATAGTTATCTTCTGTTTCAATTGTTGAATAAAAAAAATCTCACCCCGCCATTTCGGTCACTCCGCACACTCGAATATGTCTACTCTGGGCCCGGCCCTTACATCACATTTATCTTCTTTTAATAAACATTCACTATATCGTACGTGCGACGAAATTAAAATTCATTTTCTAATTCATTTGTCATTGATTCAAATTCCCATACATATAATACAAGAACAAAAATAGACTCCTTGCAGTCCATCATAAGAGCAATATATGAACAATGTGAAAATTATAAAGGTGTTATGATGTATACAAATTGCCAACTTGTATTAGGGACAACAGCAGTGACGAGCTTTTCAAAACAATACTTGTTAATTGACGACTCACAGTCTCCGCCCCCATGACGTCACAAATTATACCGTCCAATCAACAGGGCTGTTAAAACTGTACTGAAATTCAAATATCCAATCAGGGTATCTTAAAATGATCTCAAATGATACATATACAACTGGCCTACTGGTGAAGCCACGCCTATTTCGAGTCGTCAATTGTATTATAAAGAAGTGCATTTATAACAATGCGGAGCATTTTAACGCATGTAATCATATTTTATAAATGGACGACTTTGGTCAATTCAATTTTAATATGAGTGACTTATATAGAATGGGATAATATATATATTTTTTCAATATGTTGATTCTGACGCCTCACTTCGTGATGACTTTTAAAACAAGGTTGACTGTCCATATACTTTCATTTGAAATTATGTACAGATTACATTCTATTTCAAAGTACTTTGGACGAAAACGATAAATGAAAAATGAATGATAATTACTCTTTTTGAAATAAAATGTTACCCTAGAACGTTAACGTTTATTGATATTATTTCTGATGATCACAGAACATTTCTGAGTTACTCAAGAAATGTGTAATGTATGCCTTGTTATTATGTTGTTCAAATATACTGTTGATACTGCTGTAATGGTAATGGGGTCATAAAATTGAAGTGATATGTATTGTTTCATTTTCTTGTTGTCAGAATTAGCGTTTGCAGGAAAAGGACTATTCTAATTTAAGAGAGATGTTCTTAGGAATATCGCTGAGAACCATAGATAAACCATAAATGAACCATCGATAGATTCAGCTCAAAACAGAAAAATTAGCTTTTACATTGGCTATTTACAAGCATATCTGTTGACTTTTGTACACTTTTTACCTTGCATTACTGATATTGATTACTGTTATTGTCTTACTCATATTAGGTTAGTTTCAGGTAATATTGAATTAGCATAGGTTAGCTTTTTTGTTGTTAGTAAGATAGCTTCAATTCAGGTTAGTTTGAGTAGCGTGCATTAGTGACTAAGCCCTGTAGGAATTTCAACATACTTCAGTGTGGCTAAAAAAAAATACCTCACAAAACCACAAACAAGAATGGATGGCCGACGTCAAAATTTAATTTAATTTGTAAACTTGTCATTAATTATGTTCAAAATATACTGTACATATAATATACGTTATGCATTATGCAGATACAGCTTTAAACCCATGTCGTGTACGAAACGATATTAGAGAATATTAAAACCATGAAATTTTCAACCCTAACCAGGTTCCTTTAATTATATAGCTTTCGATATTAATATGAATAAATTGAAATAGATATGAAGTCACACATGAACGTGGAGACTCTAATCTCAGATAATCATTATTCTACTGCATACTGGAACGAGATCAATATACTGGTTACCACGTAAGACCAAGCTTATCTTGATGATTAGCTAATGGACTGCTACAATCTGTATTGTGTGTTTTTATCAAAAACATTCACAACTTTTATTAAGCTCTAGAAGAAATAAAACTTTCTACTTGATTGAAATATGTATATATTTATTCTTTACCTTCTTAAACAAAACTTCGTTTCACGGCTTGATGTACGTTTTCTTGTAATATGGGTTAAACTTCCAAATTAACTTTTTCTTCTGAAAGGTATTGATGTTGTAGTGCAGAGAAAAACATATAACAGATTAAACTTTTGAAATAAATTTCGAATCCATTTTAAAATAGAAGCACTAAATCAATACACATAGGACGTTGAGGAAAAAGGAATATTATTCCTCAAATGTAGTTACCAAGTATTCTTTCTCCAAAAATGAATGTTACTTCTCAATATGAGTAATGTCTTGGAAGAATTGATCATGCTAGTTTTCACCCCCTCATACTATTTAAGAACCACATTTGGTTATCATCCAATATATAAAATACACATTACATCAAAAGACCAAATATTAATTAACAAATGAAAATACAAATACTCATTTATTTGATATAATTTCAATTATTATTTTAAATGACCTTGAATAATTTTAATATCAAGAAATGAACTTAAAATTCATGTTGAAAGACAGTTCTTGTACAATTCTATGACAATACTGTGGAATAAATTGAATTTACAATATTAAATCTCATCATGCTTCGATAATAGGCATGAATTCATCTTTGGGAATATTTTTTATAAAAATGGATGAATATCATTTTCATTTTCTTTCTCTCTAGTTCCACTTCTTGTGAGTAACTTATGGATGTGTATGCAAGACTCTTTGCCCGTAGCCTCGTCGAACTAAGAATTGACGTAATCTGTTCAATAATATTTGTCTCCAATAGAATAACGGAATTACATCGGAAATCTCTCTCAGTTCGAAACTCAGCAGATATATTCGAACACTGTTATCGTACATTTTATTACGAACAAAATAATTGATATGCATATTTCTCAGAAAAATTTACTTGAATAAAACAGAACTTTAAGTCGATCAGAAGAGGAATAAGAAATGCGTATAACGTCTTTTATGAATAAATATATATATATATATATATATATATATATATATATATATATATATATATATATATATATATATATATATATATATAAGACTACATCCCCACGATGGAACTGATTCCAAGAAGGGATACGAGATGAAATTGGGGGATTAGTGATTTTGTACTCAACCCAGAATCTCAGAGATGGAGTCGAGTAGATGTGGAACTTGGTTCTTACATTTTTCAGAAATCCATAATGATTCACATTCTATATTCTATATATCGAGTCTATTCATTGTTTCTCATTTTATTTATTCTCCCAAGATTAGCATATTATTCATTATCATAAATATCAAAACTTTAGACTGAAGGTAAAAATAAGTTGATAGAAAACGATAATTGAAATAAATATCGAAAATATATGTAGATATTCATATATATATATATATATATATATATATATATATATATATATATATATATGAAATATATATACATATATATATATATATATATATATATATATATATATACATATATATATATATATATATATATATATATATATATATATATATATATATATATATATATATATATGTATATATAAATATATATATATATATATATATATATATATATAAATATATATATATATATATATATATATATATATATATATATTTGTGTGAACAAATGAAGCGAATTGTGAATTGTGTAGGGATCGAGGATCCCTACAAATTTCACGACATCATCTTTATAGTCTTCAGCTTTGATTTCCAATTTTTGTTTTCATTGCATACTATTTTTCTTTTTTTCCCCTTTTTAATTTTTGTATGATTTCGTTATCATCATTTGATTATTTCTTTTTTCTACATTTTCTTATTCAAACCTAGTCAAATTATATATATTTTGTTATTCTCTAAAATGTTGTTATTGATAAATTGTTTTATATTTTAATTAATTGATTTTTATTCTGTGTTTTTGCAATCTTTTAATGTAAGACAGAGTCTGAATAAAGATATTCGCCGTCAGTGTAAATATTGATCATTTTCTACTTTGAATGCAGGAACTGTCCTAGTTGAATAAAGTATAAATAAACATTAAAAATAATATATTTCAGAATCAAACAAAATTCCAAACTAACCATACCCATCAAGCCATCGATTTTAACCTATACGAGATGAGAAGCGATGGCTTGTTTAAAACTGAAATGTTTCAATTTCCCTGTAGTGAACTGGCTGATATGCTAATTAATCATTGTATCCTCTTTCTCCCACAGGCATGTTCCAGACTGACGGTCAGAAACTACCGGGTACAATGTGCGATCATCAGTTCATTAGTTCCAATTACTCCCTCACTCGTGGCTGGTTCTACTCGCCTAGGTATCCTTCCAGCTACCCTAAGAACATCAGATGCGCCTACAGATTCCGTGGGAGGTAGGTGCACTGAGCGCCATAGCTCATAAACTTAAGGGAACTGTAACTTATATACAAGGGGCTTTGGTACATGGTCTAAGGTTCACCATTATTTCATATTTGCTAGATGCTAATATATAAAATACTATTTATAGCTCGTGGTTCCAAGAGTAAAACACCAAAGGATTTCTAGCTTAAAGTGTTGATAATTTAAGTTCAAACTATGTGTGTGGGATTAAAACTTCAAATTAGATGCAATTAGAACTTTGAGTGAATTAATTATACGTGCTATGTGTATACGTCATTAAAATGCATGGTTATTCATATTATGCAATATCAAAACGAATATCAATTGTGGCATGTAAAAACTTTTTAATTGTTTCATTAGCAACCAACAATACATTTTAATTATACTCGAGTAACAAAAATAAAGAGATGTCTTTTTTTGTGGTACGGTATAATTTGATCCACCAACATTAACAGCATCATGGCCAAACAGATGATACAATTATGGTTTGTATTCATGGAGTTATCTCACTACTTCGTGATTCGTTCAAGTCACACTACGCTCATTTTTTATCGTATAACATCAACAAAATATTAGCTGTAAAATGATGAGAAAATGTGTACGTTTGTGAACAAAATTAGAGGTGAAAGTTATCGATTTACAACTTCAAAGAATATAGATAGTATATATATGAATAAAGATGGTATAAATAGAAATAGTGAACGATTCTTCCATACAGACAATACGCAATCAGACTTTTGGACGGTAATGACAGAGATATTTGTGTTTACAGAGTGAAAGAACGCCTCCGCGTCGTCTTCGAAGAAGTTACATTACAGAAAGGAGATCTCAGGTAAGAGTAGATATATAAATGCGTGTAGTTGTATTTTACTTTGTTTTGAATACCTTCCGATCTCGACTCTAGTAAGAACACAAGACTAGTGCCGTCGACTCTTTCTTACCTTACCGTCACTTCTTATTCTCTCTACTTTATTCCGTTATTTTTATTTCAACACAAAGTTTTCACACTCTTTCCGAGGGCTTTCCACTTTCCCTATATATAAAGAGATATTTTTCCTATTCTCTGAACCACACTCTCGACTTTCTTTTATCTGGATTCTAGTGTCTGCAATCTTTGACCAATTCAAAATCGAATGGGAAAAGATTCGACGTTATTGGTATCCTAGAATTCAAGCCTACGCAATTTCATCTCCTTTATTTTTATGTGCTTTTCTACGGTGTATTGAGACCTCGTTGAACGTAGACAATGTGTTGCATCTCATTGTCCAATCGTCTCTCTTTACTTACACCAACATTCTCTCTCTCTCTTTCTCTCTCTCTCTCTCTCTCTCTCTCTCTCTCTCTCTCTCTCTCTCTCTCGTCGCTCTTTCTAGTGACATCTCGCACTATCACGTCAATTCCATTTCACGTCTGCTGTCGTTGTCAAATCGAAATTCAAGTTGACAGCATTCAGAACTCAAAAGTGTGCAGCATATATTTAAAGCTGAGCGTTCGTTTTACATTATTGAATTAATGGAGAATGTAAATGATGCTTTAATGTACTTTAGTGAAACAGTAATTAAGCACAGTTATCGGAATCATAGGAATTTGTTAAATACCATTTTGAAGCTCGTTTATAGCGGTATTTCACGTCACTGTAGCAGATTCTCTCCTCGTATCGCCTATTTCGCTCGTCTGTACGCACGTCTTGGGCTGTCTTTGTCATGCAAATGATTGCAGCTCGTTCTCGTTCGTGAGTTATGGCTAATAAGATTTTTCAACTGTGACGTTTCAACATGTATTATCGGCAATATTTCATATTTGGGTCTCATTATTCATTATGTCTGTCTGCGGAGTGAATGATCACTTGTCGACGCACACACTCACCTGTTTCTGGGGCTGTTATTGGATTCCATGCGAATACGCGTGCCGTAACTTATAGTATCTTTTTCCGTGCAATATTATTGACTGAATCTCCGAAGACTGAAATCATGCAGCTATTTCGAGTCTTGGGGCCATATTTCCCCAGTGACAAATGACATTTCGAGATATCGAGACATTGCCATGTCTCGAGTGATGTTGCACAGTGAGATAACAATAGATTTCTGTTGCTTCATTCTCCCTTATTTTCGGTGACCATTTATTTCCTCTGTCACTTTTATTATCTTCCACCATTCTCGAAAACTTCACAATCACTTGGTTGCTTTACACTTTTTATTCATTAATTCGACCATTCATTATTTATAAATCCATTTTAGTTCGGAACTAACTTCTCTATCATAGCTTTTTTTTAATTCAATAGGATCTTGTATTCCTTTTGATGTCAAAAAAGTTGGATGAAAAGCGAACGCCAGCGTTGTGCTGGCTGGTCTTGAGGACGAATAGCTGAGAGGAGTCGGAGATTTATGACGTTAATTATACTCGATGATGACGCGAATTTATCGCCCGGGTGAGGTTTCTCGTGGTAGTACAGGCTTCACGCGAGCAACCACACACTTTGCGAGATTGACCTTAAAACTAGCACGAGCTCTGGCGATGCAAATGTGCGTTACACTCTTACAGAATTTGGCAAAAGACTTGCTTTTATGTGAAAGATGAGTTTTTTTAAAGGAACCAAGTGACAAAGTGTCTTGCAAAGGTGAAGGAAAACTTTGCTTTAAGAATGTTAAGTTGAGTGTTCTTTATTTCCTGAAAGAACAACATTGTCTTTTGAGAACAATGTCCTTAGTTTCATCAGATACTTATTTCTTATATAGGAATAATTTCAAGCCGTACTGAATTTAGATGAATCTGTGGCGACGTGAAGAACGTATACGTGCGCAGTCTCCGACATATTGTACGTTTCCTAAAGAACACATAGTAATCATTACTTCCTTGACCAACAGCAGAAAATCAAACAAACAAAACAGAATAAAAGAAAGGATGTCAGATAAGAGAGTAAACGAGAGAGCAAAAGAGAGTATAAAGTTGTGGTGTGTCGACATACACACATACTGACTACTACGCTATAATACAACAACCACGTCGACCACATCGCAATGAAAGACTTTCTTTGCTCTTTAGTAACTGAGCTCCTTAAAGGGGACTAGTTATTAGGGGAGAGAATACCACGACGTTTTTGTCCATAGGGAGAGCAAGAAGTTGTATTATATAATTGAGATACGCTCCGCTCTATAGGCCTACCAGTGTCTCTGGTTGCCAGCGCACATCTATCCAATCCTGTGTAACCAACGCAAAAGTTCTATGCGTTTTCAAAAAACACACAAAACTTGTGCCTCTAAAATGAAGTTAGAAATAGAATATATAGAAGTTTTATGGAGCCACTGTTTGTCATGTAAAACCAGACATATTTCAAGCAAATTAAAATATATATTTGTTTGTTTGCAGTTGCCTGAATCGTGCTGATGTGGTGAAAGTCCATGATGGGAGGTCGTCACTTTACCCGGCCATTGCTGTTATCTGTAACGAAGGTTCTGAACTGGAGATACTCTCCACAGGATCCGATCTTTATATCGAGTTTGTGGCCAATTCAGAATGGCCAGGGCAGGGATTCAAAGCAAGCTTTCAGTTCCAACCTTTGGATGCTTCTCCATCAGGTAAGCTGATTAATGAGCACTTTTGTAGACTGTGAATTATTCACTTTATCTTAGTGTTTGAAGAAATATTAGAAAAATTATTTCAATTAAGAAGTCTTGAATTCAAAAGTTATTCATTTGAACGCTGTATATATACTAAGGAATGCAGTGAGATTATTTCAAAGAAAGATTCGCTACACTTTATAAGCCAACTTATTGCATTTTCTATTCCACTCGTTTATTTTCAATAAAAATATCATAATTACTTACTTATGTATTTCTATGTATGATAATTTAATCATGATCGCAAAGCTATTTTACGCTTGATGTCTTTCATTTCCAACTGATATTAAAACTTCTTGAAATTGATGGAAAAATACTCTTCTTCATCTTGCATCTTCAAATATTAAAAAAGAAGAAAGGTGTCTAAATTAAAGTTTTCCGTGTCACAGATCTTGAATATATACCAATGAAAAATCAGTAATAAGTTTATATTATTATCACATTCTTATTTAATTGTGATCATTTTCACGATATTTCCGCTCATCCTATATAATTCACGACTACCCATTCAGCTGTTCCGAAACAGTGAATATTTCTTTTTCACCTATCTATCACACAAAAAACTTTCTGAATCCATCAAACAAAAATTATCTCATTTTGAAGTTGGTTTCAGCAAAAAAAAAAAGAAAGGAAATTACATTTTTATCGATTCCATAAATAAGCGAGTTTTATCGTTCAAAAAATTGAACAGCAGTAACTTTGTTAATATTTATTTTCAGGTTGGTAATTTTTGACGTTACACTCTTTGCTCACAGAGCCGTTAGGTCTTTTGATAATTCACCTCTCGGCTGTATGCGCTGTGATCCGCGTGGTTGTGTCTGTGTTTGTGTTTGTGTGAGCGAACAGACGCCGTGTCTACAGTTCCCGAGAGGCGACTTGTACGCTCTACCAACTCTCTTAACATGCAGTTACACACTTGCTTTCCATGCTCTACAATTTCCAATTAGCTATTGTCTATTTAAACAGTTTTGTATTGAAGTCATTAGGCTTATTATAACAACCACTATCCAACTTGGCATTCGTGTAATTCTCATTTATTCCAATTTTAAACAAAATTAGCACAAGGATTTGAATAAATATTAGAAAAATTTCATAACAAAATGTTGGTATGAAAATTAAAAACAGTTAAGCTGTTTCTAGAATAATCCGTAGTGTACATTCATTTGCATATTTAAACTTTAATCTCATAATTTGAAATTTAATTCACTTTCCTTTCTAGCTTTTGCGCTGTTTACTTTTTGTATAAGCGCATATTATTCAATTGTTTGAGCACACCCTACAGTGAATCTTTCACACGTTTTTAATGTGTTTTTTCGTTTTTCTCAACTGTAACAAGAAACATGGTGGTATATATGGGCTCATGAGGAATTGAGTTTTTAATTCCTATTTCATCAATCCAAATATACTTGTATTCACGAAAGATCAATTCACAAATCATCCGTACGCCGATGATGTGAGATAGAGGGAACGGTCGCTTGGAACCTTCATCTCCCGTGAATACAATTATATAATATTGTTATGATGGACGAAAATTTTCTAGTGACAGCTTAACTCTCAACCACGTAAACTATAAGTGAATTAGCCGACAGCTAACAGCTGATCACTTCATCCCGCGGTAACGTCACACCTTCCAACTGAAGTCAGCATGCTTCGCATTCTTCCCAAGACATGAACAAGTGCCGTAATGCACGCATTTCACCCGTTGGTCTATTAGTTCCGCGCGTCGCCACCGATGCCGCTGTTGGGCGCCAGCTGTCAACACGTTGCCGGGAAAACCGACGCCAGGTGTCGACATGGGGAACTACTTACTCAATATCCGCGCGCAAAGTTCAAATGATGACATTAATAATGTTTTTTGTTTGATTTTCTAGAACTCGACCGTTTGCAAATGCCACCCGGTGCCGTTAATTTGAAACACGCTGAGAATGGGCCCGCTGTCAGCGCTACCAGTGAGTGAACATTCAATTAATTTGAGAATGATCATCTGATATCAATGGGCTTTCAATGAGATTATTATGAATATATTTAATAATTATGATAAGGGTTTATGAGTGAAAATGATTGCCAATACTATTTAAATGATTGTTATAATCACGTTGCCAATAACTAGAATATCGCTATGAGATCGTCATTGTTGCTAGATGGCCTCAGTGTCAATTTTACTACACTATTATAGTCTTGAGTTGAGATTTTTTCCTGTTTTATACAGCCATCCATGAAAAATGTGGAGAAAAAAATGAAAAAAGAGTGTTGAACCACTGCCACATATAGCACGGTCGACCTTATATCGATATTCCATATCCAATTATTTCGGAAATGTGTGCTTGATTAATGAAGAATCAGAATCTGACTCAGTTGAGAGGATAAATTATTATTCTCATGAATTTTGAACGATAGAAGAAGTCAAAATAGTAGTCGGGCCAAAACTTAATCTTTTGAATACGTTGATAAAAACATATAAGTATTTTTCGATAGCGTCCTCTATCACCGTACAAATTATACATCTGAATGCATTCAATACATCATTCAACGCCACATTTTCATTCATATGATTCTATTCATAGCACTGATTTTCAAAAGCTCAATTACTATTGGGGAGAACTAAGATAGAATCTGTAATTGTACTTTAAAATTATAATTTGAACTCATCATAATTGTGATGTAAAGTAATATTCTCAAAACTGTTATGTAAATTGTTACTTAAATTGTTACGTAAATTGTTAGGTGAAGAAATGCATGTATAGTCAAGATACATAACGTGGATATTATGCAGATAGATTACCCGATACGTATAGTTTAATGAAGGTTGAATAAATGCACTTAGAACACTGATGCATTCTGAACAAGATGAGTGACTATTATATTCAAGATTACTATTAATTTGCCTAGAGCAAGTATTGCAAGTAACATAAGCTAGATGAGATAGCATCAGACTATCTCATAAGAAATTTAACATATTCATATTGATAAATTTAATTTTCGATACAATAGTTATAAACTTATAATTACTAGAACATTCTCAAAATTCAACCATAAATAACTGATTAAAGTTCATTATGCTCTAAAAATGTATTGATACTCTAAATGATTTTGTAATACTCGTTATTATTTTTCGATTTAATTGTTTGGGGTTGAACAATATATGAGCTTAATAGCTATCATGAACTATTTCAAGTTGGTAACCCAACTAGCAAATGAAAATACTTTTCAAAGTGGATTGCAACACAGATTTTATATCCTACTAATTCAATGTAGCTATGAAAAATGTTTTTGTTATTTAGTAAATGAAATGTAGTTTCTAAGAATCTTACCATTTATTTCAGCCGCAATGACGATTAGGCCTTCCGAAGTTGTTACATCACCGTTAACAATAACAACTTCGATCGGGTATAGGCCCAGGGTACACGTGTGCCCAAATAAACAAGGTTAAATATATTTGACAGAAAAACTCATCTCTCGAGAATCAAAATAGTATCTTATTATATTTAAACATATATATATATATATATATATATATATATATATATATATATATATATATATATATATATATATATATATATATATATATATATACATATATATATATATATATATATATATATATATATATATATATATATATATATATATATATATATATGTGTATGTATATAAAATTTATTTCAAAAAATATAGATAGAGAGAGGAGAAAATATACAATATGTATAGACTGAGTCGAGTATAAAAGTAAACGAAGCGTATACTCATATTTGTGAATACAAAAATCATAGAATGAGTGATATAAATAGTTTTGAACTTGTTGATAGAACATTTTGGAACTTCAAACTGAAAATAATTGATACAATTCTATATCATTTTATTCTACAATTCAAATAATGTATATTAGACCCTATACACAGAACAAAAAGATTCCTCACAAATTAATCCACTTTGATGGACACTTTGATGGAAACTTGATAGAACATTTCAACAGATCTTTGCTTTCCTGAAGCATTATTTAAAGATTCGAAAAGATATTCTGAATTTTGTTCAACAAGTAATACAAAGATATAACATTTTTCTATGTTTATGTACAAATTTTGAAATGCGATTGTTCATTAGAGGCCAATCAAATAAGATTGTACCCAGCGAATGCTCAGTCGTTGTCGTGTTCTAAATTTAATTAGACAGCACCCTCACTTCTCGTAGGCTTATAATTAAATCAACACAACTCCAGCGAAACTTATTTGTATCCACAATCGTCGACATGTGCCATGCAATGAGATGTTTCAGAATCTAATTAAATTCAAATAACGAGATAGTGGGTCATGTTATTTCTGAAATGACAATACGCTGCATTGACGTAAGATACTTTTCTGATACTTCAAAAGTGGGAAGTGAAGAAATTGATCTGATCCTGAATGTAAATTCTCACTTTTTGTAGAAACGTATATCAAAAAACAGCATCATTTGGAAAAACTTCGAAGTATCAATATCAATATATGAATTAATATATATGATATTATTAAATATCACGTCTTGAATTTTCAGTTATCACTCACGTATATTTTCATACACAATATTGATTGAAAAAAACTGAATTATGACATTTCTTTCTGGATCGAAATTAAGCCTACTTTCATCACATCAATAATGGTTTCATTTCATTGATAATTCTCCATTCATTATTGTAACTTTGTTCTACATAATTAACTTATATTTATTTTTGATTGAGTTCTGTTGATTCATCGTAATAACGCATTGTTTATATTTATGATTATATACTGCATCCAAGTAGCAACTCTTTTGGCGGCAATGTTCATAATTAACTTCTTTCTCTCCTTTCCCCCAAGGTTCAATTTGTTCACACGCTGATCGGGTACAAACCCAACTGTGTAGTTAAAGTCAATAGCTCATCAATCTTCATGAATCAAACTTTCACACCATGCTAACCTATTTTGTTTCCACTCGAGAGATGAATTTAAAATGTAATTAATAATATTGACGTGCTAGTCATATGCCTAGTGGGTAACCGAATCATAGCGTTGGACTCAGCATGGGTCATGTTAAATATAGCTGAGTTGAATGAATACTAGAGAGAGAGCTAGCAATATCACACGGCACGCCAACAGAAGCACTATAGAAAGCACTCCCTTTATTAGATTAGAAAGGTGACGCATTTCGGTGATGCGATATTCATACTAAGTACGAGCGAGCTCGTCTGCACAACACCAGTATATAATGAGGGAATCGTATCCAGAAGTGAATAACTCCCGACATGGTATACACAGAAAACAGCATGGTAATCAAATAATGTCAAATGTGGTTAATCAATTGAAATTTGGTTCAGGTTGTATTAAATTTGGAATAAGCTCTCCAATAATGTGACCTTTCTTCACAATATGTACACTTGATTGCAATTTTAATTTTTTGTTGATTCAATATAATTATTCATAATTGGATCAATCCAAATCAATTTCTTAGTTATTATTTTTTTAATGTTGAAATGTGACTTTCTAACAATATAATTATGATAATTACAATAGGCTATGCCTTTTCATTTATTAATTAATCTATTGTGATTTTCATAGAGAGTGAATACATTGTATATCGGTAGTGACGATGGAGCCAAAGCCCTGTAACAACATGTGCCTCACTAACTGCATAATAATATAAATTATAATGGTACAATAAAAATAATAGCACGATAATTAGAATCCCTTGGAGTTGAATACAAATAATTTCCCTCATTTTTTCATTTTCCGAATGAAATATAAGAGATGAGATTATTTTTTAACTGACCATATCAAATGTCCACACTTGGCTCCTCCACCAAAATGCTAAATCTGGCACCTCCACCAAAGCTTTGAACCCGGCACTTTTACCAAGAAAAATTGGTGAAATACGCTATATATATATATATATATATATATATATATATATATATATATATATATATATATATATATATATATATATGAAACATCAACACTCTGTTAATAGTTTCGAAATATGTACCGTCAACAACTCCAGGATATTCTTGTAGAGACCAAACTGTATTTTCAAAATGCTTTAGTGATCGATAAAGTAAATTGGTATGCCAGTCACGCCCTATAATATGTGTTGCACATATATCCATGTAATTCTACTATCGTGATCGAATCTCCAAGTAATCGCACCAACATAATGATAAATTCGATTTTTTTTATTCCATTTCCACGAATTTACCATAATTATAATACATCACAGCTCGTGATAATTTCGTTGGGATATATACGTTCCTGTTCAAATTTAGTTTCCAGGGATTGAGTTGGTTCCAGAAATACAACCCCTGAGGACCAATCATCTCTATCTAGAAAATTATCGTCGTATGCATGCACAATGAGTGCATACATCGCTTCCAGGTATATCAGAGTGTCTGGTACATCAGAGTGAAGACTTTGTCTGGCCTTATTGTAAAACGCTAACAGCGTTATTGTGACATCATGCATGGCTTCTCGGTATGATACGTAGCCGTAGGAAAACAAAAGACCATGCAAAACGTATTGTATCACCAGTTGATGCGATGTTCACGCCTACATCGAGTGCTTTGAAAAACGACGAATGAACAGTGTACAAATCAGACAAAGTAAACTAGATTGAATGTAAAAATAACTACAAAACTTCATTTTTTGAATCAATCATTTTTTATTGGCAATAATAATAGTTGAATATATCTGTAACGAAGAAAGAAGGTCATCCACCCATATACCAAACTCAAATTTCACGTTGCGTATGAGTGAGGTATTTTGGTATATTATTATTATATCACAATACGATGTTTACGATTAGAAATGTGATTACATATTTCAAAAGCGTGAAATCTTCCAGTGGTATTATATATAATTACCGAAGTGTGTACAACTACTTAGTTAGTGGACGACCTTTTTCTTTCGTCCATTAGGTGTAACTGAATAAGCCATTTGTTAATAGAAGATATATATATATATATATATATATATATATATATATATGTATATATATATATATATATATATATATATATATATATATATATATATTTATATATATATATATATATATATATATATATATATATATATATATATATATATATAGAGAGAGAGAGAGAGAGAGAGAGAGAGAGAGAGAGAGTTTAAAACTTCAAAATATTATAGTTGTGGAATGGATCAAATGAACTTCATTCAAACGTGGTTTGTTAGTTTATGCTAGTTTCTTATGAGGTACAATAGCGAACAGAGTCAAGACTAACATGGGAGCAAATTGACCGTCAATGCTGAAATTTTTGGTCGCTTTTTGATTGTGTCATTTATGATACAGCGGGAAAAACGAGGAATAAAATAATCGTGATTATGGTCATGAATCTTGGATCCATGATGAAATGTACGCTGAAACTTTCAGATATAAGGATATAGACGTGGACGAATTCTGAAAAATATTAAAATATAGGCCTACAGATTTGTATACATATAATTGTAATCGGAAAAAAATATATACATACATATTGAAATTGAATTGAACATATTTTTATGCAGAGAGTTGAATTAAATTCATACCTGTGAGGATTCAGTAATTAGAAACAACCAGAAGTCAATGTTTTCAAAATTTGCCCAATATATTTAATTCTCACTGGTGAATATTATTCCATCTGAGAGATTTTATAGGCATGGATCCATACACGATGTGGAATACGAATTGAAACTGAAACAAAACCTGATTCAAAATGATTATAATAATAATTTCAATTATTATATTCAAATTTATAATTATTATATTCAAATATATAATTATTATCATAATCTCATGATAATTTGATATCCATACGTAATGTGACATACACACATTAAAGTTCCTCAAAGAATCATTTGGCTGAGAGAAAACACTAACGTCCCGCGCCTGGCAAGCTACACGAGGTGTTCACACGAACAGCTCAAATTATTGTTCAGTTCGCTCCACTCACCATGAAACAATTGAACATGATGAACATTTAGGCTCAACTTTCTCATTTCTGAGATCATATTCACAACTTCAAACTCAGATTTGCTTAGTTTTTTAAATCAATCGATCTGAGATCTTTTTGAGAAAAAATAATTCCAGTTCTAGAAAAGATGATAAACCTTCGATTAATCTTCGATGCAAAATCTAAATATTCATGTTTTCATCATTTCAATCTGGGAATTATAGACATTAATCACTGTAAATAAGGTACCACATATCTCATTGGCTTCTCGTTCAAAGTAGACACTACACCCGAATCTATCCATTATCTTTTAATTAAGGTTTCCTGGGCTAGTGCTATTCTCAGAATTTCCAGGCCACGGATTTAGTTCTGTTGTCCTGCTGTGTGTACGTTTTTGCCACTCTTCTCCTGTACATATCGTGTCGTATGAATTAATAAGAAGCCCGCATTGCAGACTACCCTATAGCAGGTCGCCACTTTGTATGTGCGACATCGAAACCAGAACATGAAACAACAAAACGTCGAACCAAACAACAACAACAACATGGAAACAATGGAAAACACTAAACAAACATGAATCTCTCTCTTTCTTGATAGTTTCTAAGACTTATGGCCGGACTGAATGCGAAACTGTTTTTGTCGCGCAAGCATGTCGCCTTCGTCTTCGTTTTTTACGCTCTGAGCGATCGCTGATAGTCCATTGATGTCAAGTTAGGCAGACAAGAAACATTAGCCACCCTGTTTTTCCAGCCCGATACGCCACGCTCGCTTTCCCTACGTTGTTTCTCAAATAAATCAACCATTGTTTTATAACGTCCGACTTGAAGGTCGGGATGCTGTATGTACCCGGGTCTCGTCCCAGTTTCCACACAGTCATTTTCTCGCCTTTTCTGCGTGCTGCTAGAGAATTGTGATTGATGTGCTCTGTTCGTTCTATATGTCTAAGAAGAGTAAGAAAAATCGTCCTCGTTTTTGTTCCCTAATCCTTGGTTATAATAATTCTCGTTTGCAGTCTAAGTGAGTTCATTTGTTATTCTTTAAGTTATTTTTCTTGAGAATATTCATATGCTGTAAAGTGTATTAAAATTATTCTAACGGAAATGTGCTTATGAATATTTATGACTCTCGACTTGGTAGATTTAGCTCTGAGCAATTCTCTATGCATGAATCAATGACAATTTAATTTCAACGGTATATCTTGTAATTGTATCAGGCACGTATATAACAACATTACATCTCAGAAACTACGTTCACCTTGTATTCTGCCTTTGGCGATCCAAAGAAAATGGCAACTCATAAATGAATAAACTTGTACTCGTACTCGAATTTCTTTGAAACAACTAAGTTGTAACTGGAAGGAATTTAAAAAGTAACGTGAGCGCCCAAGGGATTATTTCAATAATAGAAAGCCGTAGAAAGACAGTATAGTTGATATTGTGATGGCATAATACAGACAACTGAGTAAAAACTATTCATAAAAAACAAGAAAAAAACGTGCACATAATCACATATGTGTCAAGTACAAGGAAGATAAATGATTAATATAATTTCTAAATGACAAAATGAGTCAGTAAATAAGTATTAAAAAACAAACTTGACCTCAAAAGAGCTTTGAATACTCAACAAATGACAGGGAGATGATTCAATAATATAAAGTCGTAGAAAGACAATGAAGTTATTATTTTGATGGCATAATACAGACAAATAAATACAAACTATACATAAAAACAAAAGAAAAAGCTTGTATATAATCACATATGGGTCAAGTAAATAAGATAAATGATAACATTAATATAATTCCTTAATGACGAAATGAGTCAGCAAATAAATATTAAGAAACAGACTTGACTTGGAAAAAGTTTTGGATACGCAACAAATGAGATCTCGCAACAGTGAGATACTAAGGTACGAGGGATTACTTCAATAATAGAAAGCCGTAGAAATACAATAGTCAATATTGTGATGGCATAATACAGACAAATAAGTAGAAAATTGACATTAAAAACAAGAAAAAGCCTTATATAATCACATGGGTCAAGTAAGGCAGATAATATGATTCATAAATGACGAATTGAGTCAGTAAATAAGTACTAAAAAAATAAACTTGACTTTTAAAAAGTTTTGGATACGCAACAAATGTCAGGGAGATACTAAGGTATCAAAATCGATTCTCTGTCCTATGCGCAAGCGTAACATTTGAAAGCGTTCACTCTGACCTCACGAGGAAATCATGGGCCATGGGATGAGTTTAGTTTTGGTCCAGAGGCTGTCGGGAAGAGATCCCGTGTCGCCGTCTTCTATCAAACATAACCTATACGAGAAGCCGAGACGGGAAATTAGCGCGTTGTCTTGCGGTGCGTCAGGAATTACTCGGTGGACCGTAGGAAATGACGTGTTGACATCGAAATCATAGTTCTTGTATAACATCAATGATGACGGGTGTTCGGGTTTCCGCGCAACTATTGGCTATAGTTATAGCGGTGTTGAACGCTACATGTAGCGCGAAAGAGATGGGAGAGGTCAAAGGTAAAACAGGTATATAGCGCAATATTATATGATAAAGTTTCATTCAGCATGGATAAGAATCATTTCATTATATCAAAGTATGAATTATTGATATTTCCTAGAATCATAATGATGATAAACTTTAAATTTTGTACGACTAGTATCATGAAATTACGTATAGAGATAGTTGCATGCGTGTAGGTCCAAATTTACATCACACATAAAATGTACATTGAGTACTTATTACTCTATTGTGGTTCATAATATCAGTTACATTTATTGGTATGTTGTATGCGCTGCTGAGAGATTTATTTCTAAAATAAATACAGGGTAAGAATTGATTACGTTTCATCTTTATACGACTGAATAGATTTGAAATGTTCATTCTCTTAGCGTGAACCGAGAGTCAAGCTTGAAGATTCAGATAGATCATTAGCTCAATCAATTTTTCATTCAAAAATATGACAATATAATTTGAGTAATTAATTTTTTTTTTTTTTTTGAGGGCGGGATATTGTTAATCCAAAAAAATATATAGGAAAATATATTTTACATCCTCTCGATATACCACGGCAATTTCCCAGCTTGGGAACTCATTACATCGATTATTTTAAAAATGTATAGAATAATAATAGCTATCTAGCTATTATTGTAAGTAATGTTATAAATGCATGTAATTTTGCACGCTTTAGTAAATCCTTTGTCAGTTTGAATGTGTTAACACTTATAAATTGTACATATTGAAAGTGGTTATTGAGGTGGGAAAGGGGTACGGGAGGCGCCAGTCGTTACCGCAGTAATCTCCCACCATAGGGTTTATAAAAGCGCATGCATGAACTCTCATATGAATATCGCATTTTTATCGAGCACTTTTCACAGTGATAAATGAGTGACCCGGTCGCGAAATGTAAATGTGCATTCAGACGAGAGGTCAAATGTGAACGGAAACTGTGGGATACCATTTAAACAGTCGACAGATATAGGAATGATTTGTGAACATTTTGCAGATTATATAAACGTATATATTATAGCATTTTTCTACTCTGTCATTGAATGGTTCATGGTGCATGATCGCGTGAGCATATTTTTTTTGTTTTTTAATTGTTGTGTATCTGGCCAGTGGGAGGGTATTCCGTTTTTAAAGTAGCCTTCTTTATTATGTTGAAATGATGGAAAGGACATGGTCCAGACCGAATATTTAGTAATCATACCAGCATTCACATAACCGACTGAAAAAAAATACGCAAAAAAGACTCATTCAGGATAGTCGACCGTGATGGAGGATGAATATACTGAATGGCGATTTAGCACGCTATCAACTGATAAGCACGTCTGTTAGATGATTGAACATGACGGGAATCGAACCTTGGTCTCTCAAATGATCTACGAGTTGACGTCTGCCACCCATCTTTGTCGGGATGGTCGAACATGACGGGAATCGAACCCTGGTCTCCACAATGACCACAACATTTGGATGCCGCTCGTCTCAGTTCGCGTGATCTAGCAATTGACTCCTATAATTAGATGAGCGTAGCGAAGCTTTCCATTTCACACCCTGAAAAAAAATGGGCTTCGTTTTTATGTTTGTTTTTTTTTTTTTTTTTTTTTTTTGTAATTATGTACGCGGCATACAGGTCAGAGAAATGAATCAATCAACATGAAACTTTTTCTGAACGTTGGTGTCATACCAGAATAGGTTGGGATTGTTATTCAGAGGAATCGGTCGGAAGGTTTTTCCGGAAAATAATCGGAAAGTTTGGAAAATCCTCGTAAGAATAACCCGGAGGAAAAATACTTGAAAAACAAGAATTTTTCAAAAGCTCTCAAATTCTCACAGAATATGAAAAATACTATTATACACCTTTTCAGAGATTTTTACAACAATCGAATGAGAAATAATGAAGAAAACGCAATAAAAACGTGTACATTTTATTGAATATTTGGATCAATCGGTTTTGCAAAGTGTTTATGCGACAGGTTGCAGGTTACTATAAATATCAACAAGTTTTAAGTGAGGTTTTTGAACGTTTGAAGTAAGTCAAGGTTTGTAGATGTAAATTGAGCTGACAAGTTATTTTTCATTCTAGATTGCCATAATTCTAAGCTCATCTCACAACGCGCATCCCGCGTTTTCCTAGTCTAGTATATTGAAAGTGCCGCCGATGACCCGAGCTTGCAGAACCACTAAATAGCATGCAACATGACTAGCCAATGCCCTCGACCCTGTTCTACACACATTTTGTATTGTGTTCAATCTTTGCAGTGCTGCCAAAATGGAAAATGCTGAAATTATCGATTATCAATTTGCATTCAAATGACTGTATATACAAGTTCATTATTCGGTAATATTTTGTGTACGTGCTTGCAATCATTTCATCCGTCCACGTCACTCGGTGACATCAAAAGTGTTATGTTTCGAGGAGAAATTTATGTATAGGATTTTTCAGCAAAATATTAGTGATGAATCATCACAAACATGCCCACTATACAACACGAACATTTTAATACGTATTTTATATTTTTACTTGGCGTTTTTTTGCGTCTTGTAAAGGAATCGGTCGTGGCCTGATAGTATATGAAACTATTCAACTGAACAGTTTAACGACTGAGGAAAACAAGACAAACCTTAATCAGAATTGGAGACTGGCGGGAACCGAGCCCCGGTTTTCTGAATGACGATTCAGCGCACTAGTTTTACTGCTCTATCTGTTTCAGTAAAGTAAAATGGTTCAAGTTTTACAACTTTTGAATCAGTTATTATTATTCATTATTCAATCTGTATTTACATTATAATAGTGTCCATAAAATAAATTGATGTAGATTACTATGTTTATAACAAATTTTTGCAGTCTTTTTCGGCTCCTAATATGTAGACATGGTTATGGACATGTACTACGGCAATCCCAGCACATTATTATTTAATTCACATTTTCACTGGGCGGTATTTCAACAAGTCACGACAACAATGAGCCCGATGACAACTGACAATAGGTTACTTTCAGCTCAATCAACTGCGACGTCATTCAGAGCCTTCATTACAACCATGTCACGTGATTAATCTACGAAACAGTATTCCGTTATTGACGAGTTTATAAAAAGTGACATTCAACAATATTGGTGAACTGTCGACAATCAAAAATGACAAACGAACCTAGTTTTTGGTTGGTTTCATTTGGGACATCGCACTGAGTGAGGCATCGCAACTTTAGTACTCAATACGACTATTTCCAAACTTCCGTTTCTAAAATTATTAGTACATGTGGTGGTCTATTTGTCATAACTTTTTCACATTCATTTTTACGTGCATTTTTACTTGATGTAGTGAATGTAATCTCAGTGATGTGCAATATGATTTATTTGCAAAAGTTTAAAAGTTACTTCAAAAGTTGAGTGCATTACATATTGAAGTGATGGTCAAAATGGAAAGATTTCAGTTATAAATGAGTGAGGATAGAAGATCTATAGTTTGAAAGAGGAATTATAGTGCCTGAGAATTAGATAAATTCCAGCACACTCTAGGCGTGCTGGCAGTGTTAGAAGGCGATAATTCCCTGAAAGAAAAACTGCTAAAATGGGAGGAGAAATCGGGTGGATAGAGACGCTTCTTTTCTTATTTTTTTAAACGAAAGAGTTAGTACTATTTCTTTTCTCTCGCTCTAGCAGATTGTCAAGAAAGAAGAAAGATGGCGCCGTGACCTAGTTGCAATCCACTGCAATGCGGCCACAAGAGATCGCCAGCATTCATTACGTGAAAAGCATTTTGTTGAAAAAAGATGAGTTAATATTCTTTCACGTCACGAATTAATGCCTCGTTTGCGAAACATATTTCACTTTGATGACACTGAATGTGAGAAATTAGCAACGTATCTCTAATTAATGTTGCATTACGGCATTATTGCCAGATCCAGCTCGATGCGGTGTGGAATTGGAAGCCAAGCAGTTTCTACGTCAGGCAAATTGTATGTTTACTAATTATGATTACATAGAAACCTTAGAATCTATGTGAATAACCACATCGACCGTTGAGTCAGTCGTGGAAGCGCTAGCACATGAATATAAAATGAAGTTAATTTCAAAACTAAACCATGACAAAATAATGTTACAAGTTACAACAAGTAAACTCCTAATACACAAGATGTTAATATTGTACAATCGGAATATAGCTAGAATTTCTTACAAGTTAGAAGAGAAAAAGCTTGAGCTTGAATCATTGTGTGAATTATTATTGTAGTGTGCGATTACATTCAATTAAAAGTTCATCATCCCTCAATCAATGACCCAAGAAGTTGGAACGAGTCACCAATTTTATTAAAATCATTGAAACTATTAAAATCATTATACAAGAAAAAACTATTGGCGAAGCAAAATTCGGAGATAATTTTAAAAAATCGTGTATGTTTTAGTTGTAATCTGTTAACTCTCACCGTTCTTCTTATTATTTCATTCGTAAAATTATAGTTCATTTTATTTAACTCTCCTGACTATCCTGTATATAAGGTTAGGTGGGAGAACAGATGCTTAGGCCCACATTATATCTGAACCTCGCCGTTTTATTTTTGTTAATTTATTGACTCATTGTTAAATTCCAATGCAAATTGTAGTTCCTGTAATATTATGTGACCTACTGTACACAAAAATAAATGAAGTCCAATAATAATAATATACTAATATTGATTGATAATTAAATTTTGAAATAAAAGCCAATAAAATGAGACCCGAATATGTCCATAGTTTACGTTCTGTTACATATCATACTTATTCAATACTTATAAAAAAACATTACATTATAAGATTATCAAGTGAGAATTATTAAATTAACTCTCGGTTTAGGGTTGCTTCAAAGACAAGGTTATTAAAACAAAACAATAAGTAAAAAGATTATTGGAAAGTTACAACTAACAGAACACTACATATACTTGTAATTTCAGAAACGTAAGTTTGGAAATAATGGTATAGAATACCAAAGTTAGCTTGCCTTATTCTACACCCAATTCCCAAATGGAACCAACTAAGAACTAAGTTGGCCATACTGCACCAAAACGATAAAGAAAAAACAGTGGTATTAACTACAAAGCAGCTGGCATCTCTGCTTTTTACGCTCTGCTAAATTAACAAAACGTGAAACTCTTTAATCCGATTAGATCTTGTTTCTTTTCTTAATTACCGACTTACTTTCATAATCAACAATGTAATTCTATCACACCAGTATACACATTGTTCTCCTTGAAATCTTTATATAAATATACTCTCGGTGAAGGAGTTAGACTCGGAGTACATAAAGATCTAGAAGTTAAGTACCGATATATTTCTTTTGATAGTCACTTTGCGTCCCATCATCACATTATCTGTGATATCCCGCGAGAGCCGTTCCCTCGTCACATCATAACGCTTTTCTCCACAAACGACGCCGACGACGACGCTGACGACGCCGACGGCGTTCCCGTGGCTACAGTCACTGACAGATAAGAGACGCGGCATATGTATATCGCTCTGACAAGTATACTATATCAAATACAGTGCCAGGTCTTATACTGAAAAGAAGAGTTGCTTTTTTTAGATGTGCATACTAGAATTATTTCAAAAACCAAAATTAATTTCCAAATATTTTTTTTAGGTTTGGATGATCTCTGTGAATCATTCCCATCTACTGAATCATAGATTTTTATTGATAGATTGATAAAATATAATACTGAAAATATACGCATGTATGTATACTTCGTGGTATTATACTCGGTGGTGTTCAGTTTTGAAGATGATTTTTCGAAAAGAAAAGACAAGATCTGGTTCTCGGACCAACCCCAAATGAACCTCAAATATGTACATAATGATACACAAATATCTATTTTCGAGTAAGAACGTTATTCAGCAAGTTTGTATGGGTCTATGTTAGCCAGAAGTGAAGTTATAATATAGTCACGTGCCATGGTTTACAATTCAAACTTTCCCACCGAGAAAACTATTCATGTTATGCCATTGTTCTTGCTGTTTAACGAGATAAGGACATGTCTGAAATATATTCCTGAAGGGGTGGCAAATTGAATTAAATATAACAAGTTAGATCATCACTATAACGGCAACAAGGTTTACTTGTGTGAATAACGTGAACAAAACTTGTCTAACGTTTTAGTCTGTAACTGTGTAATAGAGGCAATAATTCAGCATTTTATTTGGCACCGCCACTCCTGCAGTCCCTAGACGGTTAACCACGGCAATCCGTGCAGCCGTAAATTGGTTCCAACACTTAGTTAATTGAGACTCTATCTTTTGAGAGTTAACCATTTATACACAGTCCTACTTTATAAAACGGTGGATACGGTTAAAACAAAAAAGGATATTGTGGAAACGACATTAATTGAATATAGCTGGGTAATTTTGTGTTTCAACTGATTTATAATCGATTAATGATCTCAACGATGATACTTCACAATATTATTATTATAATATTATTTGATTATAATTATTTAATATTATCATTATTATTTAATTTATTCAATTATAATATTATTTTTTTCATTAATTTTCTGAATATAGACCTACTTTCATTATATTTGATCTTATATTCGTTTTTTTATAGCGTTTCAATAAGTTTTATTCGACACGATATGTGTGTATACAATTCACATTTTAGGTATAAAATTCAAAAAGAGGAGGGGGTTTAGTTGGTAAGAAGACAACACTCTCAGCAATTCAACCTGCGGGGGTCTCATGCAAGATTTCTCCTCCTCACAAGAAAATCCCAGGAGCAATATTTTTCTCAATAAATAAAATGAGATGTGTAAAGAAATACGCGTATATATATATATATATATATATATATATATATATATATATATATATATATATATACATTTATATATATATACATGAATATATGACACAGTGACATCTACCTCATTTTCTAATGTAGGCCTGCGTACTTGGTTTGTCATTTTCTGTTTAAAGTTACCATAAAGTGAGATATTAATTGAAGTTTGACGTGAAATTTTGTAATGATAACATTTTTCAAGCAAGTAGCTTGTTTACTACTTGGGGAATGCAGCTCCATGAATATTGTACAATGTACAGTACATAAACAGAGAACTGGTGCAGATAGTGCATTTGTGAACTCCACACTGCTTGGTAGCTCATCATTAATTCCGTCGCATTTGACATTTACACGCGATATTAAATAACCAGACTCGACATATAACAGCATGTCATACTTCAACTTTTATAAGTACGCCAAACTTTATTCAAACTTTCCTTCATTTCTCTACGATCTGATTCGAGCGAGTATAGAACATTCAAATTTCAAACAATAACTCGGTCTGCAGGGAAATTTTATGTTAAATAATTCACCAATAAGTATTCATTCTGCATCGTTTATTTTACTATACAGAAAGGAATATTTTTTCAAGTTTTATTGTAGCTCATATATTATATCAACGTACAGCTGTAGCGAATCTCTTCAGTCTACCGTGACCAAATATTCCTTCATTGGGAACCATCCCAATGTTCACCTAAATATCAAGAAAGGTGAATGTATAAGAAAGCTGGAAAGACCATCGGAAATGGTTGAGGAATTACGGTGATCTTCGCTAAAGAATAGAAGGAAAATATCCAGATTAGGTAATTACTACCGGGCCTGGGAGGGTAATGATGGGTGGAGAGAAATTGGTACTAAAATAATGAAGGAAAACACGAAATATAAATTCAGAAATAGTCATAGTAATAAAGTCAAAATTCAAAGTTTCAGGAAATATGTTGGGGAATTTCCATTTATGAATTTGACGGGAAGAGACTGGAATAATTCAAGTGATGATGTGTTTTAGGATTTGAAAAATTAAATTTGAAATTGTTCAAAGCCTTGATACAGCAAGAGAACATTTAGTGTCAGCCATGCCTATTATTAATGCCAGTCTTTTTATACGAACAATATATTCAATATTATTTAGTATTAGGATCTTTGCCACCAATATATGTATCAACTGCAAAGCAAAGTATAATAAATAAAATAAATGAATAAACGGCATAGGGATATCGCGAAAGCCCGCTCTCAAGATGATCTACAGTGGTGGGAACCGAACCCCGGTCTCCTGAATGACGGTTCAGCGTGTTCCAACAATTTCTGTACACCTCATAGCATTATAGCAATATCTATATCTTCATGATCTTTTATATATTTGATTCCACGAGAGCACTCGCAAAAGTGGCTGATAATGGTGCATGCACCAACACTAGTAGAACGAAGTATAGCTATAAATTGGGCCTCATTTCTGTACGCTGTGACGGCGGTAGATGATCAATCAACCCAACTACCGTATCTTTCATTTTATATTTACAAGTATATCTGGAGAGTAAACTTCAGGTGACTAAATTGATTGAAAATTACTGTAATAATAATTTTTTCTCTACTATAGATTCATGCATAGGTGAGTAAAGATACGACAGCTGGGTCAGGTCAGTGGCTCCCAGCCGTTTTTGATCACGAACCCTTATCAAGATAGCAAAATGTTTTGGCGACCTAAAGGACAATTACGTCCTTCCAAATTGGCGTTAGTTATATAGTATTCACATTTTTTTTGTATTGGAAGTATTACTACTTTATACAATGCAGAAGTTGCTTTAGATACAGTATGTTATAACAGTATACAGTATGCATACAGTAGGTTATATTTCTTCAAAAATTATTTCCGAATTGAATCGCATAGTCCAAGGTTTGAGTATTATCGGGATTTTTTCAACTCTCCAGATCTAGCACTCCAACTAACCTGTATGGTAATACTGTAGTCTAGATTGTGGACATGTAGGCAAATAAAATATGTAATTATTTTTCTCAAATGCATCTCTTCTATTCCTCAAAAAAGCATCAATATTTATTGATTACTGCATACACATATATTGTGATGTGATTTGTGTATATTGCTGAATAATGAATTTTAAAAAAGCATTACCATGGAAATATGCCCTGAACCCCATTTTGGATCACTACTCATGGGTTGGGAACCCCTGGGTTCTCACTCCCACTGGGATCATTTTAGACAGTCACAATATTTTACAGGAATGAGATCCTTGATTGATTATAATCCGTCATCTCCTGGAAATGTAATAAAACTTCATATTTTCAACCGGTATTCGAAGTTAGCCCCTCATATTTTAATATATTTTCAAGATTAATTATTCTGATAGAACCTTCAGAATACTTCTACTACTATAGAAATTTAATAAACCGTACGGATCCATGTTCTTTGTTGAAGATAAGCTTCAAAAAGAGGGATATTCAAAATCTGATTAGATGAAGCTTTCTCCCAGATGACAGGAACAGATAAACATATTCTTTTGTCGTCTAGCTTGTCAATTCTCGAAACTTTGATATTTTCAGGTTCAGCTCTTTAATAATTCCTTCTCAGAGTATGCCCTCAGGCTATTCTCACATTGGTCATTGTAAGTCGAAGTTCATTACGCTAGGTTACAAAGTACAACACAAAATTTCAGACGCTATACGCTTTTAATATTGTTTGAAAAGTAGTTATGAATGTAACACAAGTATTGCCTTCAGGGAACTTACGCGAGGTTTATGAAACTTTTCGTATGGAATTGAAAAGTTCAAAAGTTCAATGTAAGCAATCCTGTGAGTCCAACTGCAGCTGACAATGTTTCGAGAATGCTCGATTTTTCAAACGGATAACACTATAGAAAGATTCTCTTAATCGATTTCCTATAATCTCTTCCCTAGGGTACGTGTGTTAAAACACAACTACGTCTAATACATCTTCTTTTAACATCAATTAAAAAATAATCAAAATATGAAGTCAGTGATACTTAATTACTTATAAGAAATAATACGTTTATAATTTGTTTTTATAATTATTTTATTGTAGTTCACAGACAAAAGACCATTTTCATTATTCAATGCGCAGGCGCGTCACGCCTCCTAGCAGCCGAGATCGCTGGTGTTGTATTCTGGGAGTTTTAGTACCGTTCAAAAAGTCGGCGCTCTTATACACTGAGTTAAAGGAAAAGCATTAAGATATATAACTTGCATTATCTCTCATCTTACTCACTCTGACAGTGTGTAAATCTCTCAGTATATAGTAAACATATAAATGATGAAACTACTATAATATTATAACTTGATACGTTCACTGTAACGAACAATAATATAAATCAAGCGTGCCAAATAGCATTGGCAGCATAGGACTTTCGAACTCGGGTAATAACATCCCGTTCTAGTTCAAACGATCGCCGCTAGATGGCTCATTCATTTCGGAAATGATCTATTGTAGAGCTAATCTGTTCACTGAACAGCTGTCTTTGGATGATGGGAAATAATGATGAGGAGGAGAATATTAAGAAAGCATTCATTATGGCGACTGAGGGAAACCACGAAAGTTTCAGTCAGAAAGGTCGACTATGAGAGGATTGAGAAATCCATTGAATAAAGGCACTGTGCTCTAGCGACTAGTATACCCTTAGACCATAGATAATATACTTCATGGTCCAAACTTCTACCAAAGTAAATAATACTGAATCGAAAGAAGAGAGAAAAAAGAGTTCTATCTGTCGACTGATGTATAATTTCTATATGCATTGATTTGAAAAACATAGAATTCAGAAATTCCAAATATTGGCAACGCAAGTTTAGTTTATGTTGAATATAATATTTAAAATTGACGATCCAGTATATTATCTGATTTCATTCATTCTCTTCCAAATGCGCTATTACACAGACATGTTGAAAACAATACAAGGCATATGACTTAATATATGTGGAAAGTAAGATGAAATATAGAATGAAGTATATGAAATATATATTATACACCTTTCACATTGTATTACAAGTCACAAGAAAATATACAAAAATGTAAAATAAATGAAATGGCACGGTATTAAAAAGTCGACAAAATCTTGGTAAAAGTGCAGTCAGTCTGTAAAATAGAAAATGTGATTGCAAGCAATAAAATATTCGTCGATATTGTAATTATATTCCCCAATAAGAAAGAGTTCGAGTGGTGATGTGAGTAAAATAAATCCGTAGATTTTAATGCAGGAAAATAGTCGGTTATACAAAAATATACCTTTGAATAGATTGGTACATACGGTATACATAACCCTTCCAGTACATATTATTAATGCTATCTTCATTGGAACTCTGATTGATATTTCCTATGGAGTTCACTCCAGAGGCCCTAGAGTTTCACTCTGATTTGCACGTCGCCTATGTTGACACAAGAGTCTAGTATTTGTTAAACGCCACAAATCCCACGTCGAGGGCAAGTGCTGTTTTAGCTGTAGTATACTTGTATTGTGCGTGTGTGCGTGTGTGCGTGTGTGTGTGTGTGACAATGTTGTGACAAAAGCAAACATCACATGTACACACTTGTAGAGGAAATCGAATAGACGTGTCAGTTTGTGTAGACTGACTGGAGTATTGGAGCGGTGAAAATTCGCTCTCTCTCGAGTCTCGACTACTCAAAGTATCTTATTGCACATTTCCATCCTTCAACAGCACTCAGAGGAGATATTAGTGACTTAGAATGTTGATTTAGTGTTTTGTGTGAACTTGATGCTCAATATGTGTTGGATGAATACAAATATGATATTATATATTGATTATTTCAAATTGAAAAGCCGCAAATTATTAATTATTAATTTTGAAAAAACATTCAAAAATCGAATCATATCTATCCAAATAGAATTCACTATGATACAGTAATCTGAATTCAGTTATCTAGAAGACTTGTCAGCTGATCTATTTTTCAAGTCATATAATAAAATCTATGAAAGCTACCACATCTCTCTCTCTCTCTCTTTTTTCTCTCTTGTAGCATCATTTTTCTGGTTACTCTGCTCAAGATTATTGAGTTAAAATAATATGATAAGTGAGATAATATGAGTGATGATAATACGTCTGTATTGTACCTATAAATTAAATCATCTCAGTCTGGTCTTCTCAGTCTGGTCTTCTCAGTAAATGTTTCTCAGTGGACAAAAATTTGCACATCTATCTACACATTCATTGCTTCAAGTTTATATTTGAAACCTTGAAGAATGAAAAAAAAATTACAATTTTATTCACAATTCAACAACTTCGTTTGAATCTATCATAGAAGGCAGTACCAGCACCACAAAACCAACAGAAAAAGAAAGAGGAGAGAGAGAGAGAAAGATTTCAACTGAATATCTCATATATAAATCTAGAGTAAATATTACTTTCTGGATGAAACGAATATCGAAAAAGAGTTTTCTATTTTCTAGCCTCGAGCTGCGACGCCGTCTTCAATAGTGACGCTTTCAAGAACGGCTCCGTCGCATCGCCAGGATTCCCGAACCCTTATCCCTCTAGGAGTTATTGTCGTTATGACTTTCAAGGAAGGGGCAAGGAACGAGTCCAGATCGTATTCACAGACTTCAATCTTTATCACCCGACTGACAATCCGAAAGAGTAAGTCAGCTAGACATATCAAGTAGAATATTAATGAAATGTATATTATATATATATATATATATATATATATATATATATATATATATATATATATATATTATAATATATTTACAATGAATATAAAAAATGTATTCCTATTCATTCGTATACGTGGATTACCCGGAAAGAATAATTTCATATATTTATATAGATATATTATATATATATATATGTGTATGTGTGTGTGTGTTTTCAAAACGAGAGCCGAAAGGATGCCGCAATAAACCATATATATATATTCATATTTGAATGAATATTATTTCGAAGTTTGAATACATTGATCTTTATGCTTGAACGTCTACATATCATCGATCGATGAAAACTGAAAAAATAAAAAACGTTAACGATGGTGTCATTTTTCTTTCTGCAACATATTTTTCCCCGCGTCGATTTATCATGGTAAAAGTGTTATTTTATGTTTGGTAAATACGCATTTCTTTTCAATATGTAGCTGTTATAGCAGTATCAAAACTTCGCAAGAAACATAAAAACATGAGTTACGCTGAAAGCGCGAATCATCGACCCATACTCCATAAAGAACCGCCGGTGTTTTCGATTGGAAACATTTTCTATATACCCTCTCATCTTCTGAAACAAAGTTATCTTACATAAAAAAAACAGCCAATAAGAAAATATTCCATCTATTGAATTTGTCGGGATTTGTTCACCAAGTTGTTTAGTCTGGTTGCTAATAATTGTTTTCGCGAGAGAAGATCTGAAGGTCGTCTAAGAACTGAATAGCTGTAAGCAACTTCAATGATTACCTAAAATCTCGTTGAAACTTCAAGGTTTGGAATCGTTTGTTTGATGTATTTGCAATTTGTGTGTAAAACTTGTTCTCTAAGATCATAATATACCCTCAAAATATAACGGTGATATTTTTCATTGTCATGTTGGCAGTCTATCTTCTTCTCCCGTGAATATTAGTATATCATATCATTATTATTATTATATAATATATTATTTAATATTAGTATATCATTATTTTCTACCGACTTGTCTGAACATTGAGGGAACATAAAAGGTGGAGATATAAACTCGGTAATCACTGAAGTCGTCGTTAATTTAGAATAATTTGCTAGACAGTGAATATTTTTAGACAATTTCAAAACTGCTAGAATATCTGGTTTCAATATCTGGTTTATTTTACAATATTGTTATCGTAATTTTGATGGTTTAGATTATTTCACATGTGATTGATGGTCAAGCTGCCCAGTATGAGCGATTGGGTGTTTTGAGTCGAGGAAAAAAAGTGTATGTGCTATACTTACCTAGAATTTTGATATGGTCGAACTTTCATTTTCAACGCAAAATGACCTACGTTTGAAGCACCCTGAAACCCAAACATCAACATTCAATGTCCATTACAAATTTGATTTGTCAAGTCTTCATGAAAGTCACATGATTCTTTTTGTAATTGAATTTTGATAAACCCCCAGGGCCCCGTTCTGTACGCTGTGGCTATCGTACGTGATCAGTTAACACAACTGTAATATCTGCAGTGTTCTATTCAATATTACATACGAGAGTGGAATTCATGTTGTAGAGCTTCACTGAATACTACGATGAAGATTTCTTCCTTTAATACTTTCATACATAGTAAATTAAAGATGGGACAGTAACTGTTAAGTTAAATGATCATTGTCGACAGTCACAACGTGGTCACAACGTAGTCACAACGTAAAGGAATGAGACCCTTCAGTTGGTTGTACTTCATGCGATACAATAATATTCTGCTAAACAAGATGTTATCGGTAATTTTTCGAAGGCATTTTTTTTTGTTGAACTTGAAGTGATAATTATTATTACATAATTGATTTTGATATTTTCCGCTAGAACTAGTAGAGAGTGGAAAGATGCAGAGATAAATATACCAACAGAAAATATAGAAACAAGCTCGGGCACATTTAATAGAAGAAAAGTGTCGATTGGAAGAAGGTCTGTCGTGCAGAAAAGTCTTTTTTATCAATTTCGAAACTTGATACAAAATCATTATTTCCCAATTAAGTTCATGGATGGAAGATAGGATCGTTCGAACGGAGTACCACAATCTTACCACCTCAAATTAAAATTAATAATAAGATTACTCATCATTAATAAAAACTGAGGTGACCATTTCAGGAATGGAGAATATTCAAACATTGGGGATGGAAAAATCTTGAATCTCTAACATCTTGATCTATTTTCCTTCTGACTCTTGAATCCTTCGTTTCTCCCCTCTTTTTTTATTTCTGTATTTAGAAATCAAATGAGATATATAACAGATGTGAATGTGACTCATACTGTATCACTGTATACATGCTACACATTCGTTTTTCGTATTATACCAAATAAATTAATTGAGAGCAACCAGACCATATGACTGACGCATATTGATGATGTGTTTTCAGATGTGAGAGTATCGACGCACTCGTTGCCAACGTTCACCTCGATGGCCGAATGGAGAAGATCGACAGTTTCTGTGGCAGTGCCCTCCCGAAACCGATCATGTCGAATGGCCCAAGACTGATGTTGGAGTTCAGGGGAATTTACTCATCCCGATATTCCAGAGGTTTCCGAGCCACGTACAGTTTTACTGAGAGTGAGTTATATGGCTTGTTCTGTACTTCGTAGACATTATTCTAGCCCCGACATGCATTGTTCACTGTGTCACGGAAATGTGGTGGAATTTCACAGTTATAAATTGAAATCACACATGCACACTTGTCGTAACCTAAATGTTTTTCAAGGAAATATATATGTATTTTAATGTCATTTTTTTCAGAGACTATATCATGAAGTGAGTCATGGGGTGCATGTATACGACTTGAAGCATGAGTAAAAGTCTGTTTCTGTCATTTGATACATGTGCAATATAACATGATCAACTGGTTTGACCAGGTGGCGAAGAGACTTTCACTTATGCTTCTAGCTGTACATTGTATGTTAGTTTTAGGCCGCGTAAGCTAGTGAATTTTCTTTATGATGTTATTCAATGTGATGACATAATAGATCACTTTATACGGTCACACGTGTGCATTGAGTGTGCATATAAAATTGAAATATTATTAAAGGAAGTTCATAAATGTTTTTATTTAAAATTTCAGTATTTTCAGAATTTTTAGAATTTTAGAAAGATTTTTAAGCTATTTTAATTTTGTCATTCAACGTTACAGTTTATGTATATTGCGTTTGAAGTCAAGACAACTCTTCATAAAGATAATTTTGGAGTGAATGAGCGAGCTAACTTAATTATGTGATCTTTTTAATCAATTTCGAGACAATTATTGAATAGCTACACCTTGCACCACTGTACTATAAAATAGCATACTTGGATTTATGGAAGAAGGTCGACTACCAACTGAACAATTGTAAAACCTTCAGTATAATTATATAATATTATTGCAAATCCAAGGATTTGAAGGCTGTTGAAAGATGTACTTTCGTTTCTCATCGTAAACCACATCCTACTATTATTTTAGTATACAGCTAAACAAAATTAATATGACGATGATATTTGTATTTGCTATGTTGTCAATGAGCATACCTCTTTTTTAGCAAATCCTTCTTGAGAAAACACATTCCTTCAGACGAATTTATCAGAAAACATGAACAATCAGATGAACGCATAACAGTGCATAAGCCTTTTGCGTTATCTATGCATGAGCATTAAGCATGAAAACAGAAGGCATATAATGTCAAAAAAGATTGCCGCATTATTGAAAATATATTATTATTATTAATATTATTATCATTATTATCATTCTTAGCTGATAGTGCTAGGCTTTGTGGACAAGTGAACCTAATGTTTCATGTAAATAAATGATGATAATAATAAACAACCTATATATATATATATATATATATATATATATATATATATATATATATATATATATATAATTATTGAAAAAATATTTGGATGAGCGAAGTGAAGACTCAATTTCACTTTACTCCAAAAAAAATTACATTTTTTTATTTTGTTTCGTTTTTTGTTTTTTTGTTCGTGCACCACATGTCAAACCAAAACACAAATTTAATTCAAATTTGACATAGACAAATTTCCTCATGTTATTCGATACTGTATAGTTTTAGGGCGCAGTCGGTTTCGCCACTTCTGAGAAAACTCATTTCAAAGTATTTTAACAAAACAAGAGCATAACCCATAGGAGAAAATTCGTAAAACATATCTCCTTCAGAAAAAATGAAATCCTCACGGAATTTCAAGGATCAGCCGTTTTAATGTAACAAAATATATAATGTGATGTTTCTATATCGCTCAAAGCTATTATAAGGTACGAATTGAATTCAAGCAACAAGTGTCACCAACTAATCAAGAACGATTGAAAAAATGCCGTATTTATTATTAAAGAAATTAATTAGAATGAGAGATGAATAAAACAGGAGAGTTATCCACCAGTCCCTAGTATTATTATCAAAACACTTCCAAACGGCTACAGACCCGGCACCTCCACTCATATCATAGTCACGCTGAAATTACGACCAAACTTCTTCACTGACATTATTTAAATTCATTCCCATGAATTGATTCCATGATTATATTTGTGATCATTTTCAATTAAATTTTCCATTTTTCATATCCAAAGGTAGAAACTAAAGGTGGAACTAAAGGTGGAAATAATTGAATAGGCCTACAAAAAGAGTTGGAATATTTGGCTAAAATCACGGAAAAGCTTTTTATGAATGTGTTGAAACCTTTTCAAGTTCAAACATGTATTTATAGATTCAAATTGAAAAACATTGTGAACATCCGTTAAATATCAAAATATATTGATATTTGTTCGTAAACATCATTGATCACACTCTATCATTCTGGTTCACCTAAATAATTATTACCACCTCTGTATATGAAAATGTTTTGTGCCAACATCCCTGATCATATGCGCGCATTAATTTATAGAAGTTTCACTTACATTCTTCCCGTTAACCAAATGAGGGTTGGTAATATACAAGTGCATAATTTACGACCTCTAAACGAGGATCAATTAATCTTGAATCACGGATTTCTATTCGACCGACGCGACATCGTAGCTGTGGCAGTGATTGCACTTCATGGCATATTTATTTATATCATTTCTTGCTGCACTCTGTTGGGTTTTCTGAACATTTATATGACTGTGAAATTCCCGTGAAGAGAACGTTTCTCCCTCAGATTATGAGACACACGTTTTAAAGTTTTGAGAAAACAAGTTGGAGAAAAATCAAATATAGGTATAGGCCCTACACAATAATATGCACTAGTTACCAGCGGTAATATTATTGTGGGCCTATTATAGAGCTTAGAAATTCAACCAATTCGTATAATTTAACATTGATATAGGCTATTCGTATCCGAATCATTTCATAGAATAAAACCCCTTTTCAACTACAATTTAACTAAATACGTAGATGTTGCCATTCTTTTGACGATCTTTAATTTATCCGAAAATAAATTATCAAATAGAGTGATAAGGCTATAGAGTAATTTATAACATCATTGCCTGAGGCCTGATTTTAACGCAGGTGGTTGTATTAGCTCAGAGAAATCTAATATAAAATTGATATTCCAATGATGCAATAAACGATTACAAACAAATTATGCTCTCTGAGAAATTAGCACAGATTCACATTTACTGCAACATGCAACTATTCCAATTTTATTTCATCATTTTTTTGTCAAAATAGCATCAAATCAGAAGTAAAACCATGCCAAAGTATTTTTATACAGCTTAGAAACAACAAAAAGTTTTCCAAAGTCTGTTTTTTGTTCGTCGAACTGTACATAATTGAGCGACTCCCCGCCTTACGCTTGCATTTCGATAATTGCCATTGGAACGAAGAGGTCAAGATCCAATTAATAGAACATCTGAAGCCATTAGATCCAAGGTGGTTAATCAGTCGGGATAGCGTTACGTTATAGCTATAGACATATAGCGACCCAGCCAGAGCCGAAGACGTGATAGAGAGGGTAATAAATCATAATTATTCGAGAAGACCTCGGCGTGAGATCAATAAAGGTAACATGTACGAGCTATAAATAATTATCACAGATTTGATTTGTGACTAAAACGGTACTCAGTTCAGCACATTACGTTCATGTAGTCAGATATATATAGGTACATCGGTTATGGCGAGTGACTCGGCTGGAAAAAGAGCTAGAAGACAAAAGGAACGTTTATTAAATTAGTTCGGAGCGATGAAAGGGAGCGAAGGTTAGATTGAGCCGATAAAGAAGATAGAATTGAATGACATGAAGTTTGATTTTAGAGGGGCACACACGGGGAAGGACCGCCTCTGTGACTCAGTCAACTATTGCCCTGCGGTATAAACTGGAGTCAGTCGGACGTGGGTTCGTATCCCCGTATCATTTGTAACCCCGTATAACCTAGCTGTTGGTAGGTTCGTCAAGCAACATTAAAATTAAAAACGAGTGGAAGGTTGTGGTGAGTGGTGCGCATTAGGATGTTAGAAAATATGCATTTTTAAGACAACGGGAAGGGACTGAAATTATTTGAATTTTGTGTGGTGAACCTGAGACTTTTCAAGAATATGTTGGTTTAATTATTCGAATACTGCCATCTTTATAGTATACAAATTGTAGTAAAAGTTGAATACAGAATCAATTAATCAATTAATATATATATATATAATTTATTTTTTTATGTTGCTTAAGGACGTTACCAACTGCTCCGTTATACGGAGGTACAAATGATCAGGGAATTATGAAACGATGAAGTGATGATATGAGAAAGAACGTCTATAAAAACTGGCTGTATGCGGGACTCGAACCCACGCCCAAGTTACTTAAATTCCTAGCTAGCACAGGGCGCGTTAGCTGACTGAGCTACGGGGACGGCATCAATCAATGTGTCAATAAATATATCATTAACACTAGAAAAACGGTAGGGCTACTGCGTTGTTGACGGAACAAAACAGGCATAATGTGATGCATTCTAAATATCGCATAAAACTCTAGAAACGAGATCAACCAGAGACAATTTGAACAGGTGTGGGTCGACAAACGGCCAAAACATTTTCAACATAATTTATGGAGTGATTCATATTTTCACCCTGGTTAAAAATTCTATAATAGTATACAAATATCGATAAATTTCCAACTTGGGCCTACACTTTTTGAAGTGTTTTTTCCAAGCTCAATTATGTGTTGGTTGAGACTTGTTTCCATTGAGGTACACGCTACAATACACGCTAGACATTTAAATAAATATAGTCTCCTCGCCGTGACTCTCATTATGATCATACGTGAAATCTGAAAAAAAGTTTAAATTATCTTCTCTCTTCCCAAAACTATCTATTCAAAAACAACAAGAAACTTTTTATGAACACATGCATCAATAGCAGGGTTGCCGTTCGATGAAATAAATAATTACAAACAATATTAACATTTCCATATTGATCGAAATTTTCAATCATGAATCGAATTCTAAAATATGAATTAAATAAAAAATGTATTGATGAACCAGAACATATATTTATCTGTGTATTTCATCTGACTTAGTGGTTAACACTGATCTACTGGAGTACAAAACAAACTTTCAGACAACAGCATATCATTGCAATTATTAAAAATTGATTGATCGATAACGATCATTGTTACAATATCGAATATTTCACTTCAATATCAAATCGATTCGAATATATCGAATTTGAACGGAAGCCCTGACTATGGGCAATACATTTTTGTTGAGTTCATTGTTACAGTAGATGTGCTATGAGTTTCGGAGATCTCTTATTTCACCATTTCGAAGAGTAGTCAACATGGAATGTTCCTATAGCCAAGTATATAGCATCTTCTTAGTTTTAAAAAACATTGAAAAGTTGTGAGAAAAAAGTATGATATATCATCACATCAACCCAAGCCACTCAACATGCACTCATCTACCCAATTCATAGCTTTACATAGAGTTTTCTTCGGAAATGTCTAGACTGAATATTATTTTTCCAATAAATAAACGATTACTGTCGCGATGATACTTTGGACGGTTAGATCCAGCGTAACTGATAACTTGATCCATCAATCGTTGTCCTACTAACCAAATATATAATAGGAAAGAAAGAGTCAACAAGAAAATGTAAGAAAAACTATCATCGATCACCTCTGCACAGCCACCCTTTCAAAAAGGCTCCAACGAACGTGCGACTAGTTGGCATGAAGCCACATTCGAATTCGACAATTTGGTTCTTTGCCCAAAATTCGCAAAATAACGCTCCATAATAAAACCCTGATAATAATTACAATGGTTTGACGTCAGAAGAGGAAGATCTTTAATCCCATAAGCCAACAGGGAAAACTAATATCCTACTTTTCTCTTTCTCTCTCTCTCTCTCCCTCTCACTCTCTATTTCTCTCAACATCAACGAGCAAGATAAACCACTGAATATTACATGATGCAGGCATATTTCGGCCAACCTACATGCTTGCTACAGCTCCATTCATATAGCATACTAAGCTTATAGATTAAATATTCTGACAAGAAAATACCTGATTGTAATATTAAATATGTTTCACTGGATGAAAAATCCAGTTAGATAAAATATAGCAAAGTTGACCTACTTTTCCCCAGAAAATAAATTTGTCGATTTGTTTAAAGAAAGGTATTTTACATTTTTTTAGTGTTTATTTAATTTAATCATCTCAATATCCATGTTACTTCAACAAATGTGAATTGTATATTTTATGTATGTTGTTCGAATGTGACACGTGAATAGAAGAAATTGGAAGAATGAACGTTAAAAATGAAATGAAATGTAACTGCATTACTCATCGTGAACCCTCTGCTGGAAAATCGTTAAACCCTCGAACATACCAAAGCTACATACATATAACGATAATATTTGTCTTTTTTATGTTGGTAAACGAGAACATCTCCGTTTCACCTGTATTGCAATTTTGATATCTCCCATACATAGTTCGAAAGTTATCATCATAAAACTGATACTCCGCTAAATCCACTCCCATTGTGTTGTCCCCAAACCAAATCTCTTCTAACTCAACAATGGTCCCGCTTTGTTTGGTCTCTAATTCCAGATTTCGGTATCACGAGCGGCAGACAAGATCCTGATTATCCATGCGCCTTCGTGTTCAACAGCACTGAAACGATGAACGGCACGTTTACAAGTCCCAACTTTCCCGGACTGTATCCGCGTGACACAGAATGCCACTACTATTTCCACGGCAAGAAAAACGAACGCGTCCGGTTGCGTTTCACGTATTTCGACGTCGAAGGTGTCTTGCCGTAAGTGCTTGCATGTCAGCCATCATTCTGTTCATAGCTTGAGAATATGGAGAGGTTTGAATTTGAAAAATTCACACAAAGCTGAAATGTGGGAAATATGTATGGTAACTATGATGAATAAATATAGACATATATCTATAATGATCAATTTAAACCACCTTATATATATATATATATATATATATATATATATATATATATATATATATATATATATATATATATATATGTATATATATATATATATATATATATATATATATATATATATATATTTATATATATATATATATATATATATATATATATATATATATATATATATATACATATATATATATATATATATATATATATATATATATATATATATATATATATATATATATATACATATTTATATATATATATATATATATATATATATATATATATATATTCATATACACTTGACTTCTCTGTGGGGTATTAGGACCTATCAATTCGAGTAAGAACTTGAATACCACGCATAAGATCTTGAATACGTCCATATTGGGCAGTCGCAAAAACAACTAGAAATTCGACTAGAACAACATATAAATACACTGTAAGAACCAGAAAGATGCCAAATATGCAAAGTGAACTGAGAATGAAGATACGTATTGAATCCCATAAGTAAGTCTCAGGTAAGTTCAGGCTTATCAAGAAAAGAATAAGTCTATCGATTTCCAATAGGAAAGCACCAGAATATAATCTCAATGTTGAAAATGAATACGTATTGGGCGAAGGCTGGAGAACAGTTCTAAGCCGTTTGTAACAGAGACCAATACCAGTGAAAAATAATACTCGAAATTGTCATTGAATAATACAAATAACAACCAAGTATTTAGTCGATACAACCTGAGTCAAACCTGAAACTTTCAAGTCTTGAAAATATGGTGGAGGTGTCGGGTACACTGTCCACACTCTAGCGAAACATGAATTTAGCCGAATTGATTTCATTTTACACTTTTTATATGTTCTTCGAATTATGTATGCGATATATAGGATCGGTTTTTATATCTTGAAAACATATATTATGTTTTCCGAATGCAATCATGTGAAATTGGTTTAGAACTGTTGAAAAAAATATCAACAAAGTTGTCAAAACGCGTGAAATGAACAAGGAAACGCATTCAACATATTATACGTACCATTCGAGTTATTATCAAATAACTCGAGATGAATATAGTTCGAGATAATTCGATATATATATATATATATATATATATATATATATATATATATATATATATTTATATATATATATATGTATATATATATTATATATATATATATATATATATATATATATATATATATATATATATATATATATATATATATATATATATATATATATATATATATAGGCCTAAGCTCACACCATTATTGGGCGCGGTTATAGATGGAAATATTCAGTCTTGTTTAGCTTTCTAGTTGGACAGAGCACATATCCCAAAGGACGTACGCCCACATCGTATACACATGTGTGACCCACATTCAAATACATCTCCATCACCCATCATTAAACAAGGGATTTGTTAGCAACGGTAATTTCATTAACAAACATTGTGTAATCGTGGAGGTGGCAAAAGTTCAATTATAATCGCTAAATAAAATACCATACATGAAAGCAAAGTACAGTAGCATATGTTCTTTGAATTAACGTCAGTTCTTTGAACTATTACAAGGTGCTGACCAGAACAACTTTGAAGGATTGGACTGAGTATTGTACTGGTATTTTTTTGAGTCCAGTTAGAGATACAGGTGGCCCTGTGGCTCATTCGGCCAAGGCACAGCATTTGAAAATTAAATCAAGTATAGGAGGTGAGGGGGTAGGGGGGAATCTCTCGGAAGACATATAATTTTCCAATTTTTCATCACTTGTTCGTTTCCTATAATATTATTGTCATCATTATATTTGTAGAAATTTCCATAGCCCATGTTCTGACAAATTGTGAATGTTTAACGAATTGTGAATTGTGATTGTTTGATAGAATGCTGTGTTCTGACTATACATTGAAGTTTTTGAAAAAGTGTTTTCTCCTGAAATATTTATATATTTCACTGTTATCATTTCCTAGTCACCTTGTTTATGTAATCATCATTCTATGAAACGAATATCCTTTAGTGATGAAATGTAGATTATTATTTCTTCGATATTGTATATTCATGATCTTGTACACCAAACAGTTAATATTTCACTAAATACCTCCACTGACTCACAACTAATTCGTTTAAAGAACTTTCCTTCGAGATTGTAAGCTGCTTTCATCTCCTTTGAGACCAATTTCCTCCCCTGCTCCTTTGCATCTAGTCTACAACATTCAGTTAATTAGGAGCTATTTAAAAAGACGGCTGAACGAATATTAAAAATCAATACCTTCGTAACCTCCAATAATTCAATTATCTGTTTAGATGTGAAGCCATCTCGGCTAGCGATTACGTCGAGTTTTCGAACTTCAAGACACGTGACCGGAAGTACTCTCGTTACTGTGGCCAATTGAAAGAGTTCGGCATCGACTCTGACCGGAAGTTCTTCCGAGTGACTTTCCGGTCGAACGATCGTCTGGATGGCACGGGCTTTAAAGCATCTTATGTCTTCATGGACGAAGTGGACGCATACACGGCGAATGCGCCTGCGCCGAAAAATCAAGCGCCGAGGACAGGTGAGGTGAAGGTCATTCATTCGAGGTTATGGCGTAGGCTTATTGCATCACCGACAGCATCTCTCATCGCTCCTTCAATAATAGAGAAAAAATGACTTTTTTTCAAGAACTAACGAAATTGATCGTGTGTTCAAATATATATATATATATATATATATATATATATATATATATATATATATATATATATATATATATATATATATATATATATATATATAAATCATATTCAATTTTGAAGGGAAGTAGTTCGTTTATATTTCGATATGCGTAGAAGAATATTGGAAAAGATTTTCATTTTAGATTAAAGTTGTGGCAGAGGGCAGGAGTGGGCTAAAGGTGCTTTTCTTGTTGAGATGCGAAAGAGAATGAAAATGGTTCGAAAATCGATGAGTTCGAGCACGTGCATAATCGATATAATCAATTATTATATTCTCTTCCTTTTTCTCTGTGAACTTTATGTAATAATCTAGATCAATTCGGTATTAATGGAATAAACGCAAATGGGATGTCGAACGGTTTTATTAAAAGTTGAATGAATTGTATCTGTATTTGTATTTGAAAAATCTTCTAGTCATATTTTTGCAAACATTAACGTATGCATTGCAGTCAGATTTCAGTAAGATTGTAGTCAACAATGAGCAATTATGTATTTGGAGTATTAGAAATCTTCATTGGAGTGTAATTGGAGATGAAATCTTGTAATTGGTTCTCTCTCCGTCTGGCTTATGGATCATATATGAACAAAGTATCAATTCAAATTTTGAAAAACACCCAACAACACGTAGCTATTTCCTTTGAAATTTGTCTCCATAAAACACTCCAGCTGTTCCAACTGTTCATTATTCCTTAAGTGTCCATGGGAGTCAAATCAGCGAAATATTACATTTTTGGTGATAACTTTTGAACGGTATAAGACATCAAAATTCTAATACACGAGAAACACAGATAATTGTAATAGCTTAAAGATAATATATGATAAGTTATAGATCCAACTATTCAAGTCATGTCGCATAATTGTCAAGCGTAGGCTATACAGCTGAAAATAAACTTTGTTTAGCTGTATACGCTTGGCAGATATGCGACATGACTTGAATAATTATAGCTTATATCATCTTGGAGCTATTATAATAATTATTTGTGTTTCTCGCGTATTAGAATTTTGATATCTCATACCGTTCAAAAGTTATCACCATAAAACTGATATTTCGCTAAATCGACTCCAATGAACTCTCAACTAATTGATATAATATTTACATTTTGGTGAGTCAATTAGTCTACATTCAAATTAATCATTTCCTTTCAAGTGGTAAGATCGTCTACATGGCACCCCGTCCACATGATCCTACCTCGTAGCACATTGACTTTGTGTCAAGTATTCGAAGCTAATGAAAAAATAACTTTTCCCATTGTGTGAAATGAAATTTCCATCATCGCTTATCTAAAAACTGGCTCCGGTGAAGACCACAAAAAAATGACCCATATGGCAGAGATGAACGTTGTTTACTTAGTTAATTATAAACTAACTATGTTATTTTAACATTTCAGGCACACCTTTCACTACGTTCGTATTGGTTCTCGGACTTCTCTGGCACCTGACAAATCGTGTGACTCATGTATGAGTAGAAACAATTATAAAAATAGCCTAATAATGAAAAGAGACATTCAGTGACGGTCTGTTTTCTATATCAGAATCTCTTGATTCGACCCCTATAATCTTACCCCAAGAGAAGCGTGTATGGGTGGTTATGCAACGACTAGCCCAGCTGTCCTTTAGAGATAACAAACCCACTACCACACGAAACAAACTTTCCAATAAGAAAGGAGACAATCAGTCATTTCTGATAAACAAAATGGCCGCAGTTAAAGTATTGAAGAGCAGATCCAGTCTGTAAAACCATATACTGAAACTGTTGCGTTTGAAGAGATGCCATGTTGTACTGTACTTCAAAATATATAAATAATAGATGACGGAAATGGTGAAAGTGAAGAAAATGAGCAATAGAGTATAATAAAAATCAAAAGACGAGTTTAAATTCATAGAGATGCTAATGAAAATAATCGTGTGTCGTAAAAGGTATTAAAATGAAGAGACGCCTAATTTACCGAAAGTAAATACCTAGATCGATCGTGTGCTGTAAATAATGATATATTTCAAAGACACTAAAATCACCCAAAGTAGCCTAAATTAATGCCCTATATCTCCACTTCGTATATTCACTACCCCCGAGCCCCCCTCCCGTCCTTTCTCCCGGTAGGTTATCATGTGTGCAATGATAATTGATAGACTGTTAATGTTGACAAATGAGAGAAATGATAATAATGTTATCGTGAAATACTAGGGAAGAAAATTGAGTTTCATTTCTATCACTAATTTATTTAAACCTTTTATTAATAAAAAACGAATAAAGTGGCATTTTAATGACAAAAAGAAATGTGTTCTGTATATATGTTGAGGCCTAATTATAGTCTACTGAGAGGCGGATGTACCAACTGATGGTTAATCAATTATTAATTAATCATTACTTGAGGTATGAAAATAATATTATTATTTATTATTAATTAGCGAATTAGCGAATTAGCGAATTAGCTATCACCTTTGGTTACGTACTATTTTACGTAACCAAGGGCGATAATTCGCTAATTTTTGCTGTATTCACTAATCATCACTTAAGTAGTACAACTTGCTCTAATACTTATACGCATACGGAGAAGGTAGTTTACCAACTGACAAAAAAATTGTACGAACTTCTCTAACTGTCTAGAAAGTTGCTACAACTGCAAACATTCGTCACTTTCGAAAGATGTAGTTGTGTTTATAATTGTAGTTCACCTCCAGACAGATCCTCGAATTACCAATCAACTCTACACATATTACGGTGATATTTTTGTTTGTCATTTTGGTAGATGACCTTCTTTGGTGAGTACAAGTATACCTTCATTGACATGTTACTAGTATAAGTCATTCAATTTCAGATAATACTCTACACTTCAATATTATTCGAAGTTGCTATTCGTCGTATAGGAACTAGGTTATAGATTGGTTTTAGTTTGGATTAAAATGGTTTGGGATGTTTTTTTCAATAATAATAGACGTTTATTTTTTGACAAATTCACATAGAACAAATCAAGTTCACATTTTCCACAAAGCCCCAAACAAGGCTTATCTGTGGATTAAACATCAATTTAAATAAGAATGAAAACACCAACTGCGTATAAATAAATAACCTAATGCATGAATTAGAAAATTATAATTTTTCAATATTGACAATATAAAGAATATTAACAAAAGTTGATTAACAAAGTTAGGACTTTTACTCAATCGATATCAAGAATGGAAAAAAAAATTGAATTAAAATAGAAATGAAAAGTAATTAAAGTAACTGCTCAGTGTTAGGACAAAAATTCCAACTGCAAAATTACAAAGTACCACTCAACGAGTGCAAAAGCCAGCACTTAAATCCTTTTTTAACAGAAGTTATATTTTAAAGTTTCAATAGATGTTGTGGAACAGAAGTTAGTGAAGGTTAGTTCGGTTAGGTCAGGTTTGTTGACTTACTTAGGTATAAATTGGGTTATTTTAGGCTGCGCCCAACAACACCACCACCACCACCACCACCACCACCAACAACAACAACAACAACAACAACAACAACAACAACAACAACGTTCGCATGTTCTGACGTAGAGCGATGTTCCGATTAATAGCGGCTGCCAATATCATTTCTGTTCGATATGTGTTTGTGAGAGAGATCTTCTGATTACAAAAGTAGGCAGCTACTAGCTACGGCGACAAATAACTTGAAATGGCAATATTAACCTGAATGTTCATGTTCATTTTCATATTGAAGCTTAGATAGTTCATTGTTGACCAATTATTTTTTCTAGTAAAATGCAAATGACCATGTTTAATAGCAATATTGTATCCATGTTAAGGGGACGTCCATAAATGATGTCACACTTTTTTAGGCCACTTTCGAACAAAATGTCCCGATTTTTTTTTCTATCAGTTTAATATTAATTCATTTAAGTGTTTCTGCATTAGTTGACTTGAAATCTTGTTATTGGTTAGAAGGAGAATTTCTCATTTTCAAATTGGAACATTATAGCTTAGAACGATGAAAGTTATTGAAAGATGACCAACAGGTGGAACCAATTAGTTTCTTAGAATGATTAGATGAGCGTAGCGAAGATTCCATTTCACATACAGAAAAAATGGGCTTCGTTTCTGTTTTTTTGTTTTTTTGTAATTTTGTGTGCGGTATACAGATCAGGAAAAAATACCTATCATCTTGAAACTTTTTCTAAATATTTCTGTCGTACCATAATAGGCTGGGATTGTTTTTCAAAGAAATCGGTCGGAAAGCTTTTCCGGAAAAAATTTGGAAAGTTTGAAAAATCCTCATAAAAATAACCCGGAGGAAAAATACTTGAACAACAAGAAACCTTCAAAAACTCTCAAATTTTCACCGAATATGAACCTTATGAACCTATGAATATGAATATGAACCTATTATACACCTTTTCGGAGATGTTTGCAACAATCGGATGAGAAATAACAAAGAGAACGCAATAAAAGTGTACATTTTATTGAATATTTGGATCAATTGGTTTTGCAAAGTATATATATGCGACAGGTTGCAGCACTACAAATCAACAAGTTGCAGGTAAGGTTTTTGAACGTTTGAAGTAATTCAAGGTCCATAAATGTTGACAGAATATTTTTCATTTTAGATTTCCATATTTCTAAGCTCATCTCACAACGCGCATCGCGCGTTTTCCTAGTTGATATCATCAAGAGGTGAATCATGTAGGCAGTAAGTTTATTATAGGGTTAGTGGTGGGTGCTCGAGGCATGATTCACAATTGCTTTGTACATAGTTTTGTAAAAAATGTAGACTTGATCACAAATGTATATCTCTTTGAGGATCTTCACCACTTTTAAGACGTCATCTTTACAGCCTTCAGCTAGAATGTGTATATCTATTTTATTGCGTAGGCCCTACCTATACTATTCTTTGTTGTTATTTTCACACACAAGTATTTCATTAACACCGTTTTTATTTGTTTTCTCATTCACACATTACATGCAGTAGATATTGACGATTTTTTTCAAAGATAGCATTATTACAACTATTCCTACATTAAATACGTTATGTTTAAATTATCTTTGTATTATTATTCATCATTCTCTTGAATATGTTATTATTGTTAATTTTCATATTTTTATTAATTGAATTCATTCTGAGTTTTTATTTTTCAGCAATCTTGAGTGTGATACAGAATCTCCATTAAAGATACATCATATAATATAATACAAATCAATGTGTGTAGCTTTACCACCTCTACACCTTTACAATTATTTTGTTTGATACGTCATATCAATTTTAGCTCATCCTACAACGGATTTGTTGCCTTTTCCCAGTACTGAATCTAATTATTATTTTTTTTTTTTTTTTTTTAATAACATCGAAACTTGATACAAAATCATTGTTCCCCAATTAAGGCTATGGATATTTGATAATTAATTGAGTTTATATTTAATTTTATATCAAATATTTCATATTGCCATATTACAGTTGGATGACATTGTTTTACTCCTGTTTAATTAGTTGTAATAGATTGAGTGAATCTTTGAATTTAGAATTTTGGAAAAAAAATACAAAGTTTTCATCCTCATCGATTGAAGTACTTTGTGTACTTTACTTTGTTTATACGCCTACTCGAGTTCAGTCGAGCTCCCGCTTGACTAGATTGAAAAATCTAGCCCCGTTGAAAAATGCACAAGATTGTATGAAGTGAAACTGCTTTACCGACAAGTAGTGACCCTCGAGTTCTCGATGCTGCCATCTGCGGCGGCGCCTGAAAGTATATTTTGCACATGGATCGTTGTCACGGCCCATCAGTGACCACCACGGAGTATAGCGCAGTCGCTGTCGCGTGACAGTTGTAGTTGGGGAAATTAACGCCCCTTGGCCTTTTCTCTAAAAATCTTTTATTTTGTGAAAGGCTATTCACTTTCAGTCTCAAATAAGTGGTATATACAATGTTTTCCATTCTTCCACGTACGTTAATGTAAGTAGGTAGTAATTAAAAACCGGCACATCTACTAAGCGGATAGAACTAGGGTCTATCTCGCAAACAACAACCTAAAAGTGAACATTATGAAAATAGCAAACCAGGGCCTAGGAAAGGTTAATCCACACAGTACATCTTGCCTAAACTGATTGCAAAATATTATGCTAGGCCTAGCTATGAGTAGGGATAAAAGATTGTTATAGTTATAAATAGGCGAGATACCTCACTATGTCACTAGGTTGGAGGCAAGGCTATTCTTCATCTTTGGCAGCCACTTGATTGTAAAAACTTGACAAGGTCTTGGTCAATGAGTAGTCTTAAGCTATCAATAGCCTCTTGGGATTATGTAGGCCTAGAACCTGGCTGAGTACTTTACTTTACCAAGTATAGAGTATAGGCCTAACATTATTCTTGGACTGTGGGCCATATTCATTATTCATTGTTACAGCAATATATGGTAATGATAGATGCATATTTAATTTATTGTTTGACAAATTGTGTAGGCTCTTTAATTACATAGGCTCACAGTCTATATTACTTTGTATTGAAGAATTGGGCTGCATTCCCAGTATGCCTAGGCCTATTGAAATTATTCAAGTATTAATTCATATTCACATTATATAAAGTATAGGAATCCTAGTTATTTTTGTGTAGATAAACTGAACAATGATCTTTTTGTTTTATAGAGATGGAGCTGCAAATTATGGAAACCGACAAGCAATCTTGGGTACGCTGCATAGGTTGGGTCTACTCAATACCGGTACCACACAAGATCAATCACCTGTCAGGCATTTCCAAGACATCTGTCCTGGAATTGTGCAGGGTATTGATCACATGCGAGACCCCAGATTAAATAAGGTAAAAATTATGCACAAAGACAAACTAGCCTTGGTGATAGTGATAAGTGTTGGTGATAAGTTTTGATTTTTGCAACTTTCTTCACATGAAATATAACTAATTATAGGTTTGTTTGATTTGCCTGCGCCAGAGGCAGTTGGTATAGGCTTGGTGTAGGCTCAGTGCACTATGAAAATGATGTCATGCCAGTTTGGTATAGCACCAATCAGCTATATTACACCCCAAATTGAACACGTCCGAATTCGTTACGCGATAAAAATGGCTGACAAAAATGCTGCATCTTTTTACAGTTGACATGATCGAAGATTTTCTACATTATTATTATGAACGCTATTATTATGAGCCTACAAATAACTCACCATCAGAAAAAAAAGCATAATGCCCGTCCTGGACAACTAGATTGTTGTTGGTGATTAATATTCTCATGATTTTCATGAACTGCGTCAAAACAACCTGCACTAGGCCTACACCAACACACCACCTCCAGAGCTGGTGCACCAAAAAGTTGCCCCAAGTTACACCAGCGCCAAATCGAACGCGCACGGTGCTGCACCAGAGTCAGCAAAGTAGTCTGCACCAGACAAATCGAACGTGCTGGTGCAGTGGTGTAGCTTGGTGCAGCCAAATCGAACAGACCTAATATATGGCATTTCCACTCAACATTTCAACTGGTTAGAGATCAACTAAATGCTCTGTCATGAGATTTCTGAAAAATAGTCTGGAGACTTAGGTGTACTACCAGTAGGACATGATGAAAAATAAAAATATGCCCACGCTACCGGTATATTTTTACAATCAGTATGGTATTTTGTGAACTTAATTTAACATGTTGATTAGGCCCTATGCCTGCGTTGTACTGTATGCAAATTCATGGTCATTCCTTTCAAGTATGACTAATTATTACTCATTATTAGAATATTAGGCCATACATATAATATATTATGTTCTGAACCTATAGTCATATCTGTTCAAATTGAGCTAGAATGCTTATGCCTTACATTGCATTACATAGAAAATTCATTGGCATACCATACTGTAATTAAAAACATTCCAAGCTAGATTATAAATAAAGTTGTTGAGATAAGATCAGAATAATTTTAAAACTCATAGTTGCAGTTATTGCCTTGGCTGAGTGACAATCAGACATATTAATGCTGTGATTTTATTCTTATCAATTGATGCTGATATCTTTTCAAACTGACATGTTGCTATGCCTATACTTGTTAGCCTATGTAATAGTTTGCAAATTTTGTTATTTCTGTAAATAGGTACTTGTACTTTAGAATTGTAATATTACAGACTTACAGTGTATGAAATAGATTATAATTGAATGATGTTGCTAACTCGAGAATGCACTGATTTAATTTAAGTCAAATTGATATAATTTTTCAATGCCTTTAGACCCTACATACTTGATCCCTAATTAAAAGTTGTGATAGAATTCAATGAATACCGTATTCAAAAAATGAATACCAGTATCTGTTCATTTTACATTACTGAAATTTGTTTGTTTTTCTCAAAGGGTTTGGCATTTACCTTGCAAGAAAGACAGCAATTGGGAATCCATGGTTTAATGCCCCCGAGATTTAAAACTCAAGCTGATCAAATTGAGCTTTGCCGACTCAGTGTCGAGCGGTATCAAGAAGATCTAAATAAATATCTCTATCTAGTTGAATTACAGGTATGTACCTTTTTGTGTGTGTGATATTCACTTTTAAGTGCAACCTTCTACTAACCGTCTAACGCATTTAAGTTGAAAATATCATATTCTTGTAGGATCGTAATGAGCGCCTCTTTTTCCGTCTACTATCGGAAAACGTAGAGCAGATGATGCCGATTGTATATACTCCTACAGTTGGGTTAGCATGTCAAAAGTTTGGTCTCATCTACCGCAGACCAAGAGGATTATTCATTACCATAAACGATAAAGGTCACGTTTTAGATGTCATTAAAAACTGGCCAGAGAGCGACGTGCGCGCTATCGTAGTCACAGATGGCGAACGTATCCTTGGGCTCGGCGACTTGGGTGCTTGCGGTATGGGCATTCCAGTTGGCAAACTTGCGCTTTACACTGCGTTGGCCGGTATTAAACCACATCAATGTCTCCCTATCACATTGGATGTCGGAACGAATAATCCGAAATTACTGGAAGATCCGTTGTACATTGGTCTGAGACATAAACGAGTCACTGGAAGTCAGTACGATGAATTTGTGGACGAATTCATGGCAGCCGTGGTCAAGCGATATGGGCAAAATACGCTTATACAGGTTTGTTTTTATTTTTTATATCTTATTCAACATCTTCAAGTCAAGTGGAGTTCCAGAATTGAGCCCCAAGCTAGCAATGTCAATACGGCTAATACTAGCACGCCACTTAACAAGCCTGATTATTTAGTCAGTTGAAGTGATGACTCTTATGCTGTAGGCCTATTCATCTTTCATTTTGGAAACCACTGGTCAAATCAACTGACTGACCTGTCAACAACAAATCATACATGGCTTAGACATGTGCTTTTCAGATAATTTGGGTTCCATTGTTCTTTACTTGGTCAATTCTACTGCTAGATGACACTGGTGTATCTGTGATTGTGGACAATAATTCTAAATTCTCCTCAGTTACTGTAGTTTTCTCTAGTTTCAATTGTTTGTCAGGAACTAAAGTGACACTGGAGCAATCAAGTGACAACAAACATCTAAAAACTATCCCCTCCCCTCACTATCGTTAGAAACACTTGTTATGAAACCGACGTCACAGATATATATTGAATAGTATTCACTTGGTGGTGTGACATCTGTGGTATCATTGTATTTCAGTTTGAGGACTTCGGCAATTACAACGCCTTCCGTTCTCTAGACAAATACCGAGACAAATATTGTACTTTCAATGACGACATTCAAGGAACAGCTGCAGTTGCCGTGGCTGGACTTTTAGCTTCGAAACGCATTACCGGTATTAATTTATCTGATAATACGTTCCTGTTTCTTGGTGCTGGCGAGGTAAGTAAGATCCCACGTTTTTATTAACTGTAGGCCTACTTTAATGGAGAAATTTATTAATTATATTATTTTTATTAATTTATTAGAAATTTATTTCTATGATTGGATTCTGTGTTTGTTTCAAGTGCATGGGTGTCAATTTAGAGAAATAAGTTTTTGATAATAACTTTGGTAGGCCTAACTTACTAACTTTGGTATTTTTGCTCCACAAATTATCATTTCATAAAAACACAGATATTCAATAGAGCTATACCTACGAAACAAACTCAACAAACTTGAAAATAGACTTGAACCATCATTTTCACAGGAGTGGGCAACTAGAGTCTAAAATTATGTTTCTTTCCATACATGTGAATTTTGAAATAACCCATAAGGTTAGGCCAGGCAGGAAAAGTTGGGGAAAAAATCTCTTCAAAATAATTCAAATGTTTACTGAACATGCAGCCCTATGGTATACATCATTATGAATTTTCGTTGAGATGGACTAGCCGTTTTGAATGAAATAATTATCCAATTAATAAATTTTCATCAAATAACCAGAAATAGTGGTTATTATTCATTTGCAGTATCTTGCATTTCAGTACTGTGTGCAGTACTGTGATTCACAGCTTTGTAGACTCGACAGTTTTCACCGAGCTGTGTAGAGTTCTCAAGGGTATATTACATATAATTCGAGGTGTGTTGGAGTTTTCGAGGTTGCTTCATACAAATATCTTGCTCACAATGCATATGAATTTAATTAATAATTAGCTGAATAATTAGCAATTAGTGTAGAAATTAGCTCAATTAGTCCTGATATACATTTTCATTTTTTGTAAAATGCGGCCTACATTGGGCTCCACACGCTAATCAACAGTTGGTTGATTGCTATTAAAACATGTCTTAATGTTGAGTGTTTATTTGCTCGTAATTATAGAAAATAGAAGATACCTTTCGCATTTTCATTTTCTACATCCCTTGAGAGTGCTTATATTTTTATTATCATGATTATTTATAAGAAACGACTTCATTAGATAGGTGGTTTGACCTGGTGACTGTTCTTACATGCATCCTTTCTATATCAATAAACTAAAGACTAAGTTAATAGAAAGAGTTGATTGATATAATAATGTAACCACAAACCATTGCTCTCATGTCGTAACGTCAAACATTTTCTAATGAGCGTGGCAAAAAGATCGCCAATATTCTTTGATGGCGTTACTATTAACGTCGTTACTATATACAGTACATATTTTTTACAACTTCATGATTGTTCAATTTTACATGTTATTTGTATCTATAGGCTCGCCTATAATTATCACCTGAAACTACTGCATTTGAGTTACCGGTGATATTGCTATAAAGCTGAAGCAGAGTTAACTAACATACATGTTGGGATCAAGCAGTTCAAAAATAACTTAGCGGGCAGCAAAAGCAAAGATCTGACCTAATGGCAATTCAGTGTTTGCTTCGGTATTAATTCCCATAAAATGGTGTGAGACCAGAATTCTCCTGTAGGCCCACAGTCTAGCTTTAAATACCCATAATGCTCGATAATGTTTTAAAGCCGAAATTGTATAATTGCTATGCCATAAACATGACTATACAATAAACAAATTGTCATTCAGGCGGCCATCGGAATTGCCAATCTGACTGTTCGAGCCATGCAAGCCGAGGGAACATCGATGGAGGATGCAAGGAACAAGATCTGGATGGTGGATATTGATGGGCTACTTGCCAACGACAGACCCGAAGGTGGCATTGACGGTCACAAAGCTCACTATGCCAAAGACCATGCTCCTACCAAAGATCTTGGTGAACTCGTCAAAGAACTTCAACCTTCTATCATGATTGGTTAGTTTACTTAGTTGTAAATTGTTGAGTTGAATTAGTTTGAAATTTTTTATTGAAGTGAAATACATCTGTAGAGTTTCTTGAACCTCTCTATTGGCAGATATACTGATATAACTGATATAGGCCTATGGAATGTTACAATTTTGTTCTACGTCAAGAGAGTAAGACTCAGACTCATCTCTGTGTATTTCTATTTATATTGTATAATTATCGCTGTTCCAAAGACTGGATAACAGTTATTCAGTATTTTGATCAATGCATCAATGGGTTCATCACTTTTTCAGTTTTCATTATATTTATTATCCATGAACAATAATCTTTGTCAATTTTATTATCGATAATGGTGCAACTTGTCAAGATTGTAAACATTAACTCATCATTTGTTCACTTATGTTTCAGGCGCATCAGCTGCAGCCGGTGCCTTCACACCCTCCATTCTCAAAGACATGGCCAAGTTCAACAAACGGCCAATCATCTTCGCCCTGAGCAACCCCACGAGTAAAGCTGAGTGCACTGCCGAGGAGGCCATTGTTAACACAGATGTAAGCATTTGATAGAAATTAATGATTGCTTTGGGTGGTTTTTCAACAACAACAATAAAAACAGCAAAGTGTGATCATGAAACTTATAATTTTAATAATTCCCATTTGATAACATAATCTAAAGCTTGTTTCATACTTGATTCAGGGTCGCGTGATCTTCTCGAGCGGATCTCCGTTCCCGCCCGTGGAATACAAGGGTACCACGTATAAAACCGGGCAGGGTAACAATGCGTACATTTTCCCGGGCATCGCGCTGGGCGTGATAGCCACCGAGATCCATCACATCAAGGAGGAGTTGTTCCTGATTGCGGCCCAGTCGGTGGCCGACGAGGTGTTGGAAGAAGATATCAAGAATGGAACGCTTTATCCTCCGCTGTCCAAAATTCGCGAGTGCTCCGTCAAAATAGCTACAAAAATCGCTGAATATGCCTTCCAAAACGGTGAGTTAGAGATCAGATTATGTACCAGTAACAGGCTGGTTTTGCCGATGTAGATGGCCGCTATTTGAAAAAGATGCCTACTGCTTAAGAATGATAATTATTTACAATGTTAGCTGAAATATATATATATATATTCATTATGAAGTACAGAGAAACCTAATGTATCGTTCCCGGATCCACCGTTTTCCTGCTTCCATCATTTATTTCATCCCACCCTACTCTTGTGTAGGCCTAATATTGAATTTTTCTGCATGAATGGTTTTTGTTTTCCTCGTCTCTTGAAAAACGATACAAATAGTTTTTACTGTAGGCCTACAAGTGAATGTATTTGTTGTTGGAATGGTGTAATTATTTTTTGTGATGGTTTTCCTTTCAAACAGATAGATCTATGTATTCTGTGTATAGAGTATCAGATTCGCGAGCTGGGTTCAAGCCGTGGGTTCAGCACTAATGCTTGTGTGTCATAATCGCGTCCAGTACAGCCGCACGGTTGACGCCAGCCTCTCTCATTGCTGTGTGTGTTTGTGTGTGCGCTATGGCCGGGATCAAGCTTAACTGCTCCAAGTTGTCTTTGTAGACAGTGAACCCTCGTTAATTCAAATTATGATCATTGAAATTTGACTGTACTCGAATAATGGAATGATAGTTCTAACTCCCTGCAAGATTTGACCCATAAGCTCAGTGTTGAATATTTTGATAATTCAGACTTGTATAATTCAACTGGGTATTTTTGGGTCCATTAAATTTCAAATTGAAGGTAGTTATAT
>OZ023328.1:18685559-18808059 GCA_964007535.1 Brachyptera risi
ATATATATATATATATATATATATATATATATATATAATATATATATATATATATATATATATATATATATATATATATATATATATATATATATATATATATATAATATATATATATATATATATATATTTATATATATATATATATATATATATATATATATATATATATATATTTATATATATATATATATATATATATATATATATATATATATATATATTTATATATATATATATATATATATATATATATATATATATATTATATATATATATATATATATTATATATATATATATATATATATATAATATATATATATATATATATATATATATATATATATATATATAATATATATATATATATATATAATATATATATATATATATATATATATATATATATATATATATATATATATATATATATATATAATATATATATATATATATATATATATATATATATATATATATAATATATATATATATATATATATATATATATATATATATATATATATATATATATAAATATATATATATATATATATATATATATATATATATATATATATATATATATATATATATCTATATATATATATATATATATATATATATATATATATATATATATTTATATATATATATATATTATATATTATATATATATATATATATATATATATATATATATATATATATATATATACATATATATATATATGTATATATATAAATATATATATATATATATATTTATATATATATATATATATATATATATATATATATATATATATATATACATATATATATATATATATATATATATATATATATATATATATATATATATATATATATATATATATATATATATATATATACATATATATATATATATATATATATATATATATATATATATATATATATATATATATATATAATAGCTATATATATAGTATGATATATAGGACAGTGTATCCTGGCTACATATTATATAATGGTTCAAGTTACAGGTGTGTGAATATGGTAATGTATTTTTCCAATATTGAATACTTCCACTGAATTAACCATTGAATGAGAGAAAATATTTTGTTGAATTCAATGCAAGATAAATAGACATATGTAGGCCCCTATGATACAATGGAATTCACTATTCGAAGAGATTTAAAATTTTGAATACCTACTTCGAAAAAACAAATATTTTCAATTTCATTTATTTTCAAATAGCGGTGACATGTTATTCAGCAAACTAATTGCCTATTTTGGATATTCTCACAGCCCTAGTTCAAGTTAATAGTCCCCCCCCCCCCCTCTTTATTGTCAACGTCTAGTAAACTGATGTTTTCTACAAATTCACAGGTTTGGCTTCGATCTATCCGGAACCTGATAACAAGAGGACGCTCGTCGAATCCCACATGTACGACTATAACTACGGCGATTCGCTACCAGCTTCCTGGGATTGGCCAGAGGAAGACATACCGCAACCAAAGATCGAAAACCTTGCCAGTATAAGTAAGGCCAGAGCTATTGAATTGTAATCACTCCTAGTCGCTGGTAATGCCTCAGGCAGGCCTGTCATCAAACCGAGTCATGTCGGCTGGCAGCGATCGATGGCCGACTAAATGGTTACCATGTATTTTGTGATTTACAGGTCTTTGATTCGTTTGAATCATGCACACAGTATTAAGTGTTACATATTGAGTCATTAATTATCATTTAGTTGAATGCTTTAATTGCACTTAGGCCAGAATTATATTTCTGAGTTATTTGTTAAAATTTCAACTAGAACCATTGAATGGTTCATTAATAATTTATCCATGTTGGAAACAAAATGCTGGCACATTTTACAATTGTTATACGCTATATTTAACTTATGTGATCACCCATTTCACCATATTTATATTTGACATTTTGCATACCACTAGTAAACACTGCGTATTTTAGTTGTAGTAGTGCCAATTAGTAGTAGTAGTAGATGATAAGGCCTACTGAATTGGAGTTTATTTATTTATTTATTCATGATCGTAGCTATTAGTGATTAGGGCTTATATATTTCTTTAACCCAGATGACCAACTTGGTTGGACCAGGGGTGTTCCCACCGATTGTTTTCAGGGCAGCCATTTCCGAGTCTTGCATCTGCTCGCTCTTCTTCTTCTTCACATCTCATATCTCCTACAACTTCTACTCTCTCTACAAACTCCCTACACTGTTCTCTATTCTCCCACCATTTCTCTTCTTTCACTTGCCCCCATTCCTCCCCTCGATTCGTTACTCCATTCACAACTCCCTTCTGCCATCTTTCTCTTGGTCTCCCGACTCTCCGCCTTGTCATATTTTAGGGCTCAAAGTACCAAAATTATATCTTTAAGCAACTTCAGTATGCTATTTGCGGCTCCATTGAAGATGCACAATATTTAATACATTTTAATTCTATCAAGGCCTACAATTATCATTTTACAATATTATATTATAATTATATAATTATACATACTGTAATTCCATTTTCATATTATAGGCCTTTAATTGTAGGCCTATAATTGGATTGAAATTATACATTAAAATTATAATTATTCAATAAATAATTGAATATCAATTATTATTCATAATTACCGGTATAGGTAATTTACATGGTACTGTAGGCCTGACCAAGATTCAGAAGCAAATGCCATGTTGATTTAGATGCATTTGACGGATTCCATTGAAGGAATGACTCGATATATTTTACTGATACGGTATAGTTTTACTAAAAGAAGTCATTGTAGGCCTTATGTATGATTTTTAGCACTAGACTGTTCTTATTTGCTTTTTTTGTTATACATTTAAGAGAGTATTAATGTCTCTGCGTCATTAACATTAATAGTAGTTAGCATTTACTCGCTTCAAGGTTGAAATCAATATTGTAGTGGCCTATTGCCATCTGCCATGCTTTTTACTTCTTATATTCTTCTTATTTTTGCTAGTATTAGTATAACATGTATTCAGTTATATTGGTAGACCTGTAGCAGGCCTACTGTTGCTAATTTTGATATTTTGTTTGAATTGTCAAGAGTGTGAGTTATATATAAATTATAAATTATCAGAATTATTATATTATACTCTTGTTGTCAATATAGTTCAGTATTAAATATTCAAGTAGGCCTGCAGTAAGTTGAAAGCTAGTAGAATTTTATGCATCTTGACCTACTATCTAATCATTGTATCAAGTATCTACAGGCTAATTAATAGTAGGCCTAGACATTGAAGCTAGTGTATTATGAACTGGTATTCATGGCAGCCATAGATTAGACAGTGTTACTTATCTTCCAAGCAATATGTAGAAGTTGGCCAACGATACAAATTGAAATATTATGTAGCTATTCATTGGTTCATGCCAATTGGTAAATCATATGTTGTGTGTGCAAACAAGAGTAAAAAGTGTTATCATTTCAGAAAACAGTTGAATGTTGGGTATAAATTATAAATCAAGTGATTATTGATCAATTTAATGAGATCTGTGTATCAATTATTTTTGATGTCTAAATGTTACAGAGTTACACAAGCCATTTTTAGTGTAAATATAACACTGGTAATATAGTAAATGAATATAGTAGGTATTGTTGTATTGAGTATACTACATACGCTCAAAATGTTGTGTTTCACGTGTATTTTAAGTATGGCTTGAGTCTAGCAGTACCTTTAGTGAAGGTATCACTAATTAGTATATCAATGTGACATTATGTTACATATAATTCTGAATAAAGATTCACAATATTCATTACAATTTATTCAAAAGCATGTTTGCCAGCCTGGTAATTTACTAAATTCTTCCTTTTTGAGAAAAAATTATAGGACCTAGCCCTAATACGGAATGCCAAAAGAGTAGATTTATCAGCGTACGAGTCCAGTTTATTTTAATTAGAGCGAGATTGAGCGAAAACTGACATAATTTTGATTGAGTTTTGAAATAGTCCAGTTATGATCACTTCAGTTTAATTGATATGATATTAATTAAGACCTATAAACTATGAAAAAAAAATCATTAGAAACTTCCAACTTCAAATTACTCTAATCTTGCTTGAAACAGGTTAAGACTCCAATTTCCGTTAACGAAAGGAAAATTCTTTGTTACGTTATTAATGTGGAAAAAAGTTACCATATTTCTGAACGTATGTACCGTAATATGTATTAAGAAATAAACTTGTTATACTGTATCTGTGATTGTGTCTTTGTTTTAGTTGGGATTGATGACACTAGTGGTAGCAGAACACGTGACTAACCATTGCTCCCAGTCCTGTGTCCTGTTTCCTGTGTCCTGTTTCCTGTGTTCCATCTTTCACTCAAGATCTTGAAGACCCTGTTACTCCTGTACAAATTCATATATTTGTTTGTACTTATTTACATATTAGATATATTTTGATAAAACATTGAAAGTACTTGTGGAATATTCTGCGGTACTTTCTTGTAGACTAGACTTGACAGCATCAAGTGTGAATTAGGTCTTATCAATCTCATTAGACTGCCCACTTATCTTGACGTTTTTCGAAAGTCATTTGAATATTTGTTATTTTATTTATAGTGATGAATATTTGTTTTGATTCTATTTATATAATATATAGTTGTGAGTGTTCATTTGAAAGCAGAGAAATAAATATAATTTAGTCTACACACTCCAGATGAGAATAAAGAATCAACATTTAAATCACATTGTCTATGGTTCTCTGCTAATATGTATGGTACAAGCGTTTCATGCTCCAATAAACTTTACAATTTTGTCATTTCTTAACATTTAAAATCTCCACCATTTGCGTTCATAAACCATGAAGAGATTGTAAAATTATTTTAGTCATTTTTTGAGTTCCATTCAACACTTCTAATGAACATTTGTACCTTAGCCTCATGAAGGTTTCTATATTAGGGATAAGAGCATGTGTCCACAAAAAAAAATCATGTTGATCAGTCATTCATACCATGTGACCTAGGTATTGCGTTCAAATAAAAAGAAAAGCACACACAGCTCTGTGGGTGGTAGGCCTATGTATGCCTTTGCTGATGCTCATCTTATTATTACTGAAATTATTCCCAATACAAATCAACAATATGAAATAGGGTTGTCGTTCTGTTTCAATATTGTTAGACTTCGATTCAATGTCGAATTGGAATATTTCATTGATTCAATATCGAATTGCAAACTCATAAATAGATCAAATGAGTACCATAGGCCTTATCTGTCTAATGATCAAGTGAAAAATTGAATACCCACCAAGAAGTGAAAAAAATAAATGACTGGGCGTTTGCGCGCTGTTTCTCGGTGCTGTCAGTAGGACGGTGTATGCTGAGTACAAAATGTATATTTAGGGGAAAGAGCTCGCAGAATATAACTACCAGTATAAGATTGCTACCAGATTATCAATTACTTTCTCCTTGGAAAAAGGAATTGACCATCTTGAAAGTAAAAAATAATTTTGTATATTATTGTAAAATGGGTGGAAAATAAACTCAAACATGTATGTAACTCAAACAGTATAACTGATCAATCATGTTAATTCTTATAATTCCCCAGCACAAGAAATTTTATCATTGGGGAATTCACGTTTGTATAACTCCTCTGGCGGTATCACATGTAAAGAACAAAATAGCCTGAGACACTGCTTCAGAAACTGTCACCGTTGGGTGTGGGTTCGAGTTCTGCATAAAGCGTGGGTTTTTGTGAATGTCCTTCCACTAATCATCACTTCATAGTTTCATAATCACGTACCTACTCATTTGTATAACCTAACTTAAAGAACAAATAGGCCTACAATTGAAAAATTGAAATACATAATCGAGCATCATGACTTCCGATCTCGCATTTTTTTCCATTTTATATTTCTCATTTGATTCGATATTGGTTAAAAATTGAAAAATTTTGATTTATTTCAATCGATATTCGATAAAAATTTCGATATTGTTTGCAATTTTCATATCGAATAGCAACCCTAATAAATACACAAGAGGTATAAATAAAATAGTTATAAAGTGACAGAGCAGAGAGTAAGAAGAGATATTGAGAAAATTTAATTTATAAACAGGTGAGACAGAGAATAGAATCTGGGTTAGATAGAAAAGATTTTGGTAAGAAAAAGACGAGTGTGATACAGTATATTTATTTCACAGGGCCACAGGATACACAACATTATTTTTTAGTCACATCGAAACTTGATGCAAACTCCTTATTCCCCAATTAAGGCTATACTATATCACTACATAGCCTACAGCCCTACACTACATTACACTACACTATGTATACACTACATTTTTTTCATTTTTTATTAACATCAGAACTAGATAGAAAATTATTATTCCCCAATGAAGGCTACTACATTCTATCACTACATATACACTACATTACACTACACTAGGGCAGAGGGCCTATACTATGTATACACGACATTCTATCTAGTATTTCTGACTTCATGATATTTATTTTATGTGTTCGAAGTAAATGTTCAATATACCACCTGCAATACATTACTATTCGTAGAAAATTTCTGAAATATATATATATAATTACTATGAAAATGCAGCATAATTAGGCATAGCCATCTGTTACGTTCCATTGTTATATCTGAAAATCACAGGTTATATCCATGGTTATATCATGGATTAATAACACCACAGTCATACTATTGTGTGGACATATCAATGCTTTCCCGAGCAGGTAGGGAGCCACTTCGCTACACATGTTATGGCATAATTCGATATACTCGGTCGTGGTTCGCGTAAGTCATCAAAATTATGTAATTGAGGTTAATAGAATGGAGTTTTTATTTTTTCGAAGTTATCTTGGATAGCTTACTTTAAAAGATCAATACGTATATTTAATCACTTTTAACTTCAGTCACAAAAAATTACCAATGAATCCCAAAATCATACCCTTGTTTTTTATCATTATCTGGGTATGACCCGGATAATTTTCGATGATACCCGGTTCCTATTGTTACCCAACGACATAACTAAGTAATATATAGCATATTAATATATTATTTTCACTTTTTATATTGTTCAAATGTATCTCATAGCAATTATTAATCAATCGTTCACCCAAGGAGTTTTCCCAGAGAAACTAAAAAAATCGATAATAAGTCCTTTGTATAAGAGTGGTGATAAAACTGCGGTTGGGAACTACAGACCTTTAGCATTACTATCAGTTTTTTCCAAAATTTTTGAAAATGCATTTTGCAATAGATTAGTAAATTTTTTGGAAAAGTTTTCACTATTAAGTGATAATCAACATGGATTTAGAAGTAATAGATCTACCACCACAGCAGTCGCTAGCTTTGTAGAAGAGTTGACTAATGCATCAAAACAGCATAAATCATCGTATGGTGTTTTCTATGACTATTCAAAGGCGTTCGACATGGTTGATCATTCTATGTTGTTGAATAAGATGAATGCCATAGGTGTGAAAGGAGTAGCTAACAATTGGTTAAAATCATATTTACAAAATAGAACGCAGGTAGTAAAAATTTTGGACAAAAGTGGTGTATTTTATTCTCAAGATGTGACAATAAACATAGGCCTTCCCCAGGGATCAACGCTAGCGCCAATCTGCTATATTGTATTTACTAGAGATGTTTCAAACACTGTCACAACAGGTACTTTAACTACTTTTGCACATGATTCGACTCATCTTATTTATAGAAATAGCTATTCAATCTATGGAAAAAGTGTTTTAGCAATATCTCAAATGGCTGAATGGAGTGCCAATAATAAACTACTGTTAAATTCCAGTAAATCAGTGATCTTAAGATTTTATTCAAAGAAGGAAGATTTTAGTCCATTGTTGTATATTAATAAAAAGAGTATTATGATGAAAGACCAAACCAATTTTTTGGGAATAACTATCGACTCACACCTGAAATGGGACAAACACATTGATAAGGTTTGTAAAAATGTAGCATCTGGTTGTTTCTTAGTGAAACGTTTAATGGAAATTTGCAATTTTGACACAGCCAAAATGGTATATCATTCTTATGTACATTCCAAAATAAAATATGGAATTGTTCTTTGGGGACATTCTTCTTATGCCAATAAACTTTTTGTAATGCAAAAAAGAGCTGTTCGATATCTGGCCCGTGCGAGTTTTGATCCGACTACGCCTGGTGTTTTTTACAAAGATTCATGCAAACCATTATTTATTAAATTCAGAATTCTTTCCCTTCCTTGTGAATATATATACAGTGTAATTATGTATGTCATCAACAAGCAACATATGACGATACAAAATGGTGATATACATGACCATGAAACTAGGATAAAGGGAGATTTTCATACTTCTATGTACAACCAAGGTCCTAGTGCCGTAGGCATAAAATTGTTTAACAAGTTACCAGTAAATATAAAGATGTTAAAAGAACGTAAGAATTTTAATTATATTTTAAAGAAATACTTTTTAGACGAATGTTTCTATTCTGTTAATGAATTCATTAATCGTTGAAAATAATTTTCTTTGTTAGGCTTATAATAATGTTATACTCTGAAAACGACATCTGGTTTTTCTTTCTTCTACTTTTTCAAGTAAATGCATTTATGTACATTTTATACATGTATCTGACTCTGTACTGTGAATATTGTAAATTAATTATAATAATGTACAGTGAATAATTTTTATAATATTATCATTATCTAATTGACATTGACAATATCATTATGTATGATCAATCTGTCCAATAAACATATTATTATTATTATTATTATTATTATTATTATTATTATTAGGGTCTACAATAATAATGTTATTATTTGCTATGAAAACGCAACATGTGAATTGTAAGATGATCAATATGGGCACATTTATAAGAAATGAAAGCTATACACACACAGCTGAATTTTGTAACGATTATGTCACTCACTGCCTTCCTGTTTTTTTCCTTTGTTTTTTGCTCCTTGACAATTCAATTTGTTTTACCTGTTGCTCTTCTTGATGGCTATTTAATTTTTGTTTGCCTTTAATTGAAGCTAGAACATTACATTGTATTTTTTAATTTAAAATAGCAGATCCGATTTAATATGAGCAAATTTGAATCAATGTGTAAAATTATTCTTGTGCTTGAATTCCGTGAAAATTTGAAATATATTCGAAGGGAAGTTTTTCCAAACTTTCTACTCTGGTATATTCTTATCACTTATGAGGGTTTTCAATACGTCGAAATAATTTTTCTCAAAAGTGTTTCAACCAATTACGCCTCCAAACTGGACACGATCGAGTTAGATGATGACATGTATATGCCAAGTTTCAACAGTAGGCCTATTTGTGCTATCGTTTGACTGTGGAGCACTAACGAAAACTTGTGTTTTTTCAAGTACGATCAAATTGAGTCTTCGCTTCACTCATACAATTACCGTTATTGTTGTTTGATAACCCATTGTTTCTTGGAAAACCTAACCCATGAAAAAAATATAGCTCGATATTTTGTATATTTGTCCAATAAATATCATTTTAAATGGCTCTCCACCCTCTCATAGCTTCCACATTAAATAAAACCGTCTCCTATAAACAGTATGAATTATGATGCCCGTTCACAGAGGTTATTGATGGATTGGCATTTTTTTTTGCGCAAGCAGCAATGGCATCATTGAATGTTGAAGATGACAGTAAGAGATTTGAATTCCATTTTAACTATGAGCAGCTGTCACTGTTAATGTCAGCTGTTAACTGTTATAATGTCACATATTATAATCAGAGTCAATAAAACAGTTCTACTTCTTGTGCTACTTTATCGACTCATTTACAATAATAATGTTAACAAATTAAACTGAATCAAGTTTGATCGAGATGGTAACGTATTTCTACATTTGGGTAATTATGGATGAGTGAAGTGAAGACAATTTTACCGTACTTGAAAGATCAAAAATGTTTTTTTTTCACCCCGTGGATCAAATGAAAATACAAATTTGGTTGAACCTTGGAGCATACACTTGTAACACTATCTAACTCGATACTGCCTAGTTTTGAGGGCAAATCGGTTGCACCACTTATGAGAAAAACAATTATGGAAAATACCGTAAGATTGTTGACCATAACAACTATGAGAAGAACATATTGAAAAGAATCTTTTCTTCGAATGAATACAAATTTCCACGGAATTTAAACATAAGATTGATATACAATTACTCCAAACCTATACATACATCTGATCAGTCGTTTTGAAGAAAATAATTAGAAAGTAGTTTTTGTAGATTAATTTTAAAGTAGGAAGATTGAAAGATAAAACCAATTCAGATCGTCAAACGATTGGAAAAGAAGTGACAAGTGGAATAGGATGACCGTGACTGGAAGGTTTGTAGTCAATATGTGTGTATTGCTTTCCATTACGTTTCATTCTGGATGACCGTGATTTTGCCATTATATTATGTTGTCATGGTATAAGTAGCACTTCTGATAAATATTATCCAATTTAACCTATAGCCTTTTGGAGCTACCCATCTTTTGCAAATTATTTTTAATTGGTTTATTAGTTATAAGTTCCGAGAGAAACTACGAAAAATCTTTTTTCATGCACAATTCTCTTCTTGGCTCATCAATAGGCCTATAGGAACTTCCGAATGAAAAAAAAACTGTTGGTGGAATAGTTGGGCAAAACAATAATAAAAGCGTCAAAAAATGCATTTTTTTGTTAATTGTACATTTTTGAATGAGCGATAAACGAAGACTCAATTTCAACGCACTCGAAAAAAAGCACATAATTTTTGTTTTGTTATTTTGCTCACACTCTACAGGTCAAACGAAAATACAAATCTAGTTGAAACTTGGCATACAGAAGTGTTCTCATCCAATTCGATGCTGTATAGTTTTGAGGCGCAATCGGTTGGACCATTTATGAGCAAACTATAATTTCATAGATTTTAAAAACCCCATGATAAGAACTCAGAAGAGAAAATTCGTAGAAAATATTTCCTACTAAAAGATTCAAATTTTCACGGAATATCGATATAACATTCATCATAATAATTCATCATTATTCCAAACTTCACTCAAATCGGATCAGCCGTTTTTATGTAACTAAATATATAATGTAATATGTTTACCTTGCTCAAAGCTTTGTGATATCAATTAAATCCAAGCGATAAGTGTCACCAATCAATTAAGAACGATTAAAATAAGGCCTTCCTCATTATTAAAGAAATCGATTGGAATGAGTAATGAATGAAACAGGAGGGCAGTGAGAGTGACATAAATGTTTGGATCTCAAGGTGGATATAAATATATATATATATATATATATATATATATATATATATATATATATATATATATATATATATATATATATAGTTTTTAAATATTATTTTAAATAGATATTTTAGAAGCTGGCAGCTGTATTGAAAGAGGAGATTGAAGCAAGTTTTGAAAGTGAACAAAGAGTTTATTTAAGACAACCTTGACAACTATATATATATATATATATATATATATATATATATATATATATATATATATATATATATATATATATATATATATATATATATGTATATAACCAACCAAAGATGTGTTGATATGTTCTAGCTCATTCATCAACGTGGAAACACATAACGCGTTTTCCTAGTATTCATTTTGCTCACAGTCACAGCCATGGTAGCCTATACAGCACATTTTCCTATCTACTTCTTTGACTTTGAATGTACAGTTACCGTGTTGATTTAGGTAACTAATCAAGATTATGAATCGGATACCGAATTGCTGTTAATTTGACCCATGCTTAAATTATTGTTAATTAAGCATCAGCTGGATCTCCTTAGTCTTCCATGCTCTGTTTCTTTTGAAAAGCAATAACCATGATCATAAAATGTATTGTGTAGCTTAGTGATTCTGAGTAATTCGACTGGAAGACAATGTATTATTTTCGATCATATATATAATATTGAGGTGATAAACTGATAATGGGTAACACAGTTGCAGTTGGCTCTAAAAGTAAATTGAACTCCAAAGACAAGTAAGTTACTCGAATATAATCAATAATTACCTACCAATAGAAAGTATCTGTTATAAATAATAATTGAACGTTTCAGAGTGTGTCGACTTATTCCTAAGAAGCTGTTTGCATTGTTCATTGTTTATAAATAATGTCAATTTGTTTGGATGACACTAGACACGTGACTGTATATCCACAAGAGAAGACATGGTCGTCCACCAATTAAATAATTGTAAAATCTCCGACAGTCACATAATTTCGCGATTTAACGCGTTTCAAGTATGTGGATGCGTTTATAATCGTGAACCTCATGAAAAATATCAACAAATTTTCAAAATAACACAAATTAACAAAAAATGAAAATGACGGTGTTATTTGATATGTTTTTGGTATAACAGGCGACCTTCTTTCGTGAGTTGAGTACAAGTTACTAGTTCAAACTTCAAGCTACGTCAGATCCTTTTTCATACCAAATTGATTCATTATCATCAATTTCTTATTATTTTTTTATATTGGGTTTTAACGACGCACTGTAATGATTACTGAGATCTATTGGCGTAGGATGAATGATTATTGAGATGATGGGATGATGAGATGAAGGTTTTATTTTTTATTTTTTTTAATAACATCGAAACTTGATACAAAATCATTGTTCCCTAATTATTAGGGCTATGGATGAAAGATGGGATCGTTTGGACGGGGCAACACAAGAGCGATCTTACCACACCATTTTGTTTAGATAAAAGTATTTCGGTTTCCGAACGTCCGGAACACATTATGACTGTTTCTGTGATATGTATGAAAATACAAAACACACGAATTTTGTGATGGACACAAAACACACGAATGTTGATATCTTCCACATTAAAGTGAGTCTCTTGGGCAAGATCACTTCATTATACATTATACATTAAACATTATACATTAAATTCATCATTATACAAAATGGACAAAGAAAAAAATGAGTTGTTTCATGGTTCTATGGGTAATGGGAAGAATAGTGGGAAGGAAGCAGTCGTGGCCTATATTGTGGGAACGATCCCGGCATTAGCCTAAACTACAGAGGGAAACCACGAAAAACCCTTGTAAAGATGGACGGTAGCGGGGATCGAACCGGGTCCGATATGCCCACTACCTCCCGGTTCACATAAAGCAAGTGCGTTAATCACTACTCTGCATGTGCCGGTAATTTCTTATTGTACTTGCATTTTACCTTACAGAGAGTTTTTTGCTTCTCTGTGATTTGACATAGACACTATACTTGAATTATATCTATCTACTTTTTATGATAATGAAACAAGATCAATCAATGTATTGGAATTAGGTTCGCTATATTTTGTATGATGATATTCATGTATTCTCTCCTATATTTATCTGAAAAACATTTGAAAAAAAATATTATTAATTAATTACACATTAATTCGAATCCATAGACATTTTTCGTTCGTCCCGTTTTTGACCACACAGCCCCTTGAGCTCTAATCTCAATGCAACATAATCTAGCCATATATAAATGATTTTGGGGTTGCCCACCACAAAAGACAAGAGTTTTTCTCCTCCAGACGACGTCAGTGTACGGTCAATGGTGAAACACAAAGCAGGACACCATGCAAGTTGCTATTTCAACATTTTATCCATTGCTACTCAGGGCCGTCGTTAGGGGGTCGACATTTGCGCCCCCCCAATAACTCATCCTCCTTTAAAAATAAATAATGTTGACCTACGAATAAACACACAATAAAATATGATGAATTTATGAATTGTAACATTATACACTCTACTACTTTGGTCCCACACTTCCTTTTTTTTCGATAATGATTCAATTATTAGATTCTGAAACTGCTCGTGAGTCGCAAAAATCACTTGAAAAATGACCATATTTCAAAAAAATCACTGCTGGGAATTTTGCTGGGAGAAATCGCGAAAATAGCTTCGAAAATGTCCATAATGATTATACTATTGAAAATAACTTCGGTAATATCCATAGTGATTCAATCATTGGACTCCAAAACCACTTGTAAATATCAAAAATCACTTAAACAATGACATGGCTCTATCTCAAAAAATTCCCTGCGGGGCTTTGCTGGGAGAAATCGTAAAAGTATAGCTTTGAAAATGTCCATGATGATGCAATTATGAGACTCCAGAATCACTCGTGAATCGCAGAAATCTCTTGAAAAATTTCCATATTTTCAAAATTTCCCTGCGGGGCTCTGCTGGGGGGGCTTCCGCCCTCAAACCCCCTTTTCGCGCGTAGCATATGTCCAGCTGGACGGTCATTTTATTCATGTAACCTGTGCGCCCCCCCCCCCCCCCCCCAAATACGCAAATCCTAATGACGTCGCTGTATGCTACTCGCTCATGACAGCACCGAGTCAGGGCGAGTCTGTAGGCCCACATCTACAACACAAATTACACAATCATGCTCACAAGAATTCATCTCGCCCCTCGGATCACTAATGATCCAGTTAACAGTCATTTTACTCGACACAGGAACGACACTCACTCTCACATCCATGGTTAGATGAGCGTAGCGAAGATTTCCATTCAATATACCGAAAATATTGGGCTTTGTTTCAATGTTTTTAATTTTTTAATTTTTTAATTTTTGGTAATTTTGTACGTGGCATACAGATTGGAAAAAACGACTTGGAACTTTTTCTACATGTTGGTGTCAGTCACACCAGAATAGAATGGGATTGTTTTTCAGAAAAAATTGGTCGAACGGTTTTTTCGGGCAAAAAAAATCGGAAAGTTTGGAAAATTCCCCTCCGAAAAACCCAGAGGGAAAAATACTTGGAAAAACAAAATTCTTCAAAAGATTTGAAAATTATACTGAATATGAATAGAGCTGTCTTACACATTTTCAGTGATTTCAACAACAATAGGATGAGAAATGACGAAGAAAACGCATTTATAATGTAATATTATTTTGAAATTTAATCTAAGGCAAGCAACAAGTGGCACCAATTAATTTAGAACGATTAAAATGAGTGATGAATAGAACAGGAAGTCAGTGACATTTTAAACGTTTGAAGTAATTCAAGGTCCGTAGATATGGATTGAACAACAGAATATTTTTTATTCTAGATCTCCATACTTCTAAGTTCATCTCACAACCCGTATCCCACGTTTTCCTAGTTTATCTATTCACTCTATAATAGCATATCCGTTGCCGTAGCAAGATATTTCAACAAACTGCAACTGCAAATAGAGACGAGGTGCCTGAGGAGCATATACCGGAATAAAGTCGACTCGGTTGTGTGACGTGGGTTTGGGTGTCCAACCTTACTTAAACTCTAACCACATTTTACAACCATTTATTTAAAAATACCCCGAAGCTCATGTCACACGACCAAGTTGACTTTATTCCGGTATACGCTTTTCAGCGTCCCCGTATAGAGACTACGCTAGCCCATAGTCTAAAAACATTTTAGACTATGTCCCTAACAATAGTTATTGATCTGTAATTGGATTCACAATCATCACACTTTCAATATCGTGTTTTGACTGTTTTGTGTCATGCAATTTTACAAATATGATTTAGTTGACATTCATGCAATTGTGTTACACCGCCGGAAAATGTTTTTCTCCTTTATTCGTCTGTTGCCTTTGGAGTGTTGGGGGCGAGGGGGAAATCATGCTAGCTCCTTCGACCTTGAGAAGTGTGCGGAGGTAGAACACATCTCTTTTCCAAATGTCATTGAACTTTTACGTATATCCCATTTATACAGTCACATCCCTCCAAGAGAACAAAACTATTTTTTTGTGTGATGCTGAACGACCCCACCATCAGCTAGGCTATATTGGGGTACGAATGAACAGGAGATAATGAATTAAATCAAATAATGTTTGTTGAAAGGTCGTTTTAAACAAGGTCGTACAGTGGGACTCGAATCCGCGTCCATCTGGCTTCAGATTCAAAGCAGGGGGTCGCCTGTCCAAGCTAAGCGGTCAGCACTAGAATGTGTTGGCATTATTTGATGACATCACTCTAACGTGAGACGTGACACGAAAAATGATAAATTATAAACAAATGCAACACTAAATTATTTTTTTGAATTTTCCTTGTAAATAATGTGGTGTATCATCTATTTTTCTATGATCTATTTTTTGAGAAATACTTTAAAAATTAAAATTGTAATTTTGGCATGTAAAAGTAATCAAAATGCTTACCACATCTATCCAACAATGCAGCGAAAATGTGTAGCGTTTTCCTATTAATCAAATCATGACTAAAATGTAATATATACCTTTTTTAAATCTATATAGTTCATCCGTTGTAAGTTAGACATTACCGCTAGATGGCACTATAGTGTCATTGGCCCCGTAGGCTTCAACAATACTAACCTTGCCCGTATAGGCAACAATAATATACGGCTTCAATCAATGCTGTAACAATAATACTAGCAATAAGAATAAGCAATAGAACAACAATAAGAAACTGGCACAGGTAGCTGAGTGGTGAACGCACTTGCTCCATGTGACCCGGGAGGCAGTGGGCATGTCGGACCCGGTTCGATCCCCGCCACCGTTCATCTTTACAGGGTTTTTTCGTGGTTTCCCTCTGTAGTCTAGGCTAATGCCGGTATGGTTCCCACAATATAGGCAACGACCGCTTCCTTCCCATTATCCTTCCCATTACCCATAAAAACCTTCATCTCATCATCCCATCATCTCATTAATCATCCATCCGACGCCAATAGATCTTAGCCATCATTACAGTGCGTCGCTAAACCCAATATAAAAAATAACAATAAGAAATAAGAATAATTATTTTGTCCAAAAAATACTTCAAATCTCATTGGTTGAAATTATTTACATTTTAGTTATGTTTTTTATTTTTTAATCATCATACCGGTATTCCATAAAGCTTCTCGGAGAAATCGGCTCATTCCGTAAGATCAACATCAAATTAATTTAAAATAAAATATAAGCAAGGTCAACCTTAAAGCAGACAGACTATACACATCTTTATATGAATTAATAATAATTATTATGGCATGATTTATTTTTCTCCCAGCGTTATATTGACCTCATGATCTATCTAATATTTCCACGTGAAACACGATATAGGCTACCAAATCTACATGCTAGCTACGTGATTAAAATATATCTTAATCAAATTGTTAAAATAAATACACGTTTATTCATCGTGCTAGTCCCATGGGTTTCAATCAGATAATTCGGATGCTAATCTACAGTTATATTTTATGAATAAAAACGAAAGTAGTTGGTCTCGTTACGCCAACTATAAATTATTATAGACTGGATTGGAACAGGTACGTACATTAAAACAAACCGTGTTGAAGTTGTAACGCATAAGGTGTTCCGACTGCATTAAACCAGAGCACACGCTTTGCGCATGCGTTATGGATATAAATAATGACGAACGTTTTTTCTTTAGGATGAAGTTTACGTCTTGCAATGGCAGTACGAGGTGTCAGTCTGTGAGCAAAGGTTGTAGCGGCGGCACAGTAGCAAACATTGACATGGCTGGTCAGCAAAGAGATAAAATCGGTCAGTGGTCCTACTCAGAGGGGCCTCAGGGCAATGTGTGCCCACCCTCTATTCGGGGGTTGGATCACCTGAAAAATCCTCAGCTTAATAAGGTAATTACATATAAAACTGAATATTTATTCCAAGAAGAAATTGAATAGGTTTCATTTTTAGGTTAAGGTAATGATAATAATACAGAATTTAAATATACAACCTTTGACCATGTAGCGCTGACAATCGATAATTTATGATGCTTCCTGTTACATAACACATTTCCTATTCATGAAAGTGCCTGTGTATATGTTAGTCAGTTTATAGCAGTATTTCTGTACAAGAGAACGAACCTTGTTCTATGAAAGGGGGCGTGCCCACAAAGTGACAGCTCCAACGTCTCGACATTTACCCTTGCGACGAGCGGCGAACTGGAATATTATTAAATTTAATAATAAAATGAACGCATTTTCATGGATCAATAAAAGCTTGTCCTATTCCAGTGAATCAGAATTATTATAATCGTTTTAATCTTGAAATGCTTCATTGGTGTAAAACTACTGTTTTGCTATGTATGTTAAATAACAGGAAACTATAGGCAGTTTACAACAATGATATGGCTTAAAATTAACATAAAATACACTACATAATATTGTTGAATGTACGTACTTCGTTAAATTGGTAAAGGAAGAGTGTTATCTATTTATTCTTCACATTACAGTCCTATATATACTATTAAGAAATAGAATGATGAAAAAAATCTAGTCAGGTGGTAGCTTGACAGAATTCCAGTTCCACGTGCAGCTAGCTTCACTGTTGCAGAGTACAGTTGAATAAACATTCAAACGATTTCAAACGATGCACTGGGTGCAGTTAGATAAAATAAATAAATAACAGTTAAATAAATAAACATTCATTTTCTTTTGACTAGATATACTCAGCAAATATTGATCTTGTCACCATCTGGGCGACGTGTCAATTCATGAAAATCCATTATTATGAGTGTCTATAGCGAACTTTTCTTTCATTTTATGCTTTAAAAAAATGGTGTTCAATTTTTTCTCTTGTGCGCGGCATTGGCCTACAAAGATCATCCAATAGTACCAAATCGACTTGCAACTTCTTCTCATCATTACTGTCATACCAGAATAGATCCATATTGGTTTTGAACGAAATTGGTGCGAGTTATGACTTTTTATCGAAAATATTTTGGAAAGTTTAGTAAATCCCCGTTGGATATGGAATTTTCAATTTTTCTTCGTAATCCGATTATAACGAAAGTTTCTCAAAATGTTAAATTGTTTACAACACATTTGTCTATCATCTTGTAGAAATTTGTTCAAGCTATTCAAATTAGAATGAATGAATATTAGAGTTTTAAGGCGCATCGACAGCGAGGTCATTTAGCGCTCAAGCTATTCAAATAAGAACATGATTCATATATTATTTTCGAAAAATTGTGACTGTTGAGATCAATAATCAATTAGGAGAGCATGACGATTAAAGTGATCAACAGGTATAATCAATTGAAGCTGCTCAACAAATACACAGTAAGTGCTTAATTCGACTGAATAGTTTCAAAATCAATGCGTTGTTTTCGAGTTTATTCCGTACAAATATCTCGCTCATCTTACAAAGCACATAATGTGTTTTCCTAGTTTCGTCAATACGCATCTAAAAAGAGACCCATTTCTGAAGAGAATTAAAAAATAAGCTAAAGTATGATATGTGGGCTTATACGGTTTCCGGGTCGATCCCAGTTATCAATTTTTTAGTCTCCATATTCATGGAATATTTGATTATTAAATCATTACTTAGTTCTTCTATAGGAAACAACATCGCATGTTGAGGTAACTTCCAAGCCTGCGATATCCCACGGGCAACATAATATCGATTTATTAAGTGGCATAGCCGCTATTCACCAAAGAAGGTATCAGTCTGTACTGGGACGTGGTCAGGAAGATGGTGAATTAGTTGTTTTCAATGGGGATGGGATGACAGTTTCTGGTTCGTGATGGGGACGAGTCGTGATTGGTGGGAGCTGACCCCAGTCAGGCCACGTCGGTCAATACCTGACAACTTGGCGTCTTTGGATGGAGTGGTAAATTGCTTCACGTATACCTAATTACAAACTTCATTAATTGAGTTGATAGCCTGTGTAATTCAGTAGCCGATTCGATTATAGATCGAAGAGGAGATAATTTAAATTATTAACACTCGAACCATTTTCATAATCTAGAACTAGGAGTGGACTGTTGATAGATTAAATAACTGTACACATGCCTACAATCAGTGGGTGTAATCGAAAATGAAATAGTATACATGCGGTCCACAATGATAGAAAGTTGTCAAAACTGATAACAACGTGGAGAGGAGGGGGAGGGGGGGAGGCGATGGTAAATCCCCTATAAACTAGCTGTCCCACACTGCATTTTTGATCCCAAATGGACGAAATTTCATCGTTTTAAATCCTTGATTAAAAATAAATTGTTGAATGTATGGGCCTACTGGTAATTAAATTGCAGTCTGCGCACAATTGAAATTGGAAAATTCAAAATAGATATTTGTAATATGCGTATCGATCGTCCATGGCATACTGTACAAAATATGTAATGTAAATATATTCACAAATGGTACCTAGACGCGCCAAGCCACCATACAAATATAAGTCACGTCTGTAGGTTCGAATACATCACTTTGCCAAGAACAAAATCTTATTCAGGCCTAGATGATCGATGAAAACTGAAAAAATCAGTGAACCATAGACCAGTGATAAAACCAGTGGCGTAACTAGGAATTTTGTGCCCAGGGGCAAAGGACTCACACGGCCACCCTCCACCAAAAAAACTATATATCAATTCAAATGATGAAATTTCGATATCATTCAGCATGCAACCTCCATATTTCATGTTTTTTTAATTCACTATTGAAGACGATTAAAAATTTAAAATACACTCAAAATCATGATTTAGATACATTCACAATAATTATGTCATTCTATGCAACAAAATGGTTAAATTGAAGGTGAATATTAAATGTCACTTATTGTTAGAGAGAAAATAGTTAACTTCACCAGATTGTAGTAAAAGTAGCAAGCTATGGCAATACAGCATGCCCCCCCCCCCCCCCCCGGAGCCTGCCCCTGCGGTAGTTACGCCACTGGATAAAACCTTCGATAAGTTCTCGCTGCGTGAATGTGTACTTATACTTCGTTTACAAACTTGTCTTTTTTCTGTAATCGTCGGTAATCGGTAAAAGAGTGGCCTACAGCGGCGACAACAACCGGTACTCGAGTTTATCCTGGTGTCACAGTGTTTCATGGGATGGGTCTAATTATTGTATAGGTTTATAGCAAAACATGCAATATAGCTTGGAATAATAGTATCGTATACCGATGGGTGGGCAACAGCGTTCCAGAGTTGAGCAACCATTTATATATTAGAAATCAAAGATGTGCTGTTTCTGCGGTACAGATTACACGATTTTCTTATGTACCGCAAGCATACCGTATAGCTGAAATTATAAACTTTATAACTATTTCGTGCATAAAAAATAGAAAGGCAAATATACGTGTGCATATGATTTTTCTCTCGTAGCATTTCTTTCTGTCTACGTTGCAGTCTTCTATGCAAAAGATATCTCTTACAAATGAAGAAAAAAACAGTACATTAGGCCCGGTATTACGAACGTCGGAGTAGCTCCAACTGGCAGATAAAAGTTGTTATCACCATGGTTATTATATACCTGTGATATTTGTTTTCACCAACTCTTAGATAACTGCTAACTGGACTTGGGGTAATACCGGGCCTCAATCAAGTAAACATCGAGGATTACAATAATCCAATTCACAATATAATTTTAACTTTATTCACCCATGCCCAACTAAAAAATCCAACAGTTCACCCTGCTGTCTGTTTCCTATAGCTCTGGCTGGAAAAGTGCATTATAGGAATAAGCATGATATTATTATGATCCAAGAATAAAGCGACAATGCTGAGATGGTATATATATATATATATATATATATATATATATATATATATATATATATATATGTGTATATATATATATATATATATATATATATATATATATATATATATATATATATATATATGTATATATATATATATATATATATATATATATATATATATATATAATATATATATATATATATATATATATATATATATATATATGTGTGTATGTATATATATATATATATATATATATATATATATATATATATATATATATATATACTTGTACCTACGACTTACGAGATATCAAGGGTTCGATCGACCGTCGCCCCTATCACTAATCGCCACACTAATAGCGCACGGCCGGTTCGCACCTTCATCTCTCGTGAATATATAGCCATCTAAAAACTTATCATTATGCACCTTTCACGTATATGTATATAATGCAACTCACGAATATTAGTGGTTGTCATGTTTACACAGACCTACCACAGGGCGCACGATTTCTATTACTTTTTTAACTCAACTTCTTTCTTATACGAATTATAATTGTATGTGAGCTGTTGTGTTGTAGTTGTAGTGTGTAGTCGTAGTTTGGTCATGTGCTGTAGTTGTGTAGTTTTATTGTAGTTGTAGTGACTTGTAGTCACTAGAGATGAAGGTGGACAATTGTCTTACAAATTAGGCTGAATAGTTTAAGAAACTTCGTTAATTGTGAGAAACTTGCTGCAGCTATAAATAAGTTATTATGTATAAATATTATACATATATAGTTCACTAGTGCACTACTGTACTAGTTTATAGTGCAGCTATATGAATATACTGTGCCTTTATCCTCAATTATAATTATGGGATACTCGAAGATCTTGTGACTTTGAATTTCTCACACGCAATATCAAATTCCTAACTAGAGTATCATTTTAGTTACGCATATTTACAATTTTTTTAAATCAATATTGATTATTTTCACGATTTCTAATTGTACCTAATTGCACCTTAATAGTGAATATTCCAATTCTTTATCGGCTCGAAAGTCCTGAAAGATTGAAAGCGAACAGCAACTCTAATTCTCAGGCTCTGCTGCAGCGTCTGAAAGGGGCGCTGAAGAGCACATACTGGAGTACAGGAAACTACTAAGAGTGATCGTGTGCTTGGCGTGTTCACTAGGAAAGTCAACACTAGGGAAGTCTAGGGAAGTGGAAGTGTTGGCCTATTCAAGGAAACGATCAAAAGCTGTCCAAATAACCCTAACCACAGCTCCTCTGTGCCCTAACCAATTCCCCGAAATAGTAGCTCCTTACGGCATTATTATACACGCCAAGCCCACCTTGCACTCTTGGTTGTTTCTCTCGTTATTCGATCTTCAGCGCCTCCGTCTGAACGACGACCCTTATTTTTTGTGAATTCCATAATTATTATCGTGTGAAGTGAACGTGAAACATGTTTCACCTGAATGCAGGTTAAAGCTCTCAGTTAACTGATGCACTCGATCACTAAACGGCGTATTGATGCTTTACCAATACCACCTTATACATGAACTCAATGAAGCAATGTTAGGTAATAATTGCATCAAAAGAATTTGATAATTGCATTACGAAAACTCGTCAAGAAAGAATTGCACGGATAGGTTTCAACAGCTATATTCGAGATGGCGATGGAGATATTTTTGTTTTTGCATTTTTTAATATGTGTAGGTTTAAGTACTTGATAAGCTTGATTTGAGGACGTAGATCGAACCGGATCAAGAAAAAGCTATAATGTTCCAATTGAGACAGGCCCATCCTGTGTTAGCTCTAAATAATTATTCAACACCGCAACAAAATTAGTCATAGTTTTGAAATAACATAACGTCATTTTAAACAGGGCTATTAGGCACCTGTGTGTTTGTTTTGTGACTTTATAATAGCTTATACACCTTATAATCTTAGATTGTGTTACAAAATGAAAGTATATAACTGAACGTGAAATCTTGTATCCCCTTTGTAGAGGCATTTTTACCGCAATTCGAAATCGTGACGCGAAGTCTGAATAAATAGTTAATGAGATTTAAGAAATCTCGATTAACAGTGGTTTTCTTTATATGTAGGTGGGGTTCATGAATAGTCTCACTTGCGTTAATAACTAGGGTATACACAGTGCATTGACTTCGGGCGTGAACAAAGTCGCGTGCATTTTATCAAAAAAATAATTTGATCAATAATGCATCGTAATTTTTTCATTGAACATATTACTAGTCAAACGCGAAATATGCGTTGTAAGATGAGCGAGATATCTCAATAAGGTATAAAAGTCCTTGAAATAGTTTTACCCTTGCTACTTTATCGACTTTGGTATTCTACACACCTTGGTATCTGAATAAGCTATAAAAGTCGTTAAAGAAGTTCTACTCTTGCCACTTCATTGACTCTGGTATTCTACACACCTTGACGCATATAAAAAATACTTCATTGTTGGTCAACTCTTGAATCTAGAAAGCAGTGAATCTCGACAACTTAATTCTGTCATAATTTTTATGATATATTTTATGAATATTATCAGTCATTTTATTTTTTTTCTCCAAAACGACTGATCAGAATTGCTTAAAAAATCGTAATAATGTGTAAAATCCATGTATACACATTTAGAGAAAATTTCATCCCATTTGGAGAGATTTTATTTTTCAACATTTTCCGCCCAGCCAAATCTTATGGGGTTTTTAGAAACTTTGAGATGATGATTCTCAAAATCGGTCCGACCGATTCATCCCAAAAACTATACAGTTCTAAGTTGGATGAGTTTGCGTGTACAAAAAAAGTTTCATGTTGATCAGTCAGCCCTTGCGACCTGTGGAGTGCTTACAAACAAAAAAAAAAAAAAAAAAAAAAAAAAAAAAAAAAAAAAACACACAGACAAAGCCCTATAAGAGTGGGATGGAGACTTCGCTACGCTCATCAAAAATGCCGTACAGCATTACTGTCAATGACAAATGATCTGATAATTACAAATTGAATTATTTATACGAAGTCACGACCGAGACATTTATTACATACCTTACATAATTTGTTGTACCGAGCAATCATGGTCTAGATAAGTTTTAAATTTATTTAAAAACAATCTGTATTTTTAAATTTATTACATTTCTATAGTCCTTGGAGTGGGACGGTTGGTACTACGAATTATAGTTCAATCACAGAACAATTCTATAATAATTTTAAAAAGTGTGGGCGTACATTCATTCTGGCGATCCCCCAGCATGTGTATATATATATATATACGTATCATATAAATGTATACAATTACGAATTATGAATTTATTAATGAAAAAAGAAAGTACGTACGTTCATATTTATTTATTGAGGGTGTGTATAAGTACCGGTATTGTGTAAAAGAAAATAGTGAGTTCTATCTAATTATATGGGTATTCTATTCAAACTGTGTGGTATTTTTTATCTTTAATATGCAGCCCTAGGCCTATTATATTTGCAGTTTGGCAAATCAAAGTGATACACATCTAGATAAAATATAAGTTGCACCTACCCATGATTGTAGATAACTTTAAGGTTGAACAATTAAATGAATCATTTCTTGGTTTAATGGTAAACCAACTGGTAATTGTTACGATAGCAAATGTATCAAGATAAATCAATTATCACGAGGCTTACATAATTATAGATTAATTATTTACAATGTATGTAGAATAAGGGCGTTATTCTTTATTCATACCATATACTATATAGATCATTTGCAGGTGAGGTGTAAATGTTTTCGACGCGCAACGCCCGATTTATAATTATTTCATTTTCTAGAAGGGCTAAATAACAATTATAATGAACCATGCACTCCCAGGTTGCATCTAATTACATACAGTGTGATATAATCGTGATATATATATGATGTGTGAATGATAGTAATGATATTTTTTGAGAATAGTGATTAAACCGTAGGCCTACTATTGCGGGATGCCTGTATAATCATATAACTTACATGTTCCATATCATATCAAGTGTAACTACTCATGTATACTTCAGGGTTGACGATGTATAATTGACATAAGGAAATTATTATTTATTCAGGTGTATCTTCTCAATTTATATTTCATATCATATAAATCAGGCCATACAAGTTATTGAAATTGGAGTATTTTAGTCATTCATATGAAATACTTTCAATCAAACAAATTTTAAATGGTTTTCATAAATGGTTTTCAAGAAAACAACCATTGATTCTGGGCATTGAACGTGCTCACAGATTTAATCTCCAATGTTGAATTCGAGTATGGCGTGGTTTATTACATATGGTTTTCCACAGTTGGTTACAATCACATAATAGCTTTTGTGACTAGTGCATCAGCAATTAACTGCGGAGTTTTTTTTTTTTGCAATTTTGAGTTGGGTCAATAGCGACAGTAAACTTCATTGCGAATATGAATAATTTACTAAAGTGATGGCGATTTTTGATCACACTCATGAATCTGCAGCTTTTATACTAGGCCTTTCTTGTTTTGAATGATGAAACGAGGTATTAGATCACATAGTAATGTCAATTTTCAAAGACTCATCGTTCATTCTTCACAATCATTCATAAAGTAACTCGTCATGAATAATACAAAACATTCATTTTATTTCAACCATTTTATCTTCAAACTTGTTATTATTATCCCCGATATTCGTATTTTTTTTAAATACCGTATTTTTTTATCGTCGACTTTTATATCCAGATATAAGTTAATCATTTTATATAAGTAATTTCTGTAATTGAATTGTATTCTATTTAATCTCTTATCATCAAGTAGTACGCGCTAGATTCTAAGAGACACCTGCAGCTTGACAAATGTTATATATACTCTGATTTCACTGCTTTTGAGATCATCTAATCATCTGGTTTATCGGGCTTATAATCACACTATTTCAATAAGCTTCGACCTTCCTTTTATAACTGTATATACCGACAGTTTTCCTTCATCATGCTTTACAAATACTCTTTATGGGATCACTTAATAAGCAATACAGATTTTTTTTCAATACTGGTAATTGAGTTAATGAGATATGAAAGTTGCGATCGACCGTCTCCCTTATCCCACACCATTATCGCGCGGGTGGTTCAAGCCATCGTGTTAGATACAAGTGTAGCTACAAGGCAACGTATTTTGATCTCCAATTGATTTCAAGGTGACAATCACGTGATGCAGTGTGATTATGGCAATTAGAGTGTTTGGCTTGAGCAGGACATACGACCCATCTTGAAATGTACACCAAAGTATGCTTGTAGCCACGAAAGACGGCGCGGACCACCCGTGCGTTAGTGCTGTGAGATAGGGGGACGGTCGATCGGAACCTTTTACTTTCTTGAATAGAATTATACAAACTAGAAGTCATTTATCTTAATCTCAAACACCAATAAAGACGATAATTGGCATTCAATTTCAATTAATCTTGATCACAATCTTAAATTATTCTGTGGCTTTACTCACGATTGTGGACTCAAAATTTGTCACTGAATGTCTCTGTAGGCCTATACATTTATATATTTCATTTATTTAAAAATAACGGCTTTGGAACATGTACTTTGATTAATACAGTGTTGAGGGATATTCACAATGCCATGTCTCATTCTTTCGGTGGTTGATTGCTTCTTCTTGATTGATTGCTTTTTTTTCTTGAGTAGTTGAAAATTTTTGTAGAGTTGATATCATGAGTTACTCACAAGTCTAAATCTAATAGCATTTCTCTAAACGTATATTGAATTATGGTTTATTCCCATCTTCTCATGTGGTATTGCGTACGTACCACAAGTGAAAAAGATTAAAATGGTCGAATAATACATTTTGATCACGTTTTAATGTGAAAAAAAAATAATTACGAATTACTAGTTATTAGTTCATACTCCAATTATTCTAAATTGTGAATTATTTCAATAATTGATTATGTCTATATGCTCACATTTCTGATGTATTAATAATTTGCATAGCATGCATTTGAGGGGATAAAATGGAATATTTGTTTATGTCATTAGAGGCATCATTAGACATGACTACAGCAGAGAAGAATGCATGTGTCAATGATATTATTGAAGTCAATAGTTGATTGAGCTGTGTTGGTATAATATTCCGTTCATTCCTGGAAAGACATTTTCGTATATATATTTCATTTTATGTCGAGTCATGTCATGAACAAACACAAGTACCAAATCGTAATTATCGATTACTCAAGTTATTTCTATTTTCGTTGGTCCTTTCCGGTGATAAGTACATAGGTAAAGTGCTTATAGAAGAACCTGCATGGGGAGATACGCCTTAAAGGACATCATAACCCTGCAACTAGCACGAATAATTACGAAATTGACTTCCCTAATTTTGGAAAAAACCTAGAATTTTTAACATCTCAATTTCAGAAATTATAATCAATTTATTTGTCCTCCAAGATTCGACCTTTTTTCTTAGTCGTGACGTAGACATTACTCGATTCTGTTCATAAAGAATCGGTATATAAATAATCGGCCAAATAATGAATTATTATTTCTGAAATTGAGATTTTTATTTCTATAGTTTTCTCTGAAATTAGGTTGATGAATATCGTCATCATTCAATAAAATCTAGTTTCAGGATTATAATGTCCTTTGAGGTTAAGATTTGGAAGTCAACAGTGGTTCCTAGCCAGGCGAGATATTTATTTTCATGACATCGGTAATAATCATCGACTGAATCCTAATACTTATTTTATTAACTGATTACATTGCAGTATCGCATCGCAGTGCATTTGGACGTTTAATAAAGCTAAAACGTTTCATCAATTTGAATGCGTATATGCAATATAAACTGATCCATTGTTTTTTAACGAACCGCAAACCACGATCGAGGTTAAATTCGACAGCCTGAAATGTTGAAACATGATGAACGCATGCACTCATGTTTTAATACATGGGGCTATATTTAATATTTATACAAATACATATATATATATTTAAAAGTTAACTGTTGAAAAACACTTTCCAGTTGACGCCGTGCGCAATAGGCCACATGCTTTCATTTTAGATTCAGTTTCAATCTACATCGAACGAATGATATTCGAATGACAACAGATTCAATAAAATGTAAGTCAAAAAAATGACTAAAAATCAACAATGGATTTGAAATGGCATGGAAAATACGTAAATCATTCAAAACTTGTTGATTCGTTTAAAACGGTTGCTTTTGAGAGTATCTATCTTCATTCCATCTATATTCTTTATCTATATAGTTTTGTAGTTGTTCCTTTGTATTGTTAATCACTGTTCCAGCTTCAAAAATAAAGTCTCTTATTATTATTATCATTTTTTTTTAAATTATTATTTTATTATTATTATTATCATCATTGATTAAGCAGGAAGACGCTCCTGTCTTGTGACGTATCGTTATTTAGTACATAACTCATTTTATGTAAAATCGAATCCCATAATGAAATAGGATATTTCTTCAATAGGATATATATTAGGGCCCTATATATATTATATATCCAATAGGATATAAATTCTCGCTCAATTAGTTTCACTGAAAATAGAAAAAACGGATACACTAATTTTTAGATTGCTTATTACCATTTGAAATAATGAAAATGTTTTTAAAATATTGACAAAAACTATATAAGTCTACAAGACGAAAGAACAAAACTAAAATCAAGTTTGAACAAAATGGTCTATTACCATTACTGCTTATATAGTATAATTATCTTGAACCTAGTCACATGTGACGGAATTCAAGCCCTCGTTACGTTATCGCTTGAAGGTCTCTTCTTACCTAACGAGCATCATTGCCGATTCACATAATTGTCATAATTATAACACCAACAGGCTAACTGCATTGAACAGTGAACAGTTTACTGTTTATATAATTTCAATGCAATCATTTCAACGGCACTAAAGTTAATAAAAACACAAGAATACAAATTTAAAACTGAAAAATAATTCTATCACGTTGCTATATACATTAATTGCTAGCCAAGGCGACATATATGCCCCAGATAAGTCGACTAGTAGATAGAGTTAATATTGTAATTACCAGTTATACGCGCAAGCAATAATTGTGTCACATTAACCGATACTTGACGCTATGTAATTTATACACTTTAACAAAGCTAGTACTATAAACCATGAATACTATTAATATTTTAAATACATTTGTATTGTCATACTATTGATCATTTGTCTTGATTCATTATATACAACAATGACGTCAGTATACAGTCAAAAAGGGAGAGGTTCAGTCAGGGGACCGTTCTTCCCTAACATCACGTATGAGAAATTGAAGAAACGAACAATTCTATTACCATAGGATAAGTATTACTTAATTTTCGTGGGCTATAAATGTATAGAGTGAAAAAAAGTTACTCTTTGTGTTTGATCTATGGTAGTATACTGACTATTAAGAGCCAGTTTTTCAATAGTCCTCGTTAGGTCAGCGTTAGCTGACCGGCGGTTGTGTCTAACCGCCACCTGTAACGACAGGATCGTTTTTCGACTCCCGGTTATCTGTTCGTTTGTTAACGACAACCTGACGAGAACCATGATGATTCTGATTGGTTGTGCGTAAATGAGCGCGCGAAATATTGTGCTAGAAGGCAGTGAACACGAGGACGATGGCAGTGCAGTGATAGCTGTCAGTGTCAGAAAGTACGAAGTATTTGATTTGATTTGATTGGATTTGATTTCTTTATTATTCCTTTGACATGAACAGTGTTTATGTATGGAAATCGTCAATTAACAATTAAGCACTAGAATTACATTCTCATCATAGAGAGAAAACGTAAAAATAAGAAAGAAAAATCAATTTACAAGTAATAAGAGTAATTTAGGTGAGAGGTTAAATTTTAGGTTAAATGGCTACCAAGGCAAAAACAGTGAGGGCCGCAAATTTTTCCAGATCGGAAAAATATTTGCATAATTTTCAATTGTGATTCCATTGATGGGACGAGTCGTAGCTGTAGGCCTGAGCATGCAATGTATACAATCTGAGAACTCAAATAATTCCTATGTTATGTGTTATATTGTCAATGAACTCAAAGGTACAGGTGGTAGTTGAAAGTGAAGGAGATCGAGTAATTAATTAGTAGATTTGGTGAGAGAAAATCATTTATCCATGATGGCTGTTCATCTTCACAATGAATGACTGACGATCGAGCTTACTAGATTTTGAAAAGTCTTGGATTCATGAGAAGGAACTTAATTTGTACTGTAATGAAAATATAAACGATTTTTTAACAATGCATAGGATGCAGCTAATAGTTGGAAACTGAACCCTACTGACACCAGTAGGTATGTATCTTGAAACATTGTTTTCATAAAACATTATATAGTAGGGACTTGAATTAATTCTGTGAGTAATGATAATTGATACGGTACATGAAAAATAAAAAGTGTTTAGATGCCAAGACCTAGGACTTGAGATTGTGGCCCTATAATTAGACATAGGCCTACACTATAATTTATCTCTTTTGAGGCACTACCAAATTCTCCAGAACATTTTTCAACAAATGTATTTGAGATAGGAATGTAAGTTGTCAATTAAACTTACCTATCTGTTGGTGTTTCCAAGTTACCTTCGATCTTCGTCAGCAAATGTAAAACTGTTGGTTTCGTAAGTCTAAACCTAATAAAAAAATCAACACCGTCCCAAATGTTAAAATGATCTGGCCTAGCTCGAATAGTCCTCAGCCGTCTAGGTCTGTTCAGATATTCAATTAATTGAACAAAATCGTCGTCATCTGAAGAAATATCAAAATCAATCAATTCACAAACAGTCATATTTCCTGATAACGTGTAATGCTCCTAAAAATTGATGTATGTCTGTTGTTAACAATGACAAATGCATCAATGAAATTACGAATTAAAAGTAGGCATGGTTTTTACTTCTACTTTGGGCTTTCCCAGTGAATGTCCTTCCAAGTTCATTTTTCTATCACCAGGATTTGATTCAATTGGTTTCCATGGAGCTGTGATTTTGAAGTTATGAGTTTGAGTTTGATCACCTTTATTTGACTTGTACATAGTATAAGTATAGGTTTTACATGAAATACGGTAAAAGTAGGCCTAATAATAAAAATTCACATAATGATAGTTAATAGTTATGATATTAGTGATAATAGTTGAAGTATATTGATCAAGTAAGCATGAGTATAAGGTTATTATAAATAAATATTGACTAAATCCACTCCTAACGGGCACTTAACGGAGACCCAATCCAGGGTTTATCTTTTCGACTAGATAACCGTCGGTCAGGTCCCCGTTAGCGCTAACGGCAGGTCGAAAAACGGCAAAATCGCGCAACCGGAGGTTAACTTCTGACGACGACTCTAACGGGACTTTGAAAAACTGGCTCTAAGACGGGTAGATTAGTCGCTCGCAGTCAATCAGTTGACCGTCCGGCACCTTTTGTCTCTCTCATACACATATCATAATGAGAGAATCGAGAATATAACAGCTATAGTTCTTTTACTACCACAATGTCACAAGTACATGTATTAACATAGGTCTATGATATTAATATGGAGTGTGAACATACGACTACACAATTACACAACATCACATTAGATTAATGGACTAGACGAAAGTGAAATAGAGGTAAAGTTTGTGATTTGCCGGATACCACAAGCCTTGTGCTTGCGCAAAGCTATGCTTTATCCGGACTCCGGAGATGTGAATGAGGCAATAAATGATTATATAGATCAGCCCACAATACAGGCTGTATAACATAAAAAAATGCGTGTAATTGTGAGTAATAAAGTATACTTTCTACATGTACATGACATGAGGAGATCGACACATGTATGTGTTTTCTCTACATTTTTTTATTCAACTTGATGGATGTATGAATAATAGAAAGGACATTCTTACTCTAATATACTTTCCTATTGTTTTTTAGAGCTTTTATGGTGTAGGCTTATTGGTGAATTGATAAATAAGTACCGGTAACGTTAAATATGAAGATATATTGGATTTTTTTTTTTTTATTATTATTATCATATTGGGTTTTAACGACGCACTATACTGATGGCTACGATCTATTGGCGTCGGTGGATGAAGAATGAGATGATGGGATGATGAGATGAAAGGTGATATATTGGAGTTGGGTGAATTATAAATGAAATGATCAGGTGAAGTTTTCTTAGATAGTGAGAAGTCTAGTCAGAAGAAAGCGGCCGTGGCATATATTGTAGAAACCATCCCGGCATTCTCCTATCAGGCTACAGAGGGAAAAGCTACGAAAAAACTTTGTAAGGATGGACAGTGTCTGGGATCGAACCAAGGTCCGATCTTTACCTTCACATTTTCTTTAATCCTCATTTAAAAAGTATTGGAATAAAGGTTCTCTCTTAGAAACGATTGTATAATTATTACTGTCGTCAGTAAATGTTTCGTTATAAGTGTATGTAGGCCTACTTCAATTTAATTCAGTGAATAATTCAACAATATTAAGCAATGCCATCTTTTGATAAAACACTTACACATCAACCAAACAATCGTCCAAAATACGCTATACAAACATCACATCTTGACTTACGTGTTGAGGTTGCCATGCAAAAGAATAATTAACAAAATGATCAAAATTTTAATTTTCGAAATCGAAAATTGATCGGAGTGTATCGAAATGTTCAATCGATATCGATAATATTGAATCGAAAACATTACAATTGGGGTTAGGAAACAGAATGATGCCAGGCAAATGAACGTCATCATGTTTGAGTTTCTTGCACGCAATAGGAAATATACATACCCGGCAGCAGTGTATATATAAATTATTTGAGTTTTTTCACAATTTTCCACTAGATATCGATCATCGTTTCGATATAAAATTGATCGAATATTGAATATTGCAATTCGATAGTGAAAGTCCAAAAATAGCGAAGAGATAAAAAATATCGAGATAGATTGTTATTCCTGATCTTTCTATACGTCCTCTTTGTTCCTATTCCTATATAACAACCTCGACCAAGTCACGTATTGGATGTGACGTAAAAATGTATTTCATCAAGGAATGGCGAACACCGTTGAGGAACGTCAACTTTTGGGCATCCACAGTCTTATTTCTCTCCTCTTCCAGATCCAAACAAACATACAGTATTAATGCTAACGTAAAACCATGTCTTTCATCAGGAAATGGCGTTCACCCTCGAGGAACGTCAACTTCTGGGCATCCACGGTCTGATTTCTCTCCTCTTCAAGATCCAAACAAACATACAGTATTAATGCTAACGTAAAACCATGTCTTTCATTAGGAAATGGCGTTCACCCTCGAGGAACGTCAACTTCTGGGCATCCACGGTCTGATTTCTCTCCTCTTCAAGATCCAAACAAACATACAGTATTAATGCTAACGTAAAACCATGTCTTTCATCAGGAAATGGCGTTCACCCTCGAGGAACGTCAACTTCTGGGCATCTATACTGTCTGATTTCTCTCCTCTTCAAGATCCAAACAAACATACTGTATTAATGCTAACGTAAAACCATGTCTTTCACTAGGAAATGGCGTTCACCCTCGAGGAACGTCAACTTCTGGGCATCTATACGGTCTGATTTCTCTCCTCTTCAAGATCCAAACAAACATACTGTATTAATGCTAACGTAAAACCATGTCTTTCATTAGGAAATGGCGTTCACCCTCGAGGAACGTCAACTTCTGGGCATCTATACGGTCTGATTTCTCTCCTCTTCAAGGTCCAAACAAACATACAGTATTAATGCTAACGTAAAACCATGTCTTTCATTAGGGAATGGCGTTCACCCTCGAGGAACGTCAACTTCTGGGCATCTATACGGTGTGATTTATCTCCTCTTTAAGATCCAAACAAACATACAGTATTAATGCTAACGTAAAACCATGTCTTTCATTAGGGAATGGCGTTCACCCTCGAGGAACGTCAACTTCTGGGCATCTATACGGTGTGATTTATCTCCTCTTTTTGATCCAAACAAACATACAGTATTAATGCTAACGTAAAACCATGTCTTTCATTAGGGAATGGCGTTCACCCTCGAGGAACGTCAACTTCTGGGCATCCACGGTCTGATTCCTCCTCGTTTCAAGACCCAGGAAGAACAGCTGGAACTGTGCAAGCTCAGCGTGGAACGATACCCCGAGGATCTCAACAAGTACATTTACGTCATGGGGCTACAGGTGGGTGAAGTGGTGACATGTATTGATCGGGCCATTATTTCCGACGACCCAATTAAACTTGTTCGATTCAGTGGACACATTCAACTGAGTAGTATTGAAAATAAATTGAGAAAAGAAAAGCGTTCGCGTGTTACCTTCAACACTCAAGCACTAGAACATTTTAAGTTTGTTAGATTTATCCGTTTGCTATATGAAAGTGTCGGTTAAGATAATAATTCCGATAGAAAAATAATGACCACATTGAATTATTTGTTTCGGCGTTGTAGGATTTGATATGTAGGCCTAGTGTATACTTCAAAAATGGTAACAGTGTATATATATATATATATATATATATATATATATATATATATATATATATATATATATATATATATATATATACATATATATGTATATATATATATATATATATATATATATATATATATAAATATATATATATATGTATATATATATATATATATATATATATATATATATATATATATATATATATATATATATATATATATATATATATATGGGCCTATATATGCACACTTAATTTTAGCTCTATTAACTCACTGCACATCCTGATTCACCTACTGATGATTTTAATAGTTTTACAAACTCATTGGTTCAACATGTTGATCACCTTCTGATAGAGCTCTTTAATTAATGTAAAGAAAGAATTTTGATTTTTATCCTCAAAAATGCTTTCCAATCCATGTGAAACTTCCGAATAGTCTGTATCGTTCGAGTGTTTAAAGGACAGCACAACCCTGAAACTAGGTTCTAGGGTATAATGACGATATGAGTTTCCCTAATTTAGAGAAAACTAGAAATCAACATCTCAATTTCAGAAATTAAAATTAATTCATATTTGTCCTCCAGGACCCGGCCTTTTTTCTGAGTAGTGACGTAGACATAACTAGAAATCAACATCTCAATTTCAGAAATTAAATTAATTCATATTTGTCCTCCAGGACCCGGCCTTTTTTCTGAGTCGTGACGTAGACATAACTAGAAATCAACATCTCAATTTCAGAAATTAAATTAATTCATATTTGTCCTCCAGGACCCGGCCTTTTTTCTGAGTCGTGACGTAGACATAACTCAATTATTTTTTTGTTTCCATACAGAATCGGAAATGACTCATCATGACTGATGATCTCATGATCAAATACATTCATAATAATGTAGGCCTACGATGATTTCTAGCTTTCTCTAAAATTAGGGAAATACATATCGTCATTATTCGTTAAAATCTAGTTTCATGGTTGTGGTATTCTTTAAATTCTCTAGAAATTTGAAGTTATTCGGAGTCATATTTTCCCCATATTTTCCCTTCTGGGTTATTCTTACGGAAGTTTTTCAAGAATTTCAAATTTTCAAAAAAAAAAATGAGCAAAGTTAGCATCAACAACTGCTATCTCACTGAACTCGACTTCCATCCCTCTTTAACGTGCAGCCAACTATCTACTTTGGCGTTTAAAATATTCTACCCCAGTGCCGTCTCAGTATATACGTTCTTCACATTTCTATCCTCTGACCTACCGACGCCGTGACGCCGTTATTTCCAGGATCGCAACGAGCGTCTGTTCTACAGATTCCTGTCCGAGAATGTGGAGAAAATGATGCCGATTGTCTACACCCCCACCGTGGGCCTTGCATGCCAGAAGTTTGGCCTTATTTATCAAAGACCGCGTGGAATGTTCATTACTATCCACGACAAAGGGCATGTCTACGAGGTACTACGAAACTGGTGAGATTAATTTCTTATCTACACTTTTCATATTTTGTGTGTGTGAATTTTTTTTTGTTATCAATTTGTTTACATAGATAATAAATTCAATTAACAATTAACATTTGAGAAAATCCACAAAGTCTCAAAGAAAGATTTGACTGTGGGAAAAAAAGAATACTATATATAGGCCTATAGTTTGTCTATTTTTAATTTTCAATTTTTATATTGATTTATGATGCAAGAAGGTGATGACGAAAATGTGACTTTTATTGATAAATTCAGAGGTAACTATGAATGAAAAAAAAAGAAGAAATATGATTTATACTATTTAGATTATTCACGACCAGAATGGATTAGGATGTTGAATATACTATCACAAAAGAATAAGATACACATGAGAAAATCACCAATGAAAAATACATTTGTGATCTTTCGATATATTATGAATGAATTATACTATTGTGAATGTGAAAAGTGAACATAGAGTTGTATAAGTATAACTGTGTGAACTATAAAGTCTGCGCATGCGTACTCAGACTCTTATGGCTTAGTATAAACTTATCACTGAAAATTGATTAAGGACATCACAATCCTGAAACCAGATTTCAACGAATAATGACGATACTTATTCCCCTAATTCTAGAGAAAACTAGAAATCATTCAATTTCAGAAATTGATTTTTTCTTTTATTCAGGACCCGGTCCTTTTTTCAGTAATTTTCATCCCTTAGACTTTACTCGATTCTGTTTATGTTTCTATACAAAATCGTTAATGCCTACGTCATAACTCATATTCTCTGGAGGACAAAAAATCAATTGTTATTCCTGAAATTGAGATGATGATTTCTAGTTTTCTTCAGAATTGAGAAAATAAATATCGTCATTAATCATTCAGATCTATAGTTTCAGAGTTATGATTTTCTGTGAAGTATATTTTGTACCGTTCATTGAGCCACCATACTTTTTTTTTAATCTACTTTTTTGTTTCATATATCATGAGATTTATTTAAATTGCAAGGTTACTACAGCTGACGAGGTTTTTCAAACCCCAATCTCCACTGGTCCATTTCCTTGCATTGCCCGTCTGCTATCTTTCACATTTTTTCCCCAATAAAATGATTGATTATTTCTGATGTGTAAAAATAATCATCTTTCATAAAATCAATATGTAACAACAGGTGTCAGAAGTAGTACATAAACACTCTTTGTCAATCAATTAAAAACATAATTCAATTCGAAGAGGCATATAAAAACTCGTAACTCGTTCATTCAATGGTGCATTATTCCGTTTTATTCGTCGTAATCAAAAGGTAATCTGAATGCAATTTGATACAATAATACAATTCGCATGGTACAAGCTATAAAGAACTCGTAAAATCACATCTTCAATGATGTATGAATGAATGAGCTCGGGTATTACGAATTTCATGCGTCAAATAGCACGTGGTCCGATCACAATCAATATCTCAAACCATGTGTCCACATAGTGTGCGTGCTATTAAAAGTCCTAATTGACCCTGTACCAGTAGATTGTGACGTAAGCATAATGTAATCGATTGAATATACCGTCGTCGGTCGGCTAATGGTGATCGACTGATTTAGGCCAGAAACGGACGTGCGCGCTATCGTGGTAACTGACGGCGAACGTATCCTCGGACTCGGCGACTTGGGTGCTTGTGGTATGGGCATTCCGGTCGGGAAACTAGCACTTTACACTGCGTTGGCCGGTATTAAACCCCACCAATGTCTTCCGATCACGTTGGACGTGGGTACGAATACCCAGTTGCTGTTGGATGATCCTCTTTATATTGGTCTGCGACATAAGAGAGTCACTGGCCAGGAATATGATGATTTCATTGATGAGTTTATGCAGGCTGTTGTGAGACGATATGGACAGAATACTCTCATTCAGGTGAGAAAATAGGCTTACTGTCAATTTTCCATATTTTATCATCGTCAATTATATATATTCAATTATTCACGAAAGAAGAAAGTCGATCGTCTAATCATGTAAATAATGGTGAACAGTAATTATTGAATCTCGCTGCAGCTTTAGGGATTCACGCTATTTTTAAAGATGCAGTAGCATTTCTTATCGTAAACCTCGTCCTAAAAAATCATGATACTCTGAAAAAGTATTGCCGCTCATAACGATTATATATATATATATTTGTTATGTTTGCTATTTTGGCAGACGATCTTCTTCCGTTGACATATTGTTATTATTATCATTTATTTCATAAAGTTGAAATTTTTGCACTCTTCTTCATCATTTGGTGCTCTCTTTTCTCGTGTGTATTCATTTGAAATTCCACAGCAGCACAGTGAGAAAACTCCTTGGTAACACAATACAAATGTCGAACGCTGATTTATGTTAGCAGAATATTTATGAAATATAGACAAGCCAAGTCTTATTTGAATGATAGAAAATATAGATACGAGAATATAGAAAAATTATCGCCCAGTCTATATAGGCTATCAAATGTGAAGCTTTGTAAAAAAACTTCTATTTGCAATACGAGTTTTTGCACTCTCAACTTTGACTGTTTTCAAGGAATTCATTGATTTAGTTGTTCATCATTGATTTTTCTGGGGCATATAGTTTAGGAAATTTAGCATATACTTGACTTACCTTGTTCATTTTCAAGAACTAATCATATCTTTGAAACCGTATTGTTTTTTTTTTATAATATAATCAATTAATTATAATTAATTCTTTATCGTTTTAGTTTGAAGATTTTGGTAACCACAATGCATTCCGCTTCATGGACAAATACAGTGACAAGTATTGCACATTTAACGACGATATCCAAGGCACGGCGTCGGTTGCCGTCGCCGGGCTCCTGGCGTCCCTGCGTGTAACGAAAACACGTCTGTCCGACAATGTTGTTCTCTTCCAAGGCGCCGGTGAGGTGAGTTCGATTAATTCATCATGGATATTTTCGTTTCTTCTCTTTTAAAACGAATTTGCATAGTTTCTTATTTCTTGAGTTGGTATAAACTCAAAACTGGCGAATAATTTGACGAAATGTGCCACCAAATCTGTGAAATCGTGGCTGGATTGGATCAAAAAAGCACTTCCAATTGCAAAAATCGGAGGTTACAGGCATCTCTATCAGTATTTTCTATTTTCCAATGTGTGAAATGTATATAATTGCTATATTTTTATTGTCAAACATTAATTTAGAAATGTAATAAATTTAAGTTTGATTTAGAATATAGGCCTACAAATTTACAAAATAATACATATCATTACACACGATCTCTGCCCCCCTAAAAAACTCAAATATTATAATAATACATTCTGTATCGTATTCGTGATCACGTGACAGATAAAATGAGATGAAAATTAAAACTGTGCAACATAGGCCCACGTGTTTTAACCGAAGATTTGTTATTGGCGAATGTTACGGCTTTTTCTCTGTTTATTTTGTTGTACGCACTGCACAAGTCAGACGCAGCTTGTTTTTATTGTCAACAAAAGAACCATATACAATTATCCAACTTACGTAGGCCTACTGTATAGTTTTCAGGCAAAATCGGTTTCATCACCTTTGAGAAAAACCTTTACGAAATAGAAAAAAAAATCAAAAAACGACGTAAGAATTTAAAAAAAATCATCGAGAGGATAAGAATGTTCACCGAATTCAAACACGGGCACGTGATACACACTATTATGTATATTTAAAAAATTGATTTTTTTCTTGATCCAGTATCCATTGATAATTATAGGTCACAATAATTGAATAGAGCTCGTAACGATGGCAGTGAGTGACTATAAATAGACTAGACTTGATAGCATCAAAATCTGTCGATAACATTTCTGATTTCTCACTCATCATCTTCTACAACACGTTTTGCTGCGTTTGCCTGATCAGTGGAGCGTTTAGGCCTAGGCGCACTAGGCGCGCGCCTAGGGCCCCGGATTTTGCCCCCCCCCCCCCCCCCCAAATTACTTTTTTGATATATCTTTGTTTTTAAATCATCAAATATATTTGTAATCTTCCGTAATCAAAAAAGAAATTAAACGCAATATACACTATTTGTTTATAGCTGCTACCATATTATGTATTGTGCTGCAGCCAATCAAGAGTCCATAGTCGGCTATTTCATGTGTTCCCTTTAGGCTACGGAACGTATATTTGCTTTCTGCGCCTGCGCATTGTGCGGGCATTGTCTATAGCCATTGAGTCATAGATTGTGGCTGTTTCTGGGCTGTAAACTTACATTTCAGTATTTTTTTCTACATAATTTTGATTTTTTTCTACTGAAAACGTCAAACTCCTCTATTTCTCCAAATGTACATGTAGGGGGGGGGGGGGAGAGGGTCAGAATAAGATTGCGCCTGGGGCCCCATAAAAGCTGAACGCGCCACTGTGCCTGATATTAATCGCCTCATGTTTTGCAGGCATCACTTGGTATTGCCGAGTTGTGTGTGATGGCGATGCAGAAGGAAGGCACATCTCAATCAGACGCGAGAGATAAGATCTGGATGGTGGATTCGAAAGGTCTGATAGTGAAAGACCGACCCGAGGGCGGTGTGACGGGCAATAAAGTGCGTTTTGCCAAAGCTCACGCACCAATCAAGACCTTAGAGGAAGTTGTCAAGACGATTAAACCTTCAGTTATTATTGGTGAGTATTTATATCAATTTAATTTGTTTTTCTGCTGTTATTGGAAGAAGTGTACATTGCCCGAGAGACTCACTTCAAAGTTGAAGATATTAAACATTTGTGTTTGGTTTACTCTTAATACCAATGTCCGGGAATATCACAGAAGCGATTTATATTTATAATGTGTTCCGGACTTTTGGAAACTGAAGACTTTTATATGCGGCGAAAAAGTATTATCACAGACAGCGCAGTGCTGGTGTCATCTTCACTATTTTTACTTTAAATAATTACATGAGGTGGTAAGATCAATTAGATTACCCTTGTGGGGTCTCGTCCAAACGATCCTACTTTCATCCATAGCCTTTAAACGGAGTACCGGGTACAAAGATTTTGTACCAAATTTCGATGTTATTAAAAAGTATGTATAGCATTAAGAAGCTATATAGTCCCCTTCCTTGTCTCATTAGAAATCATCTTCATTTCAATTCAATTATTGTATAAGAATGTATAATGTATAATGAATAAGAATGTATAAGAAGTATATGAGATAGTATAGAAGTATATAGAAGTAGTATAGATAGTATAGAAGTAAGAAGTATATGAGTATATGAGTATACGTATTTGTCTGCTGCGCGTGTAAGCATTATCTCATAATTGCCGTTTCTACACAATATCGATTCGATTTTTATTTCGTTGTGTTGCAAAGAAAAGAGATGCAGGTTTTCGCCAACACATTATGCTCTTAAAATTTGAAAACATGAACTGAACTCAGAGCAATATTGACTGCGCGAACGACTGTCATCTCGAACGCCTGCCCCTTTCTCCTGCCCTCTTTATAGCATTAGGAAACAATAACGCATACTTCTCACGCTTCACAGAACCAACCATGACTTAAAATTCCATTTGGATCATTGTTTTATTCCATTACTAAAATAAAAAAGCTACAGTTTACGCCAATACAGAAAATTGATGAAATATGACTTGGTAAATTTGTTGCTTGATATATCACGCCAACGAATTGTGAAGCGAGGGGTTAACAACTCCTGAAATCTGGTATACACTTTTCATAAAATCTTCCTAAAATCCCTTGAAATCTTCTTGAAATCCCATAAAATCTCCTTGAAATCTGAAATCAGAGGTACACCAAATCTACTTGTGTACCCCTCGTTGCAAAGTATGTGTTTTTATGTGATATAACTAAGTGTGTATTACAGTATTACACGATTTCATAACATTACGTAGAGCGTGAATCGAAAGTAAAAGTCTGTTTCTGTTCGACTGATACCTGTTAAATTCTATGCAATACCACAAGGTTGACTGGTTTTGCAGTTAAAAAAGGTATCTTTTACGATTTTGTTCAAGCTGAATATAGCCTACACTTGCGGTCACATACATTGCACGATCGAGCATATACTGACATTGTACGCACTAAAATTACTAGCAAGCATAGGCTCACACAATATGGTCTATTCACAAATTTGCAGTAAAATATGATGGATTCCATCTGAATTTTAATTACGAAAACACATTTCATATGGTCATGAGTGTATACATCATTTGTCCATTTTTAATGTTTACATCGCACATTTGTTTACTTTGCAATTAATAATCAACCCTGGATTGTCCTGAATATATGAAACCATAGAAACCTAAACATATAGACCATTATATTTTCGCCATTACCGTACCATGATCCTTTGCGCGCGCATTAGACTATAGCCGCCATTAATGAGGTGTAGATATTGTCAATAAACGTCAGTTGGTTGACAAAGCCAATATGGCGGCGCCCATGAATGTGCGCGTATAATCCCCTATATCACAGACTGTGATATAAGTTTTCAGTGGCTGCGCTTGCCCAGAAATCTTTCCGCGGTAAAATATTTTGAAAAAAACCATAGCCTCCTCCAATAACACCAAGATATGTATACACTCAACATTATTATAGGCATACATAGATTAGTGGATGAGCGAAGACTCAATTTCACCATACTCGAAAAAAAGTGCTTTTTTTCGCGCTCCACAGGTTGAACGAAAATTCAAAATCAGTTGGAACTTGGCATACACAAGTGTCCTTATCTAATTCGATACTGTATAGTTTTGAGGCGCAATCGGTTGAACCAGTTCTGAGAAAACTAATTTCAAAATTTTCAAAAATCTCATGAGAATAACCCAGAGGAAAAATTATTGAAAAATATTTCCTTCGAGAGAATTAGAATTCTCATGTAATTTCAATATAATAATTATACACATTATTCCGAACTTTCAGTCAAATCAGATCAGCCATTTTGATGTAAGAAAATCTATAATCTAATTTTTTTTAATCACTCAAAGCTATTCAGCAACCAATTAAATCCAAGCAACAGGTGTCATCAATTAATTGGAAACGATTAAAACGAAGCCTTCTTTATTATCATAGAAATTAATTAGGAAATGGGATGGCAGTGACGTAATTGTTTGGATCTCAAGGTGGATATATATATATATATATATATATATATATATATATATATATATATATATATATATATATATATATATATATATATATATATAACCAATCCAAAGATATGTTGATATATTCTTATAGCTCATCCATCAACGCGGCAACACATAACGCGTTTCCCTAGTATTTTAAATGGAAGAAAGTGTGAATGGAAGTTTTACAGTATATTGACGTTGTAATCGACATACTGGTACTGGTTTGATTGATCGGCAATTTTTATTTGATTGTTATCAATTTTTTACATAAACAATAAATACACTTAACAGTAAAAAAAATCCACAAAGTCTACAAGGAAGTCTTCATTGTGGGAAAAAAAGAATATTATGATCTGTGGGCCTACATTTTTAATTTTTCAATTTTTATATTGATTCGTATAATAAAGCGACTAAGAAAATGTAAATCTAATTGAGTGGCAACTAAGAATGGAAAAATAATAAATATGATTTATAGGCCTACAATGAACTATTAGGCCTATTGACGATATAATGAACCAGAATATAGGCCTACTGATTAAGATATATCACAAAAGATACAGAGTGCGAGTACAAAAAATAAATAAGTGATCTTCCAATATCATAATATTGTGAATATGAAAAATGAACACAGACATGAGAAATAACAAATTACAAAATGAATTACAGTGAAAACAAAATTTAATTCACCATTTTCATGTATAATTTATCATCTGAGATTGAAGTGACGTGAATCTCTAAGCCGGGGCACTGCCCAAAATGCCCCAGTGAACGCACCGCCACTGATCACAGTATATATTTTTATAGGATTTGAAAAATTATCTTATACCCCCCTCCCCCCTTCCTCCGCTCACCGCAGTCTCATCGGTATCTTCTATATAATATATACATATAGGTCTAGTTGGTATATCACGCTGAGCACACTTAGAGCATAAGATTACATAACGTAATCAGAATCTAGAGCAGATTGTCATTCACTAATGACACTTTATTGCTTCTTAATTGCTTATTGCTAACAGGGCAATTAATAATTATGTATACACATATGAGTTATGACTATTATCGATTGTATGGATTCACATATCATATGTAGGACCTATCAAACCTTATAATAAAATCCCATATCAGTTTTTTGTTCATAACTTTTGAATGGTATGAGATATCAAAACTCGAATGCAGGGAAAGACAGATATTTTTAATACCTTCAAGATGGTAAAAGTAAAAACCATTTGACGTATATCACATAATTTTCACCTATACAGCTATAGAAGAGACACATTTTCTATTTTTATACCTGTGACAGTGGAATCCGAGGTTGATAATGTATGATCAATGAAGTTCAGGTTCACATCATATGTGAATGAAATTGTGTGAATTAATAATTACAATGTGAATGGTGAAATGTGACAATGTGACAATGTGACAAAAATCCACCAAAGGTATACTTTCTTGGTGTTCTTTAGTCTGCACACTCTGATGCGACAATGTGAGATGTGATCGTGGCCAAGATATTCAATTGTTCTTGGTCAATAAAAATTAATTAAATTTATATCATCACTTTTGTTGTTGACAACACACCAGTTGTATCACTTTAAAAAATAGTCATTTTTTTTAGTTCAAGATGAATAACTACAAAATGGCCTCATACATTAGCATGGTGTAGGCATTTATTAAATGTCCATAATAATTTGTCTAATTAACATAACCCGTGAATCCTTGATCTACTTATGACAGTGCATTATTGAATAATTCCTCCCACGCATTGACACTAGAAGGAGTGAGGGTGAGAGGGGCTCTGCAGCTAAATTGTGAAATCATTTTTTTTTCAATCGCATATTTGAGTTTAGGTAGTCTGTGTAGTCACAGTCAGTAAATTCCATTTTACCTGTATGCTAAAAAATTACTGAAAACTACTGCATAATATGATTGTGCGTAATACCTTAGTTAATAGCTATGTTGGATGCGCGAAGCGAATAGACCTACCGCCTACTCAGTTTCACCGTTATCGAAAAAAACGAACGATATATATATTTTTTTTATGCTCCACAGTTCAAACGAGAGCACAAATTTTGTTGAAGCTTGGATCACACGTATATGTGTCATCATAATCGATCCTGTATATTATTGAGGCGTAATCGGTTGCACCACTTTTGAGGAAACACTTCGAAATTTTCAAAATCACACGGAGGTGAAAATTAGAAAAAAAAAAAATTCATCAGAACAAATTAAAATTTTCATCAAATTTGAACATAAAAATGGAACACTCGATTCCAAAACCTTACATAAATGAGATCAGACGTTTATAGAAAATATCATAATGTAGTTTTCTCAGACCAATTGAAAAGCTATTAAGACGGTCAAAAGGCATTCCCCTCCTCCAATTCGACCACTGAAGAGTAACTAGGTGTGACAAAATTATTCAACAATGGCGAACCTTGAATACCGGCATCGAAAAAAGAAATGAAACAGCGACATTGTCCTCCAAAATATCGTTTGTTTATGTATCCTATTTGATGTTTGCCAGCCTGGCATAAAATGCCCAGTGAGTTAAAATATATTCCTGGAAATAAATTGATATCTTGTTATAGGTGGGACTAATTAACCAGTCCAATTATCTGTTAGATAACGTAGAACTTACTAAGTAGCATGTTGAATGCTCTTACTCAATTGCATTTTTAATTTTCGTGATAATAAAAATACTAGGAAATTGAAAGCAGTATATCGAGTTTAGTTATGCATCGTTAGTCGTTAATATTCAAGATGATTCATTATAATTGTGTTAGTGGGATTAATTTAATATTCAATGGACTGTGGCAATGCAAGTTCAGCGAGTTCAAGGTTAATGTAAATCAAATTCATAATCGATGATGAATAATGTTGCTTGTGAGTTGTGGTCGAGATGCATTGAGGGTTGCGTTGGTTTGCCGCCGGGGTAAACGCAACCCTCAATGCATCTTGGTTGTGCCATTGATTGAGAGGAGATTCTTGGAATGGGGCAGTCAAACATTTTTTGGATTACGATTTTGGATCATCTGCTGGTTTTTAGTTTGAACTCTTTGATGATCATCGATGGTGTTTTAAATATATTCAATTCTTATATTATTGCATAATAAATTGTGTTTACTTTTTTATGCCACTTCATTTATTTGTATGATTCGATTTTTTACTAATGTTCCCCATAATTTAGCGTTTGCTATTGTGATTTTTTCACTCGAAGGATTATGAGTATTTTTTGTGATATTTTGTTCAACTTGATTTTTATTTTTTTTACTCTTACCTTGGATTCCATATAGTGTATTTTTCATTTTTTATTTTCTCTCTTTCCTTCAATTGTGTTTTGTTTGTAGGCAAACAATTCTTACATTTTGCATACATTTCAAATATTATTTTGCATTAAATATTTTATTTTAATGATTAACTTACTGGAGAATTTGTTTCTTCAATTTAGTTTTGTATAGAGTTCTTGATTATTTCAAATTTCTTAAACACAGTGCCACAGTGACATAAACACAGTTTATGTCATAATTTCATGGTGGATTCAGAAATAAAATTACCTAGTTATTAATTTTTTCTTATCCATTTGAACTAATTTTGCCAAAGAGTCAAAATCCTCGGGTTGAATTTATGTGCACTCAATGTATTGCAGTACATGCTCAAAAAAACTTGAATGCATTTCTCATTGATCAAATTTGTAGATGACTTTGCAATGTTAGTCATACGTCCCTACCATACTAAATTTCATTTTACGATTTTAAGAGTCCATAAGAGTCGATATATTGGAATATCAGTTTTTTGTGATGATTTTTAAACAGTGTGAGATATCAAAATTCTAATATAGAGGAAATACAGATAATTTCAATACCTTCAAGACGGGATAAAACCCTAATATTCATTCATTCATTCGATATTAGTAACAACAATCCATCTCAAGTCGCATAATTGGCACTGCCGCAAATATGGTTAAAAAATTTGTTGTTTTTTACATGTGACAGTTATGCGATATGAGAAAAATAGTTATTACTAATACCATTTTCGTTGAAAGAACTACTTCAGTTTCTGAAGTGGTGCCATAGCTAACTGAACTCGGAAAAAAATCTAATAATTTTATTTCAATTTTTTTCCTTCAATTTTTGTACCATTGACCTAAGCCTAGGGAGCAAGTCAAGATTTTATTTGTGCACTATTTTTTAGAACATAATGTTCACAGCCTGTCCCTTGATTACTGAATATATTGTGTATTCCAGGTGCTGCTGCAGTTGGTGGTGTGTTCAATGCTCAGATCTTAGGAGACATGGCTTCTTTCAATAAACGACCAATCATATTCGCTCTCAGCAACCCCACAACAAAAGCCGAGTGCACAGCTGAGGAGGCATACACACACACTGATGTAAGTCAGTGAACAAATAATGTGCATACATTTTAGGCTTGAGTAGTTTTAATCCACCTAAAACGTATGATATTTTTATCAGATTTTTCAACTTCAACAATAGGCTTGAAATGGCATGAAAATATCCAATCATTCAAAATGTGCTGAATCTATCAACATGAAAAACTGCTTTCATTTATAAAATATAGAATATGTTCCTTCTCCAACTTACCATCCTTCCATTTTGATATAATTTTCATAATTATTTTAGGTCCGGTATTACCAAGTCCAGTTAGTATTTATCGGAGAGTTGGTGAGAACAAATACCATAGGTAACCATGGTGATACCAAGTTTGAACTGTCAGATAAAGGTTAACTAGGGTTGGTAATACCGGGCCTTAGCTACATAATAATATAAAGAATTAGAATTAGAATGTCTTTGTTTTTCATGTACATAACAAACATCATAATAATCGAAAAGGGCGAAGTTCGATCACATGATCGTTCTTCCACCTAACCTTTACATATGATAAGAAAGAAATGAAATAAAATTATACTATAATTTAGTTGGATATAATGTAAAGTAGATAATATTGTTACGATTAAGGTATATTGAATAATTTGACATAACTAGAACTGGTTCCGTTCAATACCTTCATGACCAGAAACTTTGATACTGACTTGAATTAATATTGGTACCCTTATTTTTTGCAATTGGAATCGTAACGGAAAAAAAATGCTCTGGCCCCTGGATTGATGTATACTGCAACCCATATTTTTCAAATGGTGAAATTGTGTAATGGATCACAAATTTGTTCCACAAATATTAATCCTAATTTTCTTCCCTGCTAATTAGGCATAATCTATTGAAAAGTCAAAATAATCATTCATCACATCTAACTAATAATATTGTTATTTTCACTTCTCAGGGCCAGTGTGTATTTGCAAGTGGTTCTCCATTTCTTCCCGTCACATACAAGGGAAAGACATATCATCCTGGACAAGGCAATAATTCATACATTTTCCCCGGAGTGGCATTAGGTGTGATCTGTGCTGGTATTCGTCCCGTCTCGGACGAAATATTCCTGCTCGCTGCTCAGGTATATGCTACGTCACTATTAGAAATAAATACCCTTAACCTTAGTACACCAACTGGATTGGCTCAAATAGCCTGAAATTGGTCGTATGAGTGTGTGTGTGTACCTGACGCCAATTTGATCGTTGTTGACTAGAGTTGAGGTGGTGCTTGGAAAACTCCATCCCAATCGGCTGCCAAAAACGTATACAACTAATAGAATGCAGTATATGTGTGAAGTCACATTTGTCTTCTCTGACCATTTAATTACCTATTTCTTATAACTTATTTATGGTAATTCAATTTACCGCTTGAAATTGACATTTACTGAGTTGTAGTCGATTAGCGTTGGATAGCGATACGTGCGAGTATTCACAAGTCGCCAACCTAATTTGGTTGGCCATATCAGTTGGCAATTGTGACAACTCGAATCGTCCATGTGTACCATGCTTCAGGTTGGCCTACCATGAACTTACGATTAGTTTGAATATTTTAGTTGCCATACTTAAAAAAATACTGATAAGTGACAAGTGCTGGACGAACTCTACCTTTTCATGTTTCACTTAGAAAAACTGCCAGATTTAGTTTAGTTTCCAATGTTCAAATTTGAATTCAGGTTTGTGTACTCTATTCTGCTGGCATGTGAATGAAAAGTTTGTTTGCGCGCAACCGATTGGCAGTGTCGAAGCTTAGAAAGTGGAAATGTAGCGCTGTACAACTTTGATTATTGTGAGAATAATATTTCATAAAATGAATTGTTGGGCTCATTTATTTTAATTCATGCTTAGGGACTCATTGATCGGAAAGTTTTCTACCAACAACGTTTTGTTAGTAAGCAATTGTGAATAAATATCAAAATAATACAAGCCTTTATGAGAGACACTTATCAGAAGTAGATGATGTGAAAATTGTACTAAGCCCTCTGTAGATCTATTAAAATAGTACATTTTTTATAAGAAGATACATACCGGTAGTTAATTTTTTATATGGGTGGGGGGGAGGGGAATGATCTGAATTGAACTTTTTATTCGGCATCCCTTTCCAATTAGTAATTAAACACTGAAATTACCAGTACATGCAAATCCTTTTGTATTGACCAGAATTCATAATGCCTGTATCACATATTGACCTTGTTGTTTTTTCAACTCTACAGGTGCTAGCTGAATTGGTAACCGATGACGATTTGGAGAGTGGCAGTCTTTACCCACCTTTAGCAGATATTCAAAAGTGTTCACTGAGAATAGCAACAAAAGTTGCAGAATATGCATATGAAAAGGGTGAGTCAAACTATGCTATAATATTATATATTAGGGTTGCCACTTAATGTCAAAAAATGACAATGGTTAATCAAGCTGTTTCAAATCTAATTTATTTGTATGCATTGTAACTTGAATAGTAGAGCTACAGTTTTTATGCAACTGTGCATGATGCAAACTAAGATAATGAAACAAATCATCACCCGTCATTCTAACTCGAGAGTTGCTAGTTGCTATGTCCTCCAATTACTGTATTTACCAGACTCTAACTGCTATCAATCCATCTATTCATGGATCTAATCAGCTTAGGAGGTATTCATCTTCTAGATCTAATCAAGTTGTATCAAGAATGAAGCAAGTACAAAGAGTGCAACATAATTACTAAAAGTATTCATGTTGAATACTTTTACTGCTGTGATGCCTTCTTGCATTCTCACTTTTAGTACAGTGAAGTTTTGCCAATTTATTTAGAATAGAATAGAATAGAAGCGTCTTTATTTGTTTGCATATAATACAACAAAAGGGCGAGGTTCGGTCAATGCACCGTTCTTCCACATAACCTTAACATTAACAGTAAGTAATTAAAATTAAAAACTAATTAATATTGATTCTTGAAAATAGTTGAAATAATATCCTACATTGAACATTTTAGTTGACTAACACTTTTTCAGATATTAGAGATATCGGTATCATCTCTTAGATCACATTTAGTAATGAGTAATGACAGTATTCTATTTTCTTGTTTCAGGAATGGCTTCAACGTGTCCCGAGCCAATAGATAAAGAAGCGTTCATAAAAGCTCAATTGTACGATTATAACTATACATCAGCATTGCCAGTATCATATGCATGGCCAAAACTTTAATTCTGTAGCATATTTTATGGCCAACAAATGGACACATGTTGAGAACAACAATAAACATGTGGACCTACACATTTTCCCTATGAAATTATTGAAGAAGGTCGGAACTTGATTGTAGTTTGGAAACTGAATGCTACAAAAAAATGTTATTAATATTTTATACATATGTATAGGGAATTGTTTTTAGTAGAGCTTTTTTATCATATTATTTTATGGATTGTAAATTCGCCATAATTAGTTTTGTTCCTCACATTTTTAATTAAATTACATTATTTCAGTATTCGTAATATTGTAGAAATACAATTTAATTAGAACCTAGACCTATAAAATAATAGAGAAATTTGGTGAATGCACTGTATTATTAATCAATCACTAATAATTTATAAATAAAAAACTTGAATATTAAATGACAAATAACAATCCTTCATTATTTACACCAGGTTGCGTAAATCCTTGACCTATCATCTGGCTAAATACTAAATATAGTACGCAATTTAGTGACTATAGTCATACCAGAACTTTCTTCATCATAAGGCACATTTAATTATTATTCACGAGCGAGAATGTTTCAGAGCCGAATCGTTCGGGTAGTCAATAACGTGCCGAGTCTGGTATTTTATCAAAATTATCTATTAGCATATAAACCTAACTTTTTTATTCAGCAGTAAAATGGAACAAAAATATGAGGTCTGAGAATTAGGTTGCAGTCATAGTCTATTAATTCTGAAGCCAGCAGGCGTTTTAAGATGAACTCGAAAGTTTGTGAGATGAATCGCGCTCCAAAATCAGTATTTTGGTATACTACAAGAATGCTACAAGTATTCTATCTACATGACGTATAAGCATTAAGCAAGCATTTTGTGTAGAAAAATGACTGTTGAATGTTTCATTTTGATATTTTAGTTACCTTAGGTTAGAAAATTTAAATTACAAATCCAGTGGCTCGGTTGAATATGTTGATGCTCTCAATGTTTTTAGTTTCGAATGTCGGAATGTCGGAGCTACTCGGGGTAGGGACTGTTGGACAGTTAATGTTCTCACAGGGTGGGAAGATTCCCCATCACACCTAACGGAACTATCGGTACAGGCTAACCGAACTATCAAAATATAACAATATTTTTCAAATAGTTGATAGCATTCCAATTCAGATATATTGATTATATATTTATTTGATGGAGTCCACCGACACACAGCGATCTAAGATCTATTGGCATCGGATGAATGATTAATGAGAAGATGCGCTGATAGTTCATGAGGTAATAAGAGCGTTCATGGGAAGAAAGTAGTTATGGCCTATATTGTAGGAACCATCCTGCCATTCACCTAGGTTAGAGAGGGCAACCACGAGAAACCTTAGTGGGCCAATGGCAGGGATCGAACCGAGGCCTGATCTGCCCTCATAACCAGGTCTTATGAAGCAAGCACATTATCACTGCGCTACCAGTGCCAGTTCAGATGTTTCAATTTACTCTCGAAATAAATTCCTGTCCTTGGTTTGAAAATTTGTAACGCTATAGATGATTGTTACCAGTACCTTTGAATGTACCAAAAAAAAAAAACACATGACAATTATTTTGTTTATTATACTGTGTTTAGCTAACATTCATCCAATACAGTAATTACTAATTAGTTTATTATTACTGCTTGGTATTACCAAGTCCAGTTAGCAATTATCCAAGAGTTTGTGAAAACAAATAGCATGGGTAGGCCTAATCATGGTTCAATAACAACTTCAAACTGCCAGTTAGAGCTATTCCCCTATGGGTAATTCTGGCACTAAGGCAATTTTTGGTAGATGTTTTATGAATAATAAGGGTGCAAGAAACAGCGATTTAGTCAAGTTTCAACGTATACCGGTATGGGGTATGCGTACTGGTCGAAGTTTACTCGGCCTAGGCTCATCAGGTCGGTACAATCATATCATTATTGCCAGGTTTCTTCAATTTTACAATTTTACTGTTCAACTATTTGAAAATAACTATAGATTGTCATATTTTTACTTCAGAGTAAGGTATGAACTGTTAAATGACTGAACAAGAATCAAGTTGGAAAATTTTGTAATCAATTAATCATCTGTTGAACATCTTTATATACATTGTTTTACAATACATAGGGCCTATCTACTATCTAGATTACACGGCATATAGGTAAGCCACAAGAACAAAAATCAACAAAAATTAGTCCAGACGACCCTAGACTATTTTTAGTACTGTATTTTACATATGGTAGATCATTTATAAAGCCTAGACCCCAACTGCTGAATACAGAACATACATAAACATGAATATACAAATCTCGATCTGATTTCACAATTCAATTCTCAATTGGTTTTTTACAGTTCAACAATATTTCCAATATTGCCCTTAATACGTTTAGCCACCTGTAATGCTTGCATGTATACATGTTTCACATTCACTGTTGTCATTGAAATAATGTGCCTAAGCCTACGCACATTACATACCATTTACAAATTAAACACTGGCTCATTCAACACACTAGAATTAGTCATCTAAAGTAATGTAGTTTGAAATGTTGAGTTTGTATAAAATTAAAATATAAAGAATTCATTTTCGAGTTTTCATTTATTTCAATTGATTCCCAAATGAATACATTCTAATTACCTACCTCGTTTGATATGGAGAACACAAATTTAATTAAATGGTAACTCTACAGTAATGAATTGTAAGTCCAATGTACAATGACAGTTGTACATGAGGGTTGCCACAAACGTATATTTTGTAACAAATTACCCGAAATACATTTCTAAATTCTGTGCTGCATTGTTTTTTCTCTTTCCATTGAACGAATAATGTTAACAGAGAAACAACAACAACAAATAACAGAGTCAACTGATACTCAACCCAAACAAGAAACGAATGGTATATACAGTACATGTATTATGCGGCAGGTGTGGTTCTTTTGATACTGCTGAACAATCCTACCAACAGCTTGATTACCTGGGGGTCCATGTACTTCTTTCAACCACTACAATGTTTTGATACCAGTAGTGCAATTGCAGTTACACCAAAACATAAGTAAACTTTTATGACAGATACAAAAATATAATTACTCAAGGGTGAAAAAATGATGAAAAACAAAGTACGTACAGTGAAACCTCTATGCATCGTTCCCAGATCCATCGTATTCCAGCTTGTATCTTTAATTTTTTCTCACCCCATTCCTATATAATCAATTGTTGAATTTTCCTGGATGGATTGTTTTCTTCCATGGATGGTTTCATTTTCCTGGTCCCTTGAAAAACGATGGATAGATGTTTCACTGCATCTAACATAATTAAATTTACACCTACTCTACATAGAAAAAGACGTGACTTTCTTTGCATACCAATAATAAATATCAGAACATATCCCTTACACGTCTGCAACATTGGAATTTAGTGGTAGACTAATAGAAGTAGATTAAGTGATGAATGGCAAAAAAATATGAGGCCTACTTGATTTGGGTAAGATCAAAATTAGTGATGCCTTCAGGCTTCAGGTACTTGGGTCAGCTCTGGGTAATTTATTAGTTGGGTATTACAGTATTCTGTTACCCAGATCTGTTAGAGCTGTTTTGACAAGCATTATGGTTGTTCTTACATTTTTAGGATTGAGCATAAATGAATTTGTAAATAATTTCCCTACCGCCACCTGCTCTTCTGAACAATCGTCATATACTGTATATCTCATAGAAGACAATTTATGAGATTGTTGGGGGATGTACCTACACATCCAACCGTTATGACTAATGAATAGGGCGCACAGTCAATTGAATTCTCATCAATATAATCAATGCATAAACTTTTACCAACTATGAACTAATTAGTAGGAAGATGATCCTTTCCAACAAAGGGGGGGTACTGCAATTGAATAAACAAAATATAATGGGCAAACAAACAACAGAAGAATGGTGTCGCAAGTAGACCTGCTGAACGATATTTCAACACCTTATAAGACACAATTTCATCATTTTACACGTTTTAAAAATGTCCTCGTTTTAAACACTTGAAATTTATTTTCATTTGAATTTTAAATTAATTGCTAATGATTAGGCCTATAATAATTTAATAACTCATTTTTACTTCCAGTGATAACTTCAAATTTATAGTAAACAGAGCCTTCCTGACGTCTCATTGTCAAGATGAACAGCAATCATAAATAAATGATTTGCTTCCAACTGAACTACAATCTATTTAGGCCTACCTTATCTGCGTCGATTTGTTGAAGAATAATATCTCAAATTTAATGCCGTCATAATGCAAATATTTCGATATACCGGTATTTATTCAGCAAACTTTATTTAAAAATCAAGATTTTATCAAAATAAAGAGTTTTATGAATCACTTTTTTTTCGAAATTATCCCAGTGAACTAGGCGGGTACCCAGTTACCACTTGGTTATCCTGAAGGCATCACTAGTCAAAATACAGAAAAAAATATTCAGCTTCTCGTGTAATGATCGGATTGAATACGCAAATGAAAAATATTCTTGTCCTTACTGTCAGACTAATATTTCATGTATCAATAGTTGACCTACAGTCACGTATCCATCGACAAGGGCGTAGATAGACCAACAGTCTCAACCTGCAATACCAACCTTACGAGGCACTCTCTACAGATTCTATTTGAAATGACTCAACATTATCTCTTATGTATATTAAAGCACGCTCCACCATTACTGTAGATTCCCACTTTGGACTGTATGGAAAATCTTCTACTTTTTGGCTAAAAGTCTTGCCAGAAGTAGCATGGTATACCGATCGAAAGGTGAATGTTGGTTTTTCTATTGGAAACTTGGGTGGAACTGCTACATCTAGCTTGAAGTAAAAACCTTTTACCTCCAATAAAAAGAAACAGTATAGGAATGAAATTGAATCATACTCAAGGAGACTTCTGCCCAATTTATAAATAAGAGCCGCAACATACTCCTTTCTTTTCTCAAAACATTTTACCACCATCTGTACTTTTTCATTCAAATTACCAACTATTTCTGGAACATAGTACAAAAGACAGTCAGACACGGTGAAAGTTGGGAGGTAAATAGCATTACTTTTACCCAATACTTGTTCAACGTTTGGAGATAAAATCAGTTCTGGAGAGATCCGCGTAACTTCACCGTTATTGAACGTTACACGAAGCATTGCACTGTTTTTTCCATAATTGTCCACTACTGATAAGCCTGGTGGCAAACCACTAAAGTCCACGTCGAGACTAATCAAGAAGTTGATGCCAGATCCAGTGGTACGAGTTTTCTTCAATGTACTGCCTCCTCCAATCAGTACTTCAATATCATCTTCACTCAGCTTCACCTCACCAGTCAATAGAGAGTACTCCAGTTTTAGACGTTCATGTTCGTTTAGCATGAGAACCTTAAAATATGAAACAACCAATTTGAAAAGGCTAACAATGATGACCACCAATTGAGGCAGAGTAGAGCCATACATTTCTTTGACTTTGACGTTCAACCAAATGGATTTTGAACAGAAACTTCCAACATTTATGGTAACATAAAGTATAAACTTCACTAAACATTAGGTAGCCCTCTTTTGTGAAAATGCAATTAAAATGCTTAAAGAACTGCATAGGAAGATGAATATTGAACCAAATAATTCGTATCGCAGTAATACACAAATCGCGTTGGGCAGTTCAATTGAGTCAGTTCACGAAACTGATTGTGAACAGGGGAGTTAGTAACAATTTCAACATGGTCTACTGAAAGTTGTCTATAAACATACCTAAATAACAGCTAGGCCTACACATCCAAGAAGCTCGTTTTTTTATTTACATTTTTAGGATTCACTTTGAATAAAGCTTTGTTTACTGACTCGCGTTGGACGCGTCGAGCGACGGGCAAAACGCGTGTTGCTCCCCGCACGTATCGTTTACTGACTCGCGCAGTCGCGCCCATTGACTGGTTACTGAATGTCAGTTAATGCAAGATGGATGCTATTGATTTGTATAATTGCCAAGTGAAGCAATATTATTATTATATTATATGATTATGAAAATGGAATAAATTGAATTAAATAACGTATCCTGTCCTGTCCACCACGACAACAAAATCCAAAGACAACGATGAGGTTAGAATACGTCCAATCTTCACGAAAGTCCCGTAAAATTCGCAGCACTGATGGTTGAACAGAGTGCATTGTGGGAGAGTAACGCGCGCGATCAGACGCGACCGAGCGAAAATGTTGGACCAAGTTCAAATTGAAAGCGACACGCGAAGGCCTACGCGCCGTGTTGCCTGTCGCGAGCTACTAGCGCTGTGATTGGTGCCGCTCGTCGCGTGTCGCGCCCAACGCGAGTCAGTAAACGATACTTAAAGCACAGTAGGCCATATTACCAAGAGAGCCAAATCATAATGAACGACAAAAAGAGAGCAGTATAACACCCAATTGGCGGAGGGGAGAATGGGGACCATCCTGGCTAATCCCCCGTGGTGTAGCAGGGATGGGAGGGAGTTCACCAGGTAGTCAAAACTAAAAAAACATGGTAAATAATGTTCATTACTGAACACACTTAATCTTGATGCTAGTAATTGTAATGAGGTAAGATACAACAGCAATGACAATGGGCCTACCTACTAGGGATAACATCGATTCTATAAATTCAGAATCGATTCTATACTTCCCAGAATCGATCAGGAATCGATTTTTTTTCAAATTTGAAAAAAAAAAAAAAATGTCTGTGTACATTTACATGTTTAAATATTCCCGCGCTGTTTTCATGTAGCTAAAACTGTTGCACATCGTGTTATATCAACTGTACCGCTCTGTCGAAGTGGCGCCTTCAAGGTCATGAACGAAGCTTTCTCCCCTCCATGATACACACACACACATTCTTCCCCACTACGCTGAACCACGCCCTTTGTCGTGTAAATGATCCAATGGCGTTTGTCTCATTACAAAAACTCTCGACCGGACTTGGTGGGAGGGGAAGGTAAAAGATGGGAGGTGCTACAAAGAACATGTGCGAGCGATGGTACACGTGCGTCAGTCGACGTAAATGCTACAAATGTGTACAGTTTCGATCAAAAAAAAAAATAGCAAAAAATCGATTCTCGATTTTTAGAATCGTTTGGCACTAAAATCGATTCTGAATCGATTCTCGATTGATCGATGTTATCCCTACTACCTACGCTTACTCCATTTTACATCGAGCGTACCGGTGCATCAGTGGTGATCAGGTCTATTTCAGTCTATTATTTTATTTTTAATAGGCCAATTGGGTTTTAACGGCGCACTATACTGATGTCTACAATCTATTGGCGTCGGTGGATGATGAATGAGATGATGGGATGATGAGATGAAAGGTTATTTTATTAGGTGTTTTGGATGGTGGGAAGGAGTCGGTCGTGGCCTGTTGTTAAGGAACCATCCCAGTATCAACCTGAACGACAGAGGGACACCACGAAAAACCCCTGTCAGGATGGTCGTCCATGGCGGAAATCAAACCCTGGTCTCCCGAATGACGGTTCAGTGTGTTACCACTCGTCCACGCGTCTCACTCAGTCTATTCTATTCCAGTCTATTAGGATAGTTCTTACTGATGATTTTATTCACGAGAAAAGGAGTGAACCACCCGTACACTAGTGGCGTGCCATGGAGGAGTGGTGGGGTCGATCAGAACCACCAACCATAGATGAATATGACAATGAAATGTAAAATATTGAAAAAGCTGAATCTGAGAAGATCTTACCTGATATTTTTTGTACATTACAAACAGTTCTTTGATGACATTCAAAAGAGCTTTGTCATCTTGGTAGTTCCACTGAGCTAGACTTGGCACCTCATTGTCTATTTCTTCTTGATCCGGGTCGGATAAAAAGTCATCATTGAAACTGAAGTCAGGAGCAAAATGGGGTTTTGACGTGCAGAAGACAACGCTCCACTTAATGGTATGCCCTGCATAGGGAAGTAGTATTTTGAATCGATCACCACATGAAGACTGATCAGAAGGCGCTCTGGCCAAACCTGTTTGAACGTCAGCAATTTCTACAACTCCGGAACATAGACCTGAAAATAGACCAATCTTGAAATAAACAAATATTAGTTCTAGAAGTTACTAATTTTATAACTTTTGGTCCATAGAATACATCAGCCACCTCCGTGGCAAAGTCAACTATCGCTAGCGGTACCATTGAATTTGGCACCGTACAAAATCAATGGCGGTACAAACTGGTCAGGTTGGGCGTAGGTTCGAGTCCCGCATATGACATGGGTTTCTGTAAACGTTCTTTCACATCATTACTTCATCGTTCCATCACCACCCGGTCATTCATATCCCCATATAACCTAGCTGTTGGTGGGGTCGTTGAACAGCATTGAAAAAAAAGAATACCGTCGGCCCTACATCTCGAGTCCTATGCCAACAAAGCATAGGCTAGTAATCAGTTCTGCCTAGATTGTTTACTTCCTTTTAAGATGCCATCACTGTATTGCTAAAGAAAAAAAAGTTCATTCTAGACCTAGGCCCTAGAAGTTCTGATTAATTTAATTGAATGTTGAGGTTTAACATCGCATCAATGACGAAGTTATATTACGCCGGGTGAGTTCTTATACACTGGGAGTATAGAGATGCGTATTTTTAATGTAGAGATCAATACTCATCAGTTTAAACGAGTTTTAGTCGTAGTCCGAGTCTCAATTCTAACGCGTTTGAAACCATCTTGGTTCACAATTGAATCATGACTGCTTGAGACGTCCAACAGCGGTCAATAGATTCACTGTCTTCACAACCATTCTGCTGGAACTATTTTAGATTTGGTTTGATGCACCTGATTGGATCATTTTCAGCTCTCTCCATAAAAGTTCTAACAAAATGGATTCAAGTTGATTCTTAGGATAAGCTTGAGACCAAAACTAAAATAAGGACATTTATGAACCATAGGCCTAGAATCAATTTTCTATATATTCGAAAGAGAATTAGAACAAAGACCAGGACTACGACTAAAACAGTAATAAAATTGGGTGAACTGATCTTGGGCCTAAACTGTTAGACCTGAGAATAGCCCAGAAGCACCAGCCTCACCACTTACCACTTAGTACTTAGCACTTACCAATGTCACCTAAAAGTACTTGCTTGATGTATGGACGAAAGCTGGGGTGAAACTTGTCAATGATGTGTTCAGCTGCTTCCTTCATAGTGACACCTATTCCCTAAAGTGAGATATATGGATTGGAAGTTGAAGTAACGGTACCCACCTAGAAAAGATAATGAATTTTCTTACGGGCTGTTCGTCGCAGGTCATGAGGTTACTCACCATCCAAAAAGAGTAGAGGCATTCGAAGAGAGAGTTTCGAACAGAATATCATACAAACAGCTGTTTACACAGATTGGACTATTAATGGTTCTTTCCCTATAAAATATTTTACCGGCACATGTAGCTGAGTTGTTACTGGTAAACGCACTTGCTTCATGTGATCCGGGAGGTGAAGGGGCATATCGGATCTGGTTCAATCCTTGCCACCGCCCATCTTTACAGGGTTTTTTCGTGGTTTCCCTCTAGTCTAGGCCAGGATGGTCTCTGTAGGCCAGGATGGTTCCTACAATATAGGCCACACTGCTACCTTACCACTATCCTTCCCAATGCCTCAGAAACCTTCATCTTATCATCCCATCAATTCATCAATCATTCATTTGACGCCAATAGATCTTAGTTATCATTATAGTGCGTCGTTAAAACCCAATATATATATATATAAAATATTCAATCTAATTTTGTTTGAAAGTTGAATCTAATCTCAAAGTCTAATTTTGAACATTAGGCCTACAATGCATCAAACTAACAAGTAACAAGGACATAACTAACAACAACAAGGTCACCACATGCTGCATGAATAATATCTTCATCTGGTCCCACAGTCTGACTGTTCAGAAAGAGTGTATTTCGTGAGCTCGTTCCTGAAAATAGCCGACCCAGTTCGGAATAGAACCTTTTGTGAGGTCGTTCGTAGGAATTGACGTGGCAGCGCGGGTCGGCTACCAACCCGGTCGGGTCGGGTGAACTGCTGGCCTAACCTGGTCGGGGGGATCAACTTGAACGATAGTCGTTCGTAGGAATCATACGGTAGGGGGTCGTAGGGGGTCGTAGGGGTGTGGCCGCGCGTGTTGGCTATTCTCAAGACCCGAATGACGATTTATAGGAAAAGGCTTTAGGCCCTAGCATGTTCCTGGGAATGGACACTTGGAATATTCTGTCAATTCTCATTCAATGATGTACTCCTATGCCTTTGCAATTATGGGCCACTGAGTAGGCCTAGGCCTACATAAATACAGGCCTACTTAATCTATGGCTAGGCCACTACAAACTCGATGGGTAAGCTAGGCCTAGGCCTACTGACAATGCCTGTAACAATATGTACATAGCCTAGGCCGTTGAGTTTATAGGCCTAGGCCTAGTAGTTTAGTTATGAATGAATACATTTTAGAATAATTTTTACTGAACCCTAGGTCTGATTGAGCGAGTGAATCATGAGAATGGACAGCTTCACAAACTGACTTACCAGTAAAACCTAGAGCGAAGACAGACTGTACCTTATCTCGATTGCTAGGCCTAGGCTACGATAGACAAAAATTAGCACCCTAACCTAACTTAATTCTGTCTTACTCTTTTCGCCTTTTCGTCATTATGGCTTTGGCAAAAACTATATCCATGCAGCCAGTTCTTAAAGTTTGGTTCAATACAGAGTTCAATCTCTCATAAAATGATTCTATTATATGGTTCTATCATTGGTTCTATCTAGGGCCTAAGAGATTCTATGGTTCAACTCAAAGAAAAAAAAAATATACATATATCGGGAATAATAATGAATCGATATTAATATATAAAATACTGTATGAAAATACTATATCACACATGGTTCAAGTCAAGTTCAGCCAATATATATTTTGGGTCAAACCGTCCTATCGGTCCGGTCCTATGGTTCAAACAGATTCTATACAGATATTTTATATATATATATATATATATATATATATATATATATATATATATATATATATATATATATATATATATATATATATATATATATATATATATATATATTTATATATATATAGGCCTATATATATATATGTTTTAATAATAATATTATGAAATGATATAATATTATGAAATTTTAAAATTATAAAATAATAATGAAATAATATTATGCTTTAATAAATTCAAAGTTTTTTCCACACAAAAACATTTCGAAACCATGAATTTACTCATATATATATATATATATATATATATATATATATATATATATATATATATATATATATATATATATATATATATATATATATATATATATATATATATATATATATATATATATATATATATATATATATATATATATATATATATATATATATATATATACATATATATATATATATATATATATATATATATATATATATATATATATATATATATATACATATATATATATATATATATATATATATATTATATATATATATATATATATATATATATATATATATATATACATACATATATATAATATTATATATATTATATATATATATTATATATATATATTATATATATATATATATATATATATATATATATATATATATATATATATATATATATATATATACATACATATATATGATATTATATATATATATTATATATATATATATATATATATATATATATATATATATATATATATATATATATATATATATATATATATATATGTTTATATATATATATATATATATATATATATATATATATATATATATATATATATATATATATATATATATATATATATATATATATATATATATAAAAAAAATACTATATATATATATATATATATATATATATATTTATACATTTCTGACTTGTTCACGTGACTTTCACTTATCGGGACGGAAAATACTGTTGACTTGTATTACTATGAGTCAAGCTTAATTGACACTCTTTTCTCGATGAGCGAAGTGAAGACTCAATTTCGCCATACCCGAAAAAAAAGTGCCTGTTTTTTTTTTTTTTTTTTTCGTTCTCCACAGGTCAGACGAAAATTCTAAATTAGTTGAAACTTGGCACACACAAGTATCCTTATCCAATTCTATACTGTATAGTTTTGAGGCGCGATCGGTTGAACCACTTCTGAGAAAACTCATTCCAAAGTTTTCAAAAATCCCACTAGAATAACCCAGAGAAAAAATTCGTGAAAAATATTTCATCTGAGAGGATTCAATTCTTAGGGAATTTCAATCTGATAATGATACACATTATTCCGAACTTTCACTCAAATCGGATCAGCCGTTTCGATGTAAAAAAATAAATAATGTAATTTGTGTTAATTATTCAAAGCTATTAAGATACCTATTAAATCAAAGCAACAAGTGTCACCACTTTATTGTGAATGATTAAAACAAAGCCTCCTTTATTATCATATGAATTAATAATGGAAAATAAGATGGCAGTGATGTAATGGTTGGGATCTCAAGGTGTATATATATATATAATAACCAATCCAAAGATAAGTTGATATGTTCCAGCTCATCCATCAACGCAAAACACATTAAGCGTTTGCCTAGTTTTAAATAATACAGGTTCAGCAGAAACTCATTATAGTCCATTTTCAAGGGGACCAGACTTAAAAAGGATAAAAAAAGATAGTAATGTGAGAATCTTCTTTTTTTCAATTTTTCAAAATCTTATGAATTAAACTATCTAACGTGGAGGGCATAGGTAGAATTGAAAACTAAACTTATGAATATAATAAATGTATAAACGAGAAACTCATACACGAGGTCCTACTGTTACACTGTATATATGAATGTATATGTTATAGAAGAAGATTTACAGACCTTGCCATGAAGCAAATCTCTTCTTTCTTGATGATTGCCAACATATCAAAACCATTTATTCAGAAGGCCATGAAAATACATGTAAGTCATGAAGGCCATGTGCACAGTCATGGTCATATCAGTAAACTTCAATCATCTAGCTAATATTTTTATATATACCACAATTTAATTATAAAAAATAATTTTAGTTGAGCAATTTTTCTCTATATGATTTTCCTACTAACAAGAAATGCCCTTCGTAAATGAAAATTTGATTCGTTCAATGCTGTGCGATTTGAAGGAAATTATAAGTGTATCAGGAGAAATCACAACATGGGTGGGAACCATTGAGTGTAAATCGTGGCGCTATCCTTCTAAACAGGGTGATTCAGTTGATGCTTTATCAATTGTTCAGAAGTATACCGGACCGTCTGATGATTGTTATACGCAGCTGTTGGAATTGATATATGACAGGCTAGTAGAAGTACATTATTGTATTATAAATAATAGATCAAAGAGGGACTATATTAATTGTCTTTTGTTGTAGGCCTAAGCGAATATAGTAACAGACGTTAGGATAAATGAAGCTTGTGTGCACCATCTAGCGGCAAAGTGTACATTAAATAAATTGAAGGGAAAAATCAATTCATAAATCAAACTTTAAAATCTCAGAAATATCATTCTACAAAACACAAGAATGAATAGGCCTACCAATTGAAATGATATTCATTTCTTTTATTTATTTATCATATTTATTTCTTTTTATATTCAAACTTGACAAATAAAAATGAAATCACAAACAATCACCACAAATGAAACTTTTTATATATGGTACATAACATACATACCTGGTGAAAAATAAAAAATGAAAAGAATTAGAAAATGTTTCAAGCAATCAGTATGGTAAAATAAAGTGACATTAAATGAAATTGAAATTAAGCAGTAAACTATTGAACAGAGCTAATAAAGTTTATAAATTACAGATATCAAATTAAAAAAAAATAGTAGCCCACTGTAGTTGTGGCCATTTGAAACGAGTTTTTCAAGACAAATAATGCCAATCCAGTATTTTATTGGGCTTGCCAGTTACTTGCTGATTCTCAGTAACAGAGTAGTAGCAGGCTTGTGAAGCCTGTTCTATAGCTCACTCAAATTTGTGAGTGTCGTGGATGATTTGAACTTGGCTTGGGTTCATCAGCAAACACTATTCATCGTCTTTTGATTTCCAGATTACATTTCACGATTAATTTGCTGGTGAAATTTCTCGATAATTTACCAGTCTTGTCGAATCACTTTCCTCTACCAAGGAATGTTGGCAGACCTCAGAACTTGTCACTCGGTGCACTCCTGAACATGTACTGGAGCCGAATGCAACTCTTATCTGAAAATCTTATTCCTGCAGAACAAATGGTAAGTTTTTCAAATAGGAAAATACTGTAGATTTTATGGACTATTATTCATCTCTAATTATTTATTTTATTTTTCCATTATTTTGCAATCAATAAATATGGTGGCAAAGATCTTAGGACTGAATTACATCAAAAATATTGTTCATATAACAGGTCTGACATCTTATTTCTACTTCATAAACATCATTTGATATGTTAATTTATCATATATATTTTTTTTCCCTTCCAACTTCAGTTCTCTTATACACACTGTACCAAAGCTTTGAATAATTTCCAATTTAATTTTTCAAACCCCTCAAATACATCGTCATCTAAATTATTCCAGTCTCTTCCCGTCCAATTTATGAACACTGGTATCCATCGTAATGCTCTATTCTGCGTGACCACAAAAGCGCTTCCGAAAATCTATCAGTGACTGAAGAGTGCGGCATGGGCAATGAAAGTTGAACAAAACTCAATATCTTCGGCTGCATAAGTAGTTTAGTTTCTCAATGAAAACGATAGTTTCGCCTTGTACAGGTTCAGCAAATTATCAACTTCAATCGAACACTCTACAATATGTACGTGGTAGATGCCATAGTGATACAATTGCGCAAAGAAGCAAGAAATTTGCAGTGCAAAAGTGATTTTGTAGCCATGGAAACACAAAATTATGTCAACCTTGCGACCGTGTGCGAGATAAGAATTGGTCTATATTTGTGTTAGTTCTTAGTGAATCACTTGAGCGGTTTCAAGAAAATGATTTATACTCATTTCACACTAGATACCAATTATAAAAGTAAAACACAAATTGATAACCAGAAGGAAAGATTATATGTAAAATCAAGTCACAAGTGTACATTTTTTACATTTTTCAGTATTTTTTATCCTCATCCAGTAAAACATACATGAAAATACAGGCTGTATAAACCAGTAGTTTATATGGTAGAGTATCTTCAATCAGTGAAGTAAGGCAACTACTTTAGAAACTGAAGTCAGGCTGCGCGTCACAGCGCGTGGGTCTGTCGAGTCCCACACAAATGATGGATTTTTGTAAACGTCATTTCACCTATCATTACTTCATCGTTTCGTTATCACCCGGTCATTCGTATTCTCATGTAGAATAGAATAAAATATATTTCAACAATCCAAATTGATCATTTAACAACATCAGACAGGTTTTGACATCAAATATAAGTAATGAATAATAATTTTAGAAGTAAACTACATACACATTATACGGTTCAGATAAGCAATGAATATATAGACCTACCGGTAGAACAAACAGTGGTGGTGTAGGGAATAGTAAATATTGGTTATTAGGAAGAAAAATTCATCCTTTTTGCCTTCACAGAATAGGTAATACAGTCAAATTATCTCATCTAGAAATGCTGTTGATGTTGGTGGGGTAGTTGGGCAATATTGTAAAATCATTCAATTAATTGAAAATAGATTCAGTGGATCAATAAGTAGGTTGCCAACGTAACACCCTAGCAAATTTCCACAATTTCTATTTTCAGATTGCTGACAGTGTAACTAGAACAGAAGCCAGTGGCGATACTTGTAGCATTATCTCACATGATGTAATATCAAGAAGTTCACAGACTGAAATGTTTTCGTTGACATCTTGCGAAAACTGTAACATAACGGTGGAATTAATCAAGCGTCTGATCGTCGAGCTTGAAACGAGTGATTCGTCGGCTGTTGCTGAAGCAAGGTAACTCTGTGCTATACTAACAATCAAGTATCACAATAAACAAAAAAATAGTGAAATAAAATAACAATCAACTTTTATGAAATAACTAGTTCTTTCAACACATCCTTTTCTCCAATGGCTTCTCTTACATTCTTCCAGCATACCCCAGTAATAAGTCAACTTCATCATCAGTATCGACGATAAATAAATTATATCAGCCCTTACCAGAATAATTTATAATAAATTGCCTGTGATTTTCATGTTACTTGAGTGTTTGCTTTCTGTAGCTAACCATGCTCTTAGGGGACAATCGGAGCACTATAGGCAAGCGTAGCCTTATTATTATAATAATAATAATAATAATAATAATAGTCTTTATTTTTCATGTACATAACAATTCCGTCATAACAATCGAAAAGGGCGAGGTTCAATCACATGATCGTTCTTCCACCTAACCTTTACATATAATAAGAGAGAAATAAAATAAAATTGCACTATCATTTAGTTGGATAATTTTAGTTCATAATCATATCAACCGGTTTCACCAGTTTTGAGAACATATAACAGAACTCTTGCATTTACAGAAAGTGTATGAAGGACAAGTTGACTCATGTAAGCCAGTGGAGCGCATTGAAATGTTGGGTAAATGCTATCTCGAAAGATTTTCGAAACTTGACAAAAGCAATTACCAAGGCTCATGCACAGCGTGAAAGATTAACTGACGACTTGACAGAAAAAGAAAGACTGTTTCAGAAGAAAATTGAAAAGCTTGAAAGTAATGATGAACATCTTCGAAGGCAAAAAGGAGTGTTGGAAGTGCAAGTTCAGAATCTAGAAAAAAATTGTAAACAACTATGTGAGACTAAGGAACTTCTTGAAATTAAAATCATGGACATGAAGTCTAATGAAGACTTGATCACCAAGACCTTACAAGAGAATGGTAACTAATTAACGTAGAAATATTTATATTCTAATGTATATTTTGAAGAAAGGGCTACCTATTACTGTGGAGAAATGGCTTCCAGATGGTTTGATAATATCATGGGAAATTATCATGTCAAGTCATAGTTTAATTAAATTATATAATATATAATAAATGTTGAATCACATTATTACGTATTATAATTATAATTATACATGGGATTAAATTATTAAGAGTTAGGCCTATATATACTGGCACACGTAGCTCAGTTACAAATGCGCTTCATTTTTTGAGATCGGGGTGGCGAGGCGCATATCAAACCTCGGTTTGATCCCTGCCACGTACCATCCATCTAGATACGTTTTTTTTGTGGTTTTCCTCTGTAGTCTAACTTAATGAGAATTCCCATGACTGCTTCCTTTCCACTATCCTTCCCATTACTTCAGAAATCTTAATCTCATTATAATCAGCCATCCAACACCAAATGATCTTAGTCATCATTAAATTGCTTCATTAACATATTGGACATTAGTGATTGATAATATAGAAAGCCTTGCTTAGATTCTGTTCGTAAATGACCAATTAAAGCCAATATAAATGAATAAATATTTATCGCTAGGTCCCGTATTGTTCTTGAGTTGAATTGATTTTGAGTTTTAAGTTTTTCAGGAAAATATTCATTGTTCAATATGCCACTTGTAATTATTCTTGAGAACCCTTATGAGTTGAATATACGGAAAAAGTTGGATAACATACCGGTACCGTCAGTGAAATGAAATGATGTACGCAGACCTACATCATTTCATTCTACTGTTTAAACTTTGACTGGACTTGCAAATATGATAAATTGAGTACTATTTTCACAGCTCGAGTGCTTTTTCGGTATAATATAATACACAGCACGATAAGAATCACATAAATGAAATGCAGAATGTTATATGCCATCTGACGTAAAATCTAGCTTGCTGTTGGTTGGTACCCCTTCCATTGTCAACAACAAAAGTTGTAGTAATAGAAACACAACACTATTAAATATTAATTAACTACGCCACGATGCAAGGTGGTACTCGGAGAAAATACCATATTCGTGAATATCAATAAACAATCTGGTGGTACAATATTAAACCAACCCAATTTCATGGATGTAAATGCACGAAAAGGCATGAAGGGTAAAGGCACGTTGACAGCAATGTCATTTTGTGCCTTTGAAATCCAATATTATAAATCCACTGACTCGATCTTAGTTAATTCATTACCACAATAAACTAAGGCAGTACCGGTACACACCTTTCTATTCACCTTGGTTTCAACTATGATAAAACTCTATACTTTCACAATTTTGATCAACTTTTCATGTCAAATTTGTTCAAAAAACATATGAGCTTATTGAATCTTTTCTTCTTACTGTTAACGCCAAATTGAATATTTTCATGCATGTAAAAATAGTTACCAATGGCAATAACTGCTTATTGATATCGTAATTGCTTTCAATTTCTATCAACAGCAAGAGTGTCACCACTTTTCTTTCTGATTAGCAGTTTTGATTTTGAACGTTATCCAGGTCTGTGTAGTATGATACCATTGCAGCGGCAAACGCGAAGTTCATGAAAGTTTGTGAGAGGGAATATTCTTTTCATGTTACAATATTTCATATTTTCGTACAGCTATTTAATTTTTGTTACCAATACAATGCTACTACAGCATGCTACGAGAACTTTATTTCGTTTTATTTATATTAAATCATTTTCATTTATGTTTGATCTTATTGCAGCCACGTCTATAAGGCAATATACATCCCACATTGAGGAAATTGAATCAAAATTAGAAGAAGTGAGTAGTAAATTACAGCGCACAGACAAACAACATCAGAAAACTACACTTGAGTGCGTAATGTGGAAAAATAAATCGCAACAAAATATTACTGAGAGAGAAGTGGCAGAGAGAAAGTTGCTAGAAATAGAAAGTAAAATGATCACCACAATAGAATTACACAAGCAGGACTTGGAAAAGATTCAGAAGAGTAATAGCGCAGGAATTGTTAAAGTTCAAGACAAATACAATTATGTAAAAAGGTGTTTGTCCGATGAAAAGAAATCCACTGAAAGACTTCAGGTACAGTATAGCTATATGTACTTTGTTAATTCTAGGGTCAAATTTATCCCAAAATTAATTGCACACCTTATTGAAACTGAATGCACAAATTTTAGACAATATTATTTGTAATGCTTTGAAGAAAATCAAGTTGATTTGGTTAATTAAAAAAATTGTGATTTTTGCTTAGATGTAGAACTTGGGAAATTTCAGTTACTAATATTGTAAAATGTACATTTTGGTATGCAAAAAGCGTGTAAAAATAGAGTCAACCCCAGCTTACCTTGAAAAATTGAAATGGGAATAAGTGGATTTTTTCTCCCCCCAGATTATTTTTCTCATCTACAAATGAATTACGTACTAATTTATAATTATAAATACTATAGGCCTACTACTACCAATTTTCACTCAACGAAAGTACCTAATTTTGAGAAAAGAAAAAGGGTATGTAAGACAAGTGGAATCGTCTGACATTGTCAATACTCTTGCTGTGCATTCTTCACTTATCTGTAATGGTGCTCTGCTAACTCCCTCGTCATTTGTGTTCACACCACTTTCAAGGCTAGGTTGGTTTTATTTTCAATTTTATGCTTACTCATTTTCATTTTATCAACGCGTTCATCTGTCAGTGCGTTTGTCCAGTGATCTCCTTCCTATTCACCAAGCAACTGTTGTTCAGAATCAACCTTGAAGCGATGACATAAATTTATTGGGCTGAATTAGAAACGATCTATTAAAAGATGTTTACAACTCGTACTCTTTTATATCATTCATACTAGATATGAATTACTCATAGGACATAGAGTGTACGCTATGTTTACATTCTCTAATCAACTCGATTGCACTGATTCTTTGAGTAGAAATCTATTGGACCAATTACAATAGACTGATCTAACCAAATCCAATCTAATTTCTTTCAGTGAAATGTGCAATTAGAAGTTTAAACCAAAAATGTACTATTTGTCTTTTAAAAAATATTGAAAAAATGTTGAGTAAGAAGAAATAATTTTTAATTATGTACCAAGTCGATTAGGAATTGGAAAGTCACATACCGTAAATCAATCCGGCTTTTCTATCAAAATAATATTTTCTTCTAGTCAGAATGTGAGCAGTTACGTGACACTGTCAATATTATGAACACTCAGAATGTCGAACTTGATTCAAAAGTATTGCAACTTGAAACCGAGCTGAAGACTAGCAAAGATCGTGAAACACTGCTGTTAGAATATCCGGATCTCGATTGCAATGTACGTCAGTGCAAGGTGCAAGGTAATCCGATTGAGGATATGGAAGGCCAGTTTCAGTCTAATGAAATACGCATTAAACTTCTCGAAGATCAAAACACAAAACTAATACGAACCATTCGAAAATTAAAACACTTGTCTGGAAAATAAAGAACATTCTTTGTGTAAATCTATACTGAGTACATTATTAATACTGGTTGTTTGTTGAAGAACCAAGCAACAAACTTGAGTGTTTGAAAACTAATGATTGATTAGCTAACTAAATCTACGAATAATATTGATCAGCTTGGACACAACGCATTTCATTCATCATACGATTAACGCTAATCATTTGTAATCAATAATCATCTGATGAATAGGCCTAGTTTTATAAATCTAGATCAGTTAATTTAGACCATCTTTGTTGATAAACTGCTTCTGAATAATCAGTGTACTGTTATTATTTATGTACATATGGTACAACATACATCTCATTAAGGGTTTCTACTTTCTACCACCCACTTACAGTTACAACAGAACTTCAATTAAATTCCCTGACTTATCCCTGTTTTCTTTCATGTCATGAAATTCTAGTTCCATGTTTGATGTTATTATACTCACTTCTGTGTATGACTATCAAATATTTCTATCCAATTCACATAGTTCATACTGTCACACTCATACATAATTTTAGACCTATTTTTCAAAGCAACTTGACTATTTTTCCCTTCAAAATATTCATATGTAGGCCCAAGTTAAAATTACTGTAATTAACAACTGCCATTCATTTTAATTTGAAATACGATTATTCTGATCATTCACAAGTTTCTTCCTCAGGTGTGTTGGGTTGAAACATCCGAGAGTTCATCATACTATGTGCACCCTATCATTATTATTGCATTCAAGACATTAAATAATTTGATGAAGTTTTAGACTTTTGAACCAATTCTGACCCAAAATGACATTAAAAACCAAAGTCGTTGCTTTCAGCCAACTGCTGGTGAAGAGTGGGCAGTTACTTTCTTTATTTAGTAACAAATGTACTAAATCAAAATCAAATCAATATCAAATTGATATTTTGCAAACTTGGGTCGTGGGAATAACTGATGTAAAAGCTTGCATTAGCATGCACTGTGTTGATAACTGAAGTCACGTTGGGCGTGGGTTTGAGTCCCGATAAGGCATGGGTTTTTCATTCTTTTACCTACAATCGTTTCATTTTTTTTACCCGCTCATAACCCATAACGCTTTATAACCTAGCTGTTGGTGTTGTTAAGCAATATTGAATATTTTTTTCCAATTGGTCTTCTAATGCTAAAATAAGAAGGCACGATGAACTGAACCATTTGTGTGGTCAAGCACGTACCAAGTTCAGTATCAAAATTTTGTGTTGATATCTATATATCATTTTTAGTGACTAAATGCAACAAAAATTGATATTTTAGAAATCTTGTTTGTGAAATTAACAATGTGAAATTTTACACACCAAAAGATGACTTTAGCTTCGTAAGACTACCGGTATTAATATTCTGAAATAATGGTTTCGTTTATTCAAATATTTCATTTTCGTGTTTGATTCTCCTGATACATAGACTACATCTATATGATTATGTTCTATCCATATTAATATCTACTATGATGTTGTCATAAGAACAACTAGAGACATCTACATCAACCATAGACATTAACCGACCTGTAACTTGGCTTGCGTCTCCACGAAGAAAGGTTTCAAGAAAGGATTTTTCTTCAATGAAGAAAAGTTTAAAACACAAATTCAACCACCAAGCACAAGGTTTTATTTTACTATCAAAATCTCAATACGTAAGATATTTGAGTACAAAACATTGAACTTTGTTCTGTTACTGAGTAATAGCAGATCTTATGCATACAATAACAATGGGGTTGCTTGTCCAGCAGACAGCAGAACTTTCCCGACTCAACAGCGGAAGGATATTGTAACAGAATCTGGACCGTTTGGGCGAGAAAGAATAAAAAAATGCTGGATACAGTCATATTTTACACTCTACAAAAAAATGAATGAAAAAATTAGGTGACTGCTAGAATAACTACATGTATATTATCTCTTCTATTACATGCATTTGAATTATGGCACATATTATGTGCATTTAATGGATCGAGTATATGCCTATCCTGAGCATTAGGAAGTATGAAAATGTAGGAATAATGCTTTTTGATTAATAAACAGTCAGAAAGATAATGAAGGAGCTAAATCTCCTTCTCAATAAAAACATACAAGTAACTCATCATTGTCATTTAATTGGTTCTCGCCCAAAATCCACAAGACCACAACACTTGGTTATTACTAGTGCCAAAGGTAACAATGCACATATACATTAGTTCAATTTTATTTTGTAACTTTTTTTCTATTTATATATATTTACATAATTTTTAACAATATTATTTCTCTATACACTCAAAACAGTTTCTTCCATTATGATTTACGATGAAAGAGGTATAATATTTGTCATTCAGTCACACCATCACAGACTTCCATAGAAGTCGTTAAAAAAAGTCCAGATTGTTTTTCTTTGGAAGGAAGACAATGATGTTGGAGCCAAGACGCATTTCTTTATCAAATATGTATATTAGATACATTGTAAATATTATATCCAAAGATATAACACAACACTGAAGATGAAGATGGATTAATTGTAGAGATTTGGAAGACATAAGCTGAACAAGAAGGCATTGGAAGTAGATCTTGGAAGCCCGCTTCAAAGACATTAAGTATAGCATTGACTTAAGTGTTGTCCCAATTGGTTAAAAAAGCAAATAAAAGTGAAAACGCTAGATGTTAAAAATTATCAAGATCAAGTAGAATCTATGAAAGTTGGTTAAGAGTGATACTGTATTATCTATATAATTCATGTTAAGCAACATTATATTTCTGTTATTCCCAAAAACAGAATATATAAATATTATTTTGTTTAGTTCAGCACTGATAGCTTATTGATATTGTTAATAGAATTAGTGCAGGCCTGTTTGTTGGTTAGTGCCGAACACGAAGATGTTTTAGTATTTCGGTTCGACAACACGGGGTACTGGAACAAAATAGAAGCAACAAATAAGTATTGTTATAGAGCAGTTTGAAGATAGCGCACTGCATTAATAAGCATTACAGTACAATACAAGAAATGTTCAAGTGTTGGTATATTTCTCATACGTAACTGGAAAAAAAACATTAGTTCTTAGGTATAGTAGAAAATATTATGTTAGCGCATTATATAAGTTGAGACTTTTCACCACACATACCTGGAAGTAATTACATTTACATATGGTGAAAAGCATAAACGAAATGATTAACGAACAAACCATAAAACTGGGATGGGAAATCAACAAAAGTTTAACTGTCGATGAAGGGGCACGCCATCACGGACATATGGAATCATTGTATTCTATGTTTATTGTTTATGTAGGCCTATATTTAACTTCATTATTAATGGAAGGGTATCGACTTTTGAAATATATTTGTATCTTGTAGCTCCAATCATCACTGATTATTACACAGGTTTTCACCATTTAGAACTTTGATGACGTAGTGGTATCCTTACTGCACCGTAGCAGGAACTGTGGAATAAACACAATATATATTAAAAAGACGTCCACAGAATAATGAGTTGCAATAAGCTTGGAAGACACTGTTGAGGCTGAAGTTTTTACATAAGCCTTAAAGAACTGTGGTTAATGGCATGGGGTTTGCAAAAATATTAGCAGGAGTTGAGGGGTTTGTGCATAAGCAGTAAAACATACAGGCTTTGAAACTAAAACCTATTGTATACTACACTACAACAGCGACTGGCTAATGAATAAATATATATAAATAATAAATGTATATATATATATATATATATATATATATATATATATATATATATATATATATATATATATATATATATATATATATATATATATGCCCATATATAAATATATATTATATTACCCATTATGTATTATGCAAAAAAGCATTCTAATTTAATTGAAATACCATTCAATATGGAAAAAAGCTTGAAAATATGACCAGAGATGAGGTCATAATGAAATATATATTTTAGCAGCAAATGTCACAGCAATATTCTAATATATTCTATGTACACATACCGTTATATAAATAATAAATATGTTCATATGAGCATTTTAAGCCCACTTATTTGTTTAAATTACTGAAAGTGAAAATACATTCAAAATACAAATTGTTCAAAAACTTCTTTGTTAACTTGGAATTAATTAATGAAGTAGATAAAAGTATTGTCTATTTTAGTTCTTCAGAACAGTAAAAAATTAATATGATGAGAGCAGTAATAACAAGACTGTCCACCTGATGCGATGAACATTATTATCCAACCTCATCTTGCAATTGATAATAATAATAACATTCAACATAAAATATGAGGAAGCAAAATATTCGAATAATCCTGATAACTAGTGGGCCTATTGTTTGCGCTAGCTCGAGCGTAGTGATTTATAAAGGAATACTCACTCACACACATTCGGGGTGATGCACGTTGATTGTGCAGGGAGGGGTACACTCCATTAACCTTTCCAGTTGGGGTTTGCTAGATGGGTTTAAGAAAATAGAGGAGAAAATAAAAGACAATTAGTGTGTTTTAAAGGTGGGGGTATGACACATGCCTGTGTATTCAAATAATGTAAGGTGTCAATCAAGATTAAAATAATCTGTTTTAATCTCATTACTTAGAGTTCTTAAAACAGAATTACAAGGTAAAATAGTGGAAGGGTTTCAAATGCAATTATTTCTTGCAGGTATGGGAATGTAATGAAAAGGGTCGAAATAAAATGTCTCAAATTTTATTTCGATTCAAAAATGCTGGAAAAAAGTAATATGTTGTTATATTAGAAACAACTAGAACCGTAGTACGGTTACATTATTAAGTGCAATTATTTCTTGCAGCTGGAAGGGTCACAATAAACAGTCTCAGATTTTAGTTTGATATCAAATTGCTGGAATAAAGGAACGATAAAATTACCGGTAACTAACAAACAATCTTTATAATTTAAAACAAACAACTGACTAATTTGAAGGCAAATCAATGAAATCAGAAAACATTGACATTGTGTACATGTCAAGTTTGAGATGTTATACTGTATTTAATGTTGGCTTACAATGCCACATCAAGGACATAGATTGTCATGTTATGTTCATCCATATGAGCTCTTTAACAAGCTTCTTACCCACCCACACACACATTGAAATGCGATAAGTATAGACAAAATCATCAAGTGGATGGGAAAAAAAAAACAATGTCTATAAAACCTACTAGGTACATTTAGTAACACCATAATTTACCGGTATGTCATAGTCTAAGAGTGCCCACCCAAAATTGTACTAAAACAGCTAACCAAGTGCCATTGCATAATGATTATAATACTACACTGTAGTACATAGTCTTACCTGATGAATGCTGCCACTATTGAAGTTCTTGGAACATTTTTGTCTAGAACTGTACTTAGCGTATCACAGCAAGCTGCACAAGCGTCCATATTGGTAAAACCCAATAGGTATGTGAATGGTATGTGTGGTAGGCCATATTGTTCACAAAATTGCTCAAGTATTGTGCACACACACTGGAAAAAACACATTATCACACGCCCTAAACTGTAGTCTATATTTCAGTCTTTAAAAAATCACTCGTGAAAGCCAACAAATGCATGTGTTTATGTAATAGATCATGTAGTACTGAGAGTGCTACGAGATATTACTTAAACACGGCGGAATGGAGTAGCTAAATGTTAATATAATGGAAATGGACTGAAGGAGAGAAATGGAGAATATGTCTGAAGCTTAAATCAAAGCTTTTTCTTTCAAGTTCAGCTTGATTTCAATGTCAAATTTGTCACGTAAACTCGAAAGTACAGAAATTTGTTCATTGTACAACATTTTAAACAACGCAAACACAGACGTTGCAAGATGAGCTCGATATTTGTATGTAATATACTTGAGGTCTACATATCGTGGTTATGGAACTATTATTGTAGGAACTCATTACATTCTTTTTGCAACTCTAACTAAGCCTACCTGTTGATCATTTAAATGAGAATTTCATCCTGCAAATAATTCAGATTTTTTCTTTCTAATGGCTACTTGGATAGATGTAAGAATTCGTGATAATATGCATTACTTCTCAAAAAAATCCCTCGTGATGTTTTCACAGCTAGGTATTTTTTATGGATTTTCCCAAAATCGTCGACTGATTTTTCATAAGTTATCTGATGCCTTTGCTTGTCGACTAGCCTACATTAGTACTATAGCTCAACATAAATGTTCATAAGGCCCTTGCAGGATGTTTTTACTTCCACTAATCTTTGTTGGTAGCTATCTCTATTTTACGATGAAAGATGACATTGAAATCATAGTGACATTCTGAAAGAAAGCAGCAACAAGCCAATCCCTGCTCTAGTATCGAGCTTGATAGGCAAGGTCAAACCAAATCACACAACAAACACAATATTAGGCACACATCTCTTTAAAACATTCACGTTTTTATTAGTAACACTCGGTCTTTTGTAACAAGTTTGACAAAATGACAACAATTACATAATATTTACAATATTTTTCATGTTGTCGTTACTTTCTTGACTCATTCCAAAATCATTTCAATTTATTAATAAAATGTAAAATAAATAATATTTTATTCACCAATCACTCTATTATTATCATCATCCCACGTACACAATACATGATTGCACGTTAGGTATTGTTTTATTCTTATTTTGAGAGTAGGGAGAGGAGTTTGATTGATATCTTTAGATCTAGTACTGGTTTCATTTATAATCATCATAGTATAATACTAATTTAGTTTCATAAGCAAAGTGCCGTTTAGAAATCTGCAAGTCACACCCACACGCAATGAGCAAAAACCTATACTTACACATCATTTACCCATCATAACATCTTGCGGCATCGACCTATACTTGTCTGAATTTAATATAACATATGTATTGTTTGACGTGTTTACTAGCGATGACAAAATCAATGACCACACCAGTAGAACAATATATATATTATTAAATCGATTATAATACAGAGTAGTTTAAAATGTAAAATAAGTGAAATGTAGTAATTGTCACAACACAAGAGTGCAGTAGATTCCTGGCATAGTTAGCAGCATGCGGGTTAGCAAGCGTTAGCCGACTGGAATAGGATCGGTAGTTGCACAATTCACCATTTTCTTTCAGGTCAAATCAAAATCCAATGTAAGGGTGCATGAGGGGATGTCGTGCCATGGAAGACTTTAGTCAGGAGCAACTTTATCAAGGTCAGACTTTCCTCGGAAGAACGCTATTATCCGACCAACTGACGGCTCTCCACCTGCGTGGTGAACGGACAATACACACATGCAACACACAAGCATTTCAATACCGGAACTATTTTAAACGAGTCATGCATATTTCTACCACCGTAATTATAAACCATAAATGTATTTAATCTAATCCTAAAATGACAAGTTAAGGTTGCTATCACTGATATGTTAACCTAAAAATTAGTAATAGTTGTTTAGTATGTCATTTACCTTGAACACAAGTAAATTAAATATATATAAAAAATTGTTGAGTCACTGCACTTTTGTCCGGCAAATAAGTTGATTATACCTGATCGCATTGTTCCCGCACTACGATAAATAAATAGCTACAACAAAGTCTATACGGATGATATTTGGCAGTTGGATAAATGAATGCAAGTACATTTTCCTACACCTAGCTGTCTCACCTACACATTGCCCAAGCACGTTGCCACCAGTAAAAATTATTGTCAGGATGTGAAATATACTATTATATATTATATACTATGTGGTGTCATCTAGTCATGCCTACTAGGCCTACGTGGTGGATTTCAAAATGATAACCATGAAAATTTCTCTATAAAATATCAGACCTTAAAGGTAAATTAGACTTAAAAAAAGGCACTTTCCTAAAAAGATTACAAAAATTGAACTGCACCCCTTCCGAGCGAATGTGAGTAGGCGTAGCGACCGCTTGCTGTCCTCTTCTACCGACCTTCCGACTCACTTAGCACACACTGCGTTATTTATACAACTTGGAAGTCCTAGCAAGTTGTTAATTGGGGGGCGGGGTTTAAAACACGTGGTTTAGCGCTCCTAGTGCTTTTAGAAGGGACCATACAGGATGTATGCAAAAAACACGGCCCACATGAGAACAATCCAGTGCAACGTTAAAAACGGGTTCTTACCATCGGTGATCTTTCGGGCTACAAACTTGAGTGTTTCGTCAAGTAGTATGACGGGAAGCGAGAACTTCATCACAACTATCCATTCCTCAACGTTCAGAGGTGTAACTTGGAAAGTGTGCTAAAACAAACAAAACACAAAACATTATTTCGGTCAAGTTCTACATATTCATGTAAGAAGTCGATCAAATCATACCAAAGCCTTGACAATCGTTGAACTTTTAGAACCTTTTTATATTGGGTTGAACAACGAACTCTAATGATAAATGAAATCTATTGGCGTCGATGAATGATTAATGACTAATGAGGAAAGGGGCAATGATGTGAAAGGTCATTTAATTATGTGTTTTGAACAGTAGCAAGGATAACGGTCGTAGCCTGCTCTCAAGAAATTATCCAACTAGACACTTTAACGACAGTGGGGAACCACGAAAAATCTTTCAGGATGGTCAATCATGACGGGCATTGAACCCTGGTCTCTTCAACATGTGCTGGAGACTGATCTGTCAGTCTCATTTTGTTATAATCACGGCAAAGATTTACTCATTACAGTGAGACTTCTTTGAACGGCTGGGCTTACTGTAACATTTTCAAGTCTATTTCACTGACGTAACATAGCGTAATAACACCAGGCAGCACAGGACATAGTACACCATCTACTAGTTCTAAGACCGTTAGTCGGAACGTAGGTACTATGAAGTTCTATTCAATTTTTATATTGATAAAAGCTAAAAATGTAAACTCGTATTTGGATATTGCCCATGTGAGCGTTACTTACAGCCAAGAACTCGACGTGGAGGATGACGAAGTGGAGAGAGAAGGACAGAGCCATAGATCCAATGAGCCACATGTTGCACCATGGAGGCATGGCGAGCAGAGACTGGTTCTCAGACAAGCTGTAACACAAACACAGTACAGTCATGAATCAACGCTGGTGTTTCAAGACGAGGAAAAGATGACGATTTCACAATCGACATTCTTTCTGAATTCTCATTATAATATCATCGATCATATCGAACTTCTAGTTTTATGGTATGGGCCAATTGATTTCCTTCCCACGATAAAATGCTTCATCTGACATCACTGTACATTAGTAGTTACTAGGGTTGCCAACAATAATCGATATATCGATTTAGATCGATATTTTTTCAAACGATACGATAATCGATTCAATCTCCGCGATACGATATTAATATGATTATTTTCAATTATCGAAATGATTCAAATGAACATTCTTTCCTTTTCAAACTTGCTATTTTACCTTCTATGTAATTGCTCCAATCAGTGTATGTGGCGCGAAAGTTCTTGTTTTCTATTGGGCACTCGAAAGCCAATAAGAAACGCTGTTGGCAATGACGTCAGAGTTGATATGCGCAAGAGACGAAAATGCCTATCGCGCGGTTGGGTTGTATATGAGGTACAGTACACTGGTACAGACTGCGACACACTTTAACCTATAAAGGCTACCGTATTGTCAAGAATATAAATATAAGCCCAGCTATGCGACAACGAAACGACTTGTGACAAACTGTTGAGAGAGGCCTCAATTGATTGCCGGTTTCGAGTGTTTTTTTCACGCTAAACAGTCTCGTGCTTGTCAAGGTCTGACCTCTGACCGCGTCAGATTAGCGCGTAGTAGGAAGACACACACCATGCAGCAAACAGCTTGACGTGATTACGTTGTTTATTATTGCGCGTCAAATAAAAATTATGGAAATTGAGAAAATGATGCTTCTTCATGACAAAACATTTATTAGACGTGATTTTAGTGGAATATCTCTCAGTTTCTAGTCGATTCCGTTATTATGAGTGTAAGGATGTAGTAAGCTTACGCCCAATTAAAATGAGCAAAACAAGTATTTTTGACCGATTATAGGCCTAGGCCGAGGGTGACTTTTCGGCTTGAAATTTCGAGGAAAACCCTCGGAGTAAATTTGAGACTGAACGGTTTCTATAATTAGATGAATAATGAATTCCAGATGTACGTTGTTACTTGTACTTTTTTTACAGCTCAGAAATCTGCCTCTTCCTCTATCCCATTATCTTTCTACCCCTTCCTGGTTCCTGCTAGGACCCAGCTCCCTCACGTAGTCCAAGGTCAACCACTTGTCAATGAATCAATCAACACAGCTGCTTAGACCGCAATTTGTAGCACAATAATTCCGATGCGATACAATATTTTGACATTCGATACGATTATCGATTAGGAGAAAAAATATCGATATAATACGATTAATAACCGATGTCAAGTAAACGATAATCGATATGAGTTTTCATATTGAACGGCAACTCTAGTAGTTACTAATTAGTGCTGCTATATCTGTAAGCTAACAGGTGAACCAAACACAAACTGCTACCTGGAGGTAGGTGTAACAAACACTTTGGAAGTCCAAGTGATCTGTTTTTGGTAATAAAAATCGCAATTAAATAACAATAATAAAGGTAACCAGAGTAATTTCTATGATTGTGATAAATTTGCATATCAATAATCAAATCAATATCATTAGTCTTGCCCACCCTGCCCAAAAATTAATTTTGTCCTTCTATGGTTTACAAGTGATAAATCAAACATCTAACACGAATCTAAACTAAATCAAACATCATACTGGGGAACTATACGACCGCCGCCAGTCACCGAGATCGGCTTGTACGAGTCGAGCATCGGAGGCTAACTCGCTATTAGAGCTGCGTCTCTCAGTGCTACAAACGAGTAGACGGGAGTTTGATTGGTACCTGTTCATCGCGTTCAACATCTCAATGGTGACAAGGACAGACAGAGCCATGGTCATGGGGTACGGGCTGTGGAAGACGTGGCAGTCAACTCCCCTGAACTCTTCCGCATCGGGCACGCAGGACAAGTGGTGAGTCTGCGAACATGGAAAACATACACTGTAATATAAACTTGAATACTAGAGCATATCTATAGGTACATAAGGTGGGTAACTAATTTCAATTTGAACTGATGCGTTACGTTGGTACCGAGAAAAAAATGTATCGAATCATCGATGCAATGTATACAATTGTATCGTTACAAGAACTGCGAAGCATCTCAATATTCGTGTCGCAGCGTTGCGATACGATTTTTCATCTACAGTGTTATTTCAAGCTAGTAAGGTACCACACGTTGACACTAAAGACGTTGAACACCAATAAATAAAATACTCAAGACAGGTATTGTTTAAATACAAATTATAAGCCTGAGGAGCAAACACTGTAAACATAGAAACTACGGTACATTTAATAGCAGACTAAATGTATGAAATTCGTATGAAATTATATTATGGTAAAGAACTTGTTAAAATTTGAAGCTGGAGAGGGTGAGTTCAAGTTCCACTGTAACCATGTTTTTTTTTATTTTATCTACCGGTATCTCGTTTCATTTAGCACCACTTCAGCAGTTTATCAAGACCCTCTACAACTTGAATGTTCTTGGAGTCGTTGAGCCTCATTACCAGTATTGTAAAAATGAAGAACCCTAGCACCTACCATAATACTGTAGGCCCTATGCTCAATTATTCCAATTAGTAAAATCTAAGAAGTAATAACACTATTTACAAAGATGGTTGATACATCTGCTAATGCCACTGGGACCATTAATATCTTAGTGGAATTAGCCCATCATTGACACTTTGGTGAAAAAAAAAATTGTTGAAACAAAAGAATATAAATAGTAGGCCTACCATATTTTTTACTTCTGTTACCAAAGGGCAAAACACCAACCAAGCACTTACCAATTGCCAGTAAGACAGCTGTGGGCCATTGGGAGCATACATGAACCACCAGGTGGCAGCACCAACAGTGGCAGCGCCTACATAGGTGCCGACAGCCATGTAACGGAAGAACAGCCAGCCAGAGATGAGGGACTCGTCAGCCTTGCGAGGAGGCTTCTCCATGATGTCCAGATCGGGAGGATTGAAACCAAGAGCAGTGGCAGGAAGACCGTCAGTGACCAAGTTGACCCACAACAGTTGCACGGGAATAAGAGCTTCAGGAAGACCAAGAGCGGCGGTCAAGAAGATAGACACGACCTCACCAATGTTGGAAGAAATAAGATAACGGATGAACTGTTTCATGTTGTTGTAGATGGCTCGGCCTTCTTCAACAGCAGCAACAATGGAAGAGAAGTTGTCGTCGGCCAACACCATCTCTGATGCGGACTTGGCGACAGCGGTACCGGATCCCATGGCAATACCAATCTCAGCCTTCTTCAGGGCAGGGGCGTCATTGACACCATCACCAGTCATGGCAGAGATCTCGTTCATGCTCTGGAGGAATTCAATAATCTTGGACTTGTGAGACGGCTCCACACGGGAGAACAAGCGGGAACGGGCAACGGCGGCTTTCTGTTCGGCAACGGGAAGATCGTCGAATTCCCGACCAGAGTATGACTTTCCGGTGGTGTCTTCTTCCTCAGTGAACACGCCAATACGCCTGCAGATGGCCTCAGCTGTGGCCTTGTTGTCGCCAGTGATGACAATGACTCGGATACCGGCAGCTCGGCAACGTACGATAGCGTCGAAGACTTCCTTACGGGGAGGATCCAACATGCCGACAACACCGACGAAGGTCAGGTTCACTTCATATTGGTAGAACTTGGTAGAGTCGACGAGGTTCATGTCTTCGATCTTCATGGGCGAGTCACAGACGGCAAGAGCCAAGCAACGCAGGGTGTCTCGGCCGGTACCATACTGACCAGTCAGGTCCAAGATCTTCTTCTTGAGGGCAGCAGTGAGAGGGACCTTCTGTGTTCCAACACGGGCGTGCGTGCAACGTTCCAACACACCTTCCGGTGCTCCCTTGACGAACAGCTTGGGGCCAGTTCCCAGACGGCTAGCCTTCAGGGGCAGGCAGTAAGATGACATGGATTTCCTGTCTCGGGAGAACTCCAGAGTGAACTCTTTCTTCCACTTGGTCTCAATGTCTTGTCGGACAACAATGGCAGCAGAGCGTCGGTCAAGTCCGTGCTTAGGTACGGCATAGGGGTTCATCTTCTCGGCCAATACGATCAGAGCGGTCTCGGTGGCTTCACCAACCTTCTCGAAAGCTTGCTTGAACTCGTTGAAATCAATGGAGGAGTCGTTGCACATGATGCAGATGTTTCCCATCTCGTGGAGGATTTCGTAATCGGCAGCCTTTATCTTCTGTCCCTTCAAGAACACCTCGCCGATGGGCTCGTATGTGGATCCAGTGATTTCGAATTCGGTGAAGGAGCTGTCGCTACCTTCGATCTTCTCGAAGACGAAGGCACGGCTGACGGACATCTGGTTGGTGGTGAGAGTTCCGGTCTTGTCTGAGCAGATGACAGATGTGCAACCCAGAGTCTCTACGGAGGGCAGAGAGCGTACAATGGCGTTCTTCTTGGCCATACGGCGAGTGCCGAGAGCGAGGCAAGTGGTGATGACAGCAGGAAGACCTTCAGGGATGGCAGCGACGGCCAGAGCGACGGCAATCTTGAAATAGTAGACGGCTCCCTTGATCCAGGAACCACCGTGGGCGGGGTCATTGAAGTGACCAATGTTGATAGCCCATACAGCAACGCAGATCAGAGAGATAACCTTGGACAACTGCTCACCGAACTCGTCCAGCTTCTGTTGCAGGGGGGTCTTGATTTCCTCAGTCTCAGACATTTCAGTACGGATCTTGCCTGGAAAACAGAAACAGTTGGTGTTAAAAACATATCATTACTTCATTTATACAAAACATTTCTTGTGTATCAATTAACTAGTTCAGTAGCCACACTGTGTCAGTAGTATCTTTAATATACAAAATGGAATACACTACAACTACCACATTTGATGTGTGTTCTATCTTCAAGTTTCACGGGTACATAGGAACTTCCTCAACACTGAATGGGTCTAGAAGTATATGCCATTACATACATATTAAAAAAAGCCATCAAAATTTCAATAACTCATACCATTCAAAAGTTGGCTACAAAAACGGTTATTTTGCTCAATCAGTTCTTACTTAAGCCTTCTTTCAATAGTATGGGGGTGTGGTTACAGGAAGTGTAATAAATAGGCATACATAATAATTAAATAATTTAAATAATTAATAATAATTATTAGGCTGGGCCAACATGATAAGCAGCCCCATATTACAGCACGCTTGCTGTACATTATCTTTGAATACTAGATAGGAGGTAAACATATTTCTTTCAGTGAAGCATGGTTTCACATGATATGTGGTAATTGCATGATGAATTTCACGTGGCGCCTAGATTAAATAATACATCAACTTCGAAATATTCCATGTTAATTACTAACATTGCGTATGTGTGACACATTTGTTAGTCTGATACGTACATACGTAGTCTGATGGATAACTATGATGATATGATGGTACAACTATGAACTATGTAGGGCTACGCCTTTATTCCAGACTAAATAAATACTACTGACCCAATACTGTGACACAGTTTCTAAACATCCCTTCTTCTTCGAATAGGCCTACTTTGTTTCAAATTGTTGCTTACTTTCAATGTAAGCATACCAGTTATGAGAGATTTTTTTCTTCATCAAACTGGACTAATATGAACTAAATTCAAGACATTCGAATGTCACGGACTCACTTCGCGAAAAGGTTCACGTTGTCTCAAAGCAGTGTGACTTTTATATTATCAATAATTCTCTTCAATACTTATGATCTCTGTTGAAGCGATAATGAAAGAGAAGCCAAGTGGTGGAAATGGCACCTTATTACGTACAGTCTACACATTTCGAGAATATAACGCGCAACAGTACTACAGAAATTAGTCAACACAATTAGTGATAGTACCAAGGTGAAAAACGCTTCAATCAAGTGCAAGATCTATAGCTATAGTCACTGAATCAAATTTTCTAAAACTTGGAAGTTGACATTTTTTAAAATTCAATCAACATTTTTTTTTAAATGCTGCTCATTAACCTGACCCACAGATACATTATATGTGAGTATAAATGAGCACACAATCACGACACGATGAGGTAATGACAGGTTAAAGGACATTCGCAAAAATCCAGCACTCGTCTGGAGCCGTTTTCAAAGCTGTAGCTCAATGGACGAAATCAAACGGACGGCAAGAAGTGTTCCGAGTTCATTAAAAACTCAATTTGCGATATAAAATACAGAAATAAGAATTTGGCTTGAAAAGAATCCTCGTTATCTGATCAGCTCAGTAAGATCAATTTATATTCGCCAATTTCTTTACCATTATATTAGGTCTGCCGCTTGTGAACGAGACACACTAGGTGAAGAAAAAATGCACGAATGTCAATAAATGACCATGTCCAAGTCGACAGTTTTTTTAAATAAAAGCTAAATCGTTGACATCAAGTGGCAAGGTAAACGTTCATCATTTACCTGGCAAGGTCAATACATACAATACTGCACATTAGGGTTGCATTTCAATTTACATGGTACAGACCAGAGCTCGATCATGCTGCCAGTGTTTATTTTCAACTACTGATACACATAATGCATGGTCAAGACTCACGACATCCAACCTCAAATTTTTCCCCATACACTATCCTTTGAAAAATCTAAATTTCAATATATTTCTATAAATTTTAGATATTCAAGTTTCGATATCGTTTGCAATTTTCATATCGAATGTCAACCCCACTGCATACGAAGAGTCAAACATGTAGTACCAATGGCGGTGTTGAGTCCAGTTCCCATGACGATGCCTCGGGCTTTGCCAGCGGCGACGTTGGTGCCGGAGAAGAGGATGTTCTTCTTGTCCTGGTTGACGGCACGGGGGTCGGGAATCGGGTCGGTGTGCTTGATGACGGACACGGACTCGCCAGTCAAGATGGACTGGTCAATCCTGAGTGTCGTCGACAGAATCTTGATCAGACGGATGTCGGCTGGGATCTTGTCTCCGACTGCAAGAACACGACATTCTTAGTTAAGCGCATCAAGATTTCATTTGTTATACGGTAGGTATATTCATTGACATTTTTTAATACCGTATCCATTTTAGAGACCGATTACATAACCAAGCATGAAGTGCAAGTTTTCCAGAATCATTTTTAAGTAACTTCATTTCTTCATTCAATATTTTTACAACATTAAAACACAATTTTGATCACTCTTTTTGGCTGTTGCTAATTCAGAATTGTTTTGAAACAATCGAATACACCATTTGAAAATTGAAAAACTTTTATACAGCCAACTCTAGACAAACTGAATTAAGCTAAATTTGGCCAAAATTTTACAAAAAATACGCCTTCTGCCATGAACGTTATCAAAATCAACGCTTTCGAAATGATTACCGTTTCACTTTATGGATCCATATTTTCTCCGCATAATCCTTCATTTCCAGATTGGTGGGAATATTGGAAATTTGGAATAGAGCCTCATGTACACCAAAAGGCACAAACTATTGTTCAAGTAATGTGCAATCTACAAGTGTTTCCACTCAAGAGCCCATGGGAATTGATTTAGCAAAATCTCAAAGAGTTTTTGGTGATGACTTTTGAACGGTATAAAATATCTAAATACAAATCAAGACAAATATTTTCAAGAAGGTTCAAGTTAAAACCATTCAACTTATAACACCTGATTTTTACAGGTATACAGCTTGAAAAGAATTTCAGCCTGGTTCAAATTTAGCTGGAATCGAAAATTTCGAGTTTGATTTTTTTTAAGGTTTCAGGTCGATTCTCTCATTTCTCTCTCGATTTCAGGTCTCAGAGGTTGCTACTGATATGCGATTCTTTGATATGCGATTCTTGGCCTGACCTTTTTTCTTTGAACTCGAACCTCAAAATTTTCTCTCAAATTCGAACTCGACTCGAACTCCCAAAGTTCCACACCCCCAGATATTAGTTCCAGTTTCTTTACTTATATACGGTAATTCAGTGTAGAGAATATCTTTGTTTCGTCTTCAATAGAATTTTAGTGCCTCATCCGTTTAAAAGTTAGCACCAAATAATTGATAATTTGCAAAATAGTCTCCCATTGGTTCTGAAGGTTATTTGACGTTGCTAGGCCTACTGCCGATATAAGTGACTTTTGAACCGCACCTGACACCTCAACAATGTCACCGGGAACAATCTCCTTGGCACGGATCTTCTGGATTCCGGATTTGTCTCCTCGGAGGACTTTGCCCATCTCGGGCTCATACTCCTTCAGAGCTTCAATAGCGGACTCAGCATTCCTTTCCTAAAACACACCAGCAATATTTGTTTATTGAAATGCCAAGCAATAGGATAAAGAAATGTTGACATTTTTATAAAATAAAATCTATTGAGTAGGCTTATTCAACATACCCATCACATTTGTTTCCACAGCTAAAACACTTTTCAATGGAAACAAAGGTAATATGGTAGTTACAAGGGAATATTGTTTATTAAATAATTATTTATAAGTTGGGCACATGTAGCTGTACAGTATTTATGTATCTTTTCATGGGCCTATATGTTTAGACAGGCTGCCTACAAAATATAAAATTACATGGACAAAAATTGACATTGACAAGAATACAGTGTAAAAATACTGTTAGGGCCTACTACTGTAATTATTAGTACTTTCATTTTCTATCTAGTTATCGATAATTATCTCATTTTAATTTTAATCATTCAGTTACTTGATTCTATCCCATTTTCTCATATATTTCATATTGATTGTTATATCCTATTTACACATGCGGGTTTATATATATAAAATTTTGAATCTGACAATCAAGTTGTTTTCAGAAGTTCAGTATGAGTGCCGCTTGGATCATATCACGGAGACTAGCTAGAGGAGAAATAGAATAATGTGCTTACCTGCCACACACCAACGATGGCGTTAGCAATGAGAATGAGCAAAATAACGAAAGGTTCAACGAAAGCTGTGATTTGATCTTCATTGTCTTCAAATAAGGCTAAAACCTGTGGACAAAAGAGAATACACTTTATTAGCAGAAGTTGGGTGATTACAAAGACACTTATAGACCAGTTCAATAAATATTAAAACCAAGAAATGGTCAAACTTGACTGCCATATGACGTGATATTGAGGAATTTTACACTCAAGACACAACATTAAATCATATTATTGATGCTAAAACATGAGACATGATGAAAGGGACACAAATATTTTAGAAATAAGAAATAAATAGGACTGTACCATGACCCTTGACAAAAAAACAACATGGCCACCATGACGAAGACAAATTTGTGCCCCAAAAAATGAATGAAAATAATTGAAAATGAAAAGCGAGTAGATTTTCAACAATTACATATAACCTGACACGGAATACACTCTGGTGAGGTGCATTTAGGTCCGAAATATAATAACGGAAAACAAACATTTTTGCAATTCAGCAAATTAATGTATGTTATGGCAGTGGAGATTTACTCAAGAAACTAGAATATTTACACTAGTGATCGTCGAAGGATTGAAAACCAAATAAATAAGAGCAAGCAATATTCCGAGAGTGCTTCATCTCTTGTCGTCGTCAGGGTCAGAAAGTTATAACATGGAAATAGAACAATCCCTCTTTATAACTAGGTAACTGTTTATATGACTTTCAAATACAATGATATAGACATTAACATCTGTATAACATATGTTTCCTTACGAAAATATATTTTTGTGATCAAGTAATAAGTTAGCACCATGTTGTATGGAAGGGTTGGTTGGGGATATACAATGGGCTCTACACTTCGATTAAAAATGGTTCTTTATTATGCTTACAGAACGTGATAGCCGTTTACTAACCAGACAATCGTTGCAGGACTAGATCCAGAAAGTATGATTTTTGTGTGTGTCATCTGGCTAACAATATGTTTGACTAGCAAACATTTGAATATAAAGCAATTCCTTTGCCTTTGGTTGAGAAAAAATCAACCTGTTCCATAGCCCAAGGGGAAAATCCTTTATACACAATTTTTTCAAACAGAAAGTTGTAAAGGGGTGGATTTGAATTTTGAACCATGGTCCTCTAGTACCGAAGGCACACATCTTAGCGCCATGCTACGGAATGCTTTACAACACGTGTTATGACAGCAGAACAGAAACGAAATGGAAAACTATTGCGCTGCGACTATTTGGAACCAGTACTGTTATTCAACTGTAGGGTGCACATCTTTTCTTAGAAATAAATTAAAAAAAAAAAAAAAAAAAAAAACGAACTAGACATCTGGAATAGCTCATAATGTTGAATGCTCAAGATATTCATGTTTAAAAAGTTCAGAGGTAGCTCACCACATTATATTGCTTCTGTGCTTACTCAAACTTTTCTAACCATTTTTTAGTAGACAGTGAAATAAGTAAGCAAGTAGGTTTCTTGAAAGAATATCTAGATAGTCAATGCCTTCAGATAAAAAATGTAAGATCCAATTTTGCTCTATTTTTTATTTAAATCATTTTCTACAACCTTCCTTTAAATCATCTGTAATTTTCTCATTGATGTTCATCCTCTTTTACCTCAATATTTTATTAAAATATCATTAGAATTCAATCATATGAAATATATGGCTTATATATTTTTATTGATTGTATTTACTTGATTGATCATCAAGTTGGATCCATGTGGTATGTTACAATAGAAAATAGAGAACAAGCAAAGTCTGCTTCACTCCAAATTCGTTAGCATAGCAAGTGGATACACCTAAACTGACCCCAACCAACCAATCAACCCTTCCACACACCCTGGCTAGCACTACACTAGCACTCAATCAATGATCTATGTTATATTTGAGCTATACATCAGATTCAGAACAGCAATCTGCCACTAACAAGTACAAATATTATTCACAGCATCCTTGAAAGTCACTCTACACACCCACCCAAGGACTATTATTTATGTTATCACATTGAAAAGAAACAACTCAGTATGCTGAGATATTAAAGGTTACATATAAATTTAAAGAAAAGTTGAACTGGAATGTATCAAATTGATTATTATTTCTATAGCGAACCACATTCAGCAGAGGTCAGCTCAGAATGAATAAGTGGTAGGTATGTACCAGTTTAACAAGTGGTTAAAGCATAGTGATTAGAGAGAGAGCATAATCAGGCATCCACGTTCGACAAGAGACATGGCGACTGTGACTGTGCGTATAGCAACATGCTTCATCCACTAACAGGACACAGAGGATGTAGATAAACTTTCATAATTTGTATTCCCGTAGTTATTTTCTTTTCTTGTTTAGGCTGTGGATGATATGATATGGAGAGTGACTTGTATATTTGAACGAGAAGGAATCGCCTTGACACTGGGGAGGCCGATGTGAATTATTATTGTGAACCATCCAAAACTTTTTAGAGATCTCAATTATTATTCTACCACATATTGCAATCGGAGTATGAATTCAATTTGCTGACGTACACCCAATGTAAATAATCAAACTGCAACGTGGGGAAAAGCTGCCTTCAATTCATTTCGAAATTAAATAATGAAAAAAAAAACATTTACCGAGTCACTTGCCAACAGAGCGCGCAGTTGATGTGAAAGGAAGGAAGAGTTACTGATAAAAAGCCATTACACGTACCAGACTAAACGACAGAACAGTTAAAATCCATTCAAAGTGCAGTAAAAAGACTGGAAGTGTACAACTCTTGTAATGACAGATAAATCATGATACAGGTGCTTGACACTCATTCAGATATACTACGGAATATATATTATTACATATACATTCGGACTAAATGGTATTTATTATACATAATATATGAATTATGAGCACGAACTGGCATTTCGTCGAGATTTTCATTCAGTGAAACAAAACACGCGTTAAATCTATTATTAACATACGCGAACAAGTCTTTACTTTCATTCACCTAGTAGTACAGGATACCAGTAAGCACATGTGTGTGTGTGTGTGCATGCATGCAATAATAAAATGACTCTCCGACGCCTATTGCTCAACAAGTGCATTAGTGCAATATGAATTTTTATGCACGGGTATAAGATCGCCGCAAAAATAGCGCCAGTCATAATATAAAAAAAAATGTTAAAAGCGCATAGTGTGACGATTCTAACTTTGAACTGTAGGAGAAACAAAATAGTAACTTCGCGTAGAACAGATGTTTAAATGCATACAAAGCAGTACATTAGGGCTACGTAGAACTAAAATATGCAAGCTATAAGAAGCTGATTTTTAACTGCGTGTCTGTGACAAACCAGGGAGTTCAATGTGAGTAGTGAGTGTATACTATCTCGCAAGTATGAAAAACATCTGTTTTCTGACAAAATTACAATTTTTGATATCTCATACCAGTCGAAAGTTGAAACTTGTTCGCTAAATTGACTCGGAAGCGAATCGCAGCTCATATAGATCAGTAACCATTTTTTTTCTTCTACTGATTATATATTATACTAAGTAAGTGCATACGTAATAGTAAGAAGGATTTTTCATTTTTATCGTGTCGTAAATAAATCCAACTGGATGTTCTTTCTGCAGTCAACTCGTAAGTTTTGAGCGATTGCTCGATTTAGACGCGCCTGTCGGATCTTGGCTTTTCTGATGTGGGTCAAGTGAGTGAGTGAGTGAGTGAGGGAGGGAGACGAGTGTCGAGGGTGAAAAGAGACAGACAGCACACAGCAGTTTCTACACGGGCACAACAACACGTCATAGTTGCAACAGACAGGCAACAATTACGCACAATCACATATCCCGGATCAACGCATTCCCGATTGCTTGTCACGCGTTACGCGAAAGAAGTGTACAGAATGCGTTATTTCCCCCCCCCCTCCTTGTAAAAAACAGGGTGAATGACACAATTATAAACATATACGCACATCATTTTTTGTTAGACTTCTATGATTCATGTATAGAAATAAAATAAATAATGTGTATAGAGTATACTGTTGTTATGATAGTGTATGTATACACAATATTCATTACACAATTTTTAAAACATACAAATACAATTGAGGAGATATTCGAAACTTCAAATTTTACAGTTGTTTGAAACAGGGAAACTCGAATGCCATTGTCACTAGACTAAGTGAAGAACACCTAAACAAAGCGATCTGTGGGTACTGACGGCTGTAACGATATAGCATGCGTAACTATCGCCGCGATTCAGAACAGTACGAAAATCTTTGGTATCCGAAAGGAAAGTACAGGCTGGCTATACGTACTGATAATTTACAGTTCGTCGAGTAATTAAAATGTAATCAATATTCCCAACCTCATTTCAAAATATATGGACACTGAGTGACTACAAATTTTGAATAACATTCAATTATGCAACTGATTCTTCCTCAAATTCTGTACTCAATCACCAATTGGAATACGATCATAACAATTACCAATTCCAGAGTACTGAATCACGCAGGAATATTATTTTACACAGGTTGTGATTCGGAGACTGATTTTATTTTCACTACTTTCAACTATTTGCGTAACTAGAGATTACGGGCCCTGGGGTGAAAAAAACACACGCCGATCCTCTTCTACCAAATGAAGAGTTTTTCACATTTTTTAAGTAAACTTATGTTGTATGTTATGCAATGTCAGTGTATGCTGATACTGTCTTACAACAGTTGAAACCCCTGAAAAAATCTCAGTCACAGCCCAGTAGGTTTCCGTTTTCTTTTTTTAAAGGACTATGCCTACAAATGAACGGTTTACTGTTGTTTTATCCAAGTCATTGTATTTGTGTTCTTATTGAGCCGCTCTCACCTCAAGTGGGAAAACCGAGCAAGTAAAGCCTGGTCAGTCCCAAAATCTCGTGTTAATGAGTCGCATATACATCGCTTCATAAAAGGATATATTTATATGTATATACACAAATTCCGTGCAGTATTTAAAAATTATTAAACATTACTGATTTAACGATCAAGTGTATATTTTCGTAGTTTCTGGTGAATTTCCCTTAAGAACCCGTACTTCGGAGGGTTTCTCCAAGTGGAGGGCCGAGCAAAATGTCTCAACCCTAACCGCCCCAGCACTGATTAGAAACATTTCAATTTTCCCCCAAGTGAATCAACGAGCAGATTATCTTTGTCCCGAGATGAGAGGCGGAAAGCGTCGACAACGATGACGATGATAACATCATGCACTATTTCAGTTCAGACAGTTTACACAAAACAATACACCAAGTAGTCAATCAAGTGTGAATGATGGATACAATAAACATGTTTCAAGTTCAAATGACTGCTTCTAGTTAATTACTCGATGGAATTGTTAGCATTGAAATAAAATCGTGTATAGCAAGCAAGTTATTGAAACGACATCGACGCATTGTGGTATAAAGGTACTTACGAAAGAGATGATGGCGGCTAACAATAAGATCTTTACTAGGAGATCGTCGAATTGTTCCAACACCAATTGCCAAAGTGATTTGCCTGGAAAAAAACAAGAGAGTAAATAAATACATGGATTTGACGCTTTGGCCTAAGGTTTGACAACAAAGGTTATTTGTGCCGAAAAAGAAACACATATATATATATATATATATATATATATATATATATATATATATATATATATATATATAAATATATATATGTATATATATATATAAATATATATATGTATATATATATATATATATATATATATATATATATATATATATATATATATATATATAAATAAATATATATATATAAATATAAAAAAAAACTAAATATATATATATATATATATAAAAAAAGAGAAAAAGACCTGTCGCGTTGAAAGGAGTAATGGAATGCTGAAACTGATAGCTGTTTGTCGTGATAATAAAAATTATATCAGACATGCAATATTTGTATCAGTTTACACGATGCATATAATGCGTATGTATGTCAGCAACTATTGACAAAACCGTTTTCATTTACTTGCGATGACAAATGGTCATGTTCAACAAAAATTAGAGAAATACTCCCAAGTCAAATGATGACGTCGTTATTTTATGAATGGTAATGCATGTGCCGTGACGTCATATCTGTCCGAGGCCAGTGTTGACCACGTGCACGTGAGTGCATTCACTATAGTGGGACACTTAGCGAGTGCATGGCATGTACCGAGATGAGCGACGAATCAAAACAATCAATTATTTCTGAAAACTGTATACATCATTTCGTTCTTTTTGACTGGGACGTGTGGCCGAGTGACTAATACACTGAATCGTCATTCAGGAGACCGCGGTTCGACTCCCGCCATGGTCGACCATCCTGTCAGGGGTTTTTCGTGGTTTACCTCTGTCGTTCAGGAAAATACTGGAATGGTTCATTAACAATAGGCCACGACAGACTCCTTCCCACTATCCAAGAAAATCTAATAAAATAACCTCTCATCTCATCTCATTTATAGACGTCAATAGATCGTAGTCATCAGTAGAGTGCGTCGTTAAACCGAATATAAATAAAAACGGCTCATTAAACGAAACTTTAAAAAATGTGAAAGTTATATTTTTTTCGAATTCACTCCACCGTCGAGCTATTCTCGTCAGGGGTTTCAAAATTAAACACACGGATACGTCAAGACTATTTTGAGCGATAGGACTATACTGGCAAAAAAAGACAATTACATCATAATAGGCACATGACACCATGTCCTGCTAACCGATTTCAAGTCGATTTGATTGGAATCTTCGTTCAAGACATAGAAAAAGTTCAGAAAAAAATTAAGAAACATTTACAACGACATTTTCACTGTATATTTTCCAGTATTTTCGCAAAGTTGACCTAATCATCAGATACGTGTAGGGTTATAGAATATTGTTCTTGAAACTCTCGAAACGTGTATTGTGATACGTATCGCATATGGTTCACGCAACTCGAAGTTGGTGGAGATGACATGTCGGCAGAAATGGTCTAGTAGAAGTGATGATGAAATGATCGGGGGAGATAACGGTCATCCTTGACCTGCGACACATGACGATCAGTTAAACCGCGCTCAAACAAAATTGTCGATATTATTTAGGGGCCTAGTTGATCGTCCACAAGACTAACCTCACAACTCAGAAGAGAGCGTGGGTGGGGGTCTAATATATATATATATATATATATATATATATATATATATATATATATGTATATATATATATATATATTCTATATTGGGTTTCAACTACGCACTATAATGATGACTAAGATCTATTGGCGTTGGGATGATGAGATGAAGTTTTTTTTGTATTTTGGTGAAAACTTTTTCGACGATTTTGGAAATCGAAAGTCTGAGTCGGATGAAAATCTTTTACAGTTATTTGAACTGTTTAAAGATGATCAAACAAAGACAATACCGGTAACCCTATATACAATTCATTTGAGTTATTGAATATTTTTTTCCGTATCGAGATCATTTTTAAATATAACATGAATTGTTGTTTTGAAAATTGACTTGAAATTTCAACAGTAGCAATGCGATGAAATTTGGGGTGACACTCCGGACGCTATATGGATAATATTTTTCATGAAATATCAACACTTAATTAATGAACCGAAATCAAGGTGATGAAACGAAAATCAAAGTCTTGGGAGACTTTGATTTTCGTAAACCAGTAAATTAATAAATTAATCATGTATTAAATCGAACTCACCTTCTTCAGCAGGCAATTCTGAAACAGAAGAAATAACATGTGTATTAGACAATGGACCAAGAATTAGAATATTGGCAAATGCAATAAACATCTAGATCAATCAATCAAATTTATTATTTATACAAACTGATGATCAATACATGTGGCAGTGAATCATCAAGTTTGGGTGATCAATGATGATACGATCAGTAAACATGGTGATACGTTGGAAAACCACCAATAGTCAACTTTCAGTACCGGTATACCAACTAAACATTTTGTCTCAACATATCGCCATATTTGGGGTATAATAAAGATAGTGAACCAATGAAAGAGTAGAGCAGACGACACAGCTACTTGGGGCCAGTGTGTTCCAACTTGGAATTGAAGTCCTAGAGAAAAATTCCCGGGTTTAAAAGACTTTTTCCACTAACAGAACGAGACGAGTGATTTATAACCGACAAGATATTTCATTTACTACCTTTGGCAGTTTACATTTACATAAGTTACACACATTTCCCTCTGGTTTGTTTCTACCAAGTCCCGAATGACGTAACGAATGATTATCCAGGCCGTATACACGACTCCACGTTACAATAGCAGCTCGAACGCAGAGCAAATGATAGAACTTCGGATGTATATTTCAGAGCGAAAACTGATTGGATTATCATTTCTATTCATTTTTTGAAATAATAAAATATAATAATAAAATATACCAGAGACAACGTGAAGGGGTTGGTAATTTTTGGAGAGGTCACATACTATGGTACCTATAACATTTGTTTTCTATTCAATAGGGGGAGTGCGTTAGAACACACCAACTAGATAAACACGGCTCTAATGATGCGTAGATGAAGGCCAAAACGCGAACATAAAAAAAAAAAATTATTCAAAAGAGTAGGGCATTCACCGCGGAATACACCTATATTTAAAATGTTTTAAAAACACCCAGCTCTCAACTCTTCGATAAAAAAATCTTTTTAGCAATCGCGTAGGACATTAAAAAGTACGTGCTAATCAGAACCGGTTACGTAGAAAAATATACAAAAATTCAATCGGTTAGAAAATAAATCAGTTGAAAATGTACGAAATGAGGCAAGATCTGCTATTTGTGCATCAGTCCGTTTCAATGGGTTCGCTAGAGTTGTAGGCCTAACCACAAGGACACAGTGCCGAGCTCGAACCCAGGCAGATGTTGGTGACGTCACGGCTCGCACACACTTGCGTCATCATTGTACGTCATAGCGGTGGCTCATACACGTTATCTGCTATCTCTATCGTAAACCGCTAACCATACTACGGCTCGTGCTGAGGCCATCGAAATTACACTATTCACATAAGACTATCTGGATGAATATAATTTTTGAATGGTGTTCACAAACGATCTCGAAGGAGCAAATTAAATTATCAAGGAATAACGGAAGTGAATGATATTCGGATTTTCAAAGTTCACTATTCGAAAATTGATTTTTAATATAGGCCTACATTGATTTTGGATGATTTGGGAATATGCTTAGACTGTTTTTGGTTGAGACTTTCATGTATTCTCACTTATTGCTCATTTTCAGGTACTAGCGTAAACCATACTTCGGTAAAGTTGACTATATAGGCCTACACACCAATTATATAACAAAATTACGCTAAAATCAATGTTACCATCAACTACATATGCACGATTTTGTGCAGTCACTTTAATGGGTGGTTGGATGTAATTTTATAAGGCCGACTGCACTAAAAAATTATGAGACTGTCAGTATCTTAATTTGGTAATTGAAGCGAGGTACTTATAGATTACCGCTATTTCCTGTATTGAGACGCGCAAAGATAGGGCATGAAGATATAGACCTCCATTATAATTGAAGAGCAATATAACCTACAGATATCTGAGGCGATTTCAAAACTTCACCCGGAACCAACTCAGAACCGACACTCGAATTAATCTCTCATTTTAAAACGACAAGCAAACAAATCGAGGTCAAAATGTCAAAAAGAAAACAAGTCTTTGAGGTCTATACCGACGAAGGGAAGTGTATGAGCTTTTTTGTGTTTTTAACGACCCCACCAACAGCTATACGTTACGGGGTACGAAAGAGCGGGTGATCTCGAAGTGATAATGAATGAATGACAATCAAAATAAGTAAAAACAAAAATGTTTCAAGTAGCACTTAATCAGTCAGATAAGGTCTCATTTGATTCTCAATTTCTCTATAACCACAAGCGTTTTTAGAAAATTAGACCACAATCGTTTGTCGCGGATGATGTAGATTGCAGCTTACACGATTTCATCTCAGCAAGTCATCGAGACTGCAGGGAGTCGGTTCTGAACGAACAAATACTGTCCGCTCAACAACCTCGCCGACAGTTATTTGTTTGGGGGTTAAGAACGAGCGTAATATGCGCAACCTGTCAATCAGCACGCACGTTGCAGAACAGGATGTGCGATTTGGGCATTTTAACGGTTTCCCAATGAAGATTTGCATGTAATGCCATACACGAGATCGATGGCCAACTAGGGGATTTATTAGGGTTTTAGTATCCGAATGGCGGCTAAAATCGAGGGGTACCTCACCACCACTAGAACGTATTGGTAATGTCCACGAAAGAAGGTTCGGAGCGACCGTTCCCCCATCCCACATCACTAACGCGCGGTTAGTTCACGCCTTCTACCTTCGTGGATACAAGTATCACAAAATCAGATTGGTCAGGATTACGAGTTATACAATGATAAGACCGAGGGGTAAACAACTAGTGCATTTTGTGTACACCTAATTTCAGATTTCAAGGGATTTCAGGAAGATTTCATGACGAGTGTACACTAGATTTATAAGACAGGATAGATAAGAGCAAATATATGGATTCATTTTGAAATGGATAAATTGCGGATCCACGGTTCTCGACCCGAATATTGGAGGTGGGTGCTGCCACAGGTGGGGACCGAGGCTTGCAACCCAACCCGAGCTACCCATTGCGGGCCCTGGATTTGCTCCATCATACAAATAGACTATATCAAAGTGGTATAGTTGCTAGCCGCTGTAAGTTACTTGTCTTTGTTCTGGAAGTGATTCGCAATGGGATCAAAATGTAAGCTCGCCAACAACTTTCTTGGCAGATGACAACACGGAATGACTAAGACGAGCTCGAGCCGCGGGTTTGCCAATAAATTGTATTTTTAACGTCTTTTCGGCAGTTATCTCTTTTTAGCAGCTCGACCGCTATACGGGGATTGTTAGGAACTCGCCACCCATAGTAAACCCAAACTAGAAGCGACAATCGTTAATGACAAAGTCAAAAATAATTGCTCATTAAGAGTGGAAAATGTAGGCTACTCGCCAAATTATTTTTTTCTGAATATTCGCATACGGCGTATGCACACGTGTGATATGGCGTATATAATACGCTGACTATTGTTGCCGTGTCTCGTATATAGGTTTTCTCTATAAAATGTCTGGTTTACAATTTAAGTTATAATATATATAATAATAGCAGAAAGAACCTATGGAGATCAAGTTATTTAGATCAAGTTATGCGTAGAGCTTCAAGTTAGTTGGATGAGGTCTGACGCAACCACATGTGTTTTATGTAGCAAGGTCTGAGAAACATTTTGCACAGCAATAAGAATAATCGTTCAGTATGTGAGCTAGTTGGACTACCCTACATACTATACAGGCAGGCGGTGATAACGGCAATATAAGTGGTACTGATATCGAGTAAGCCTAATTAGTATACAGCCTTTATTTCGGCCGAATGTTGCAATATTTATAATGGGCAAGGCCTTATCTACATACATATAATATATATACACTGTTCAGGCAATGCTGAACGAGACAAATTATTTATAAAACTGTGGTTTAAATAATGATTGTAATTACGCCATGATATATAATTAAATATTATTGTTATTATTGTAATAATTGTGATTTTATATAAGAAGTACAAAATATTACATTTCCCTATAGTATTATTATGAATATAGCAGTACTGGGCTACTGGTAGGCAACACACATGCATACTAGATTTAGTTTTAATCTACACTCATCACGAACGATACTCTGAAAAAAATTCAATAACAAGGCAGCAATAGTGTTAAAAATTGAAAACGGACTTGGAAATCAGATCATTCAGAAGCTGTTGATTCAATTAAGACACATGCTTTCAAGAGGGTTCATCTTTATTGTACACGACTGTTGCGGCCCATAAGATCGGGCAGGGACTCTCCTGTCTTTTGATATATATTATGTGATTTTATACAAAACTGAGCCATATCATGTTGCACTGAAAGCCTGAGATATTTCTTTGAAATAATTAGAAAAAAGTAATTGAGCGTGGTGATTTTTCGTAATTCAAAAAAAAAGGTTATTTTGAAGTTTTGAAACCCCTTCTAATGCTATCCCTAAGTGCATATGATAAAGTATCATTGATACGCCTATAGCATGAGGGAAATATATTACAATTTTTTTATTTACGGTACTGGTACTGGTATAGATACTCGATTCAACGATGGAGAGTTATTGGGTCTAGTTTGGTAAGTTCCCTAGTGAATTAGGTAAGAGTTACTACCCAATGGCACACTTGGGGGACTTGATGAAAAAAGCTGATATTTCGTCAATTAAAATTCGATTAGCCGCTGTTTTATAATCACAATTAAAACATTAGTGAAGTAAGATATGATCAGAAATAATCACAAGTATTCTAAATTTTCAAATTTTGATGTAAACGGAATCAGAATGAACTTATGGGCAAAAATACCCATTTTACGTACCGGTAGATGGATAATCCATTTCATTCAAGTAAAAAACTTGTAAAAATCTCATGAGGTATTCTCTTCATATATAAATTAATGAATACATAATTTTATATATATATATATATATATATATATATATATATATATATATATATATATATATATATACATATAAATATATATATATATATAAATATATATATATATATATATATATATATATATATATATATATATATATATATGTACACATATATATAACTAAATATAAATTAATAAATATTTAGTGAATTGGCAGTAGGGCCTATGCTAATGTAGCTAATTCAATAACAACGTCTATCTATGTACGTGCTACAATGCATTTGTGTGCCTACTTGATTAGATTCAATCATTTTTGTGTCCTTGCCTATCGTGAAGACCACAATCATACGTGATATGAACAGAAAATAACACTGTAAAATGACAGAAAAATGCAAACTCTGTTGGGTCTATTGATCAATACATTAATTAGTGAAAAAGCAAGTCGAATCGATACTTTTAAATAAATTTTAAGAAAGTACAAGGACCTTGTCCATTGTTGACAATGCATCTTCAGGTATAATCATTGTTGCAACAATCCAAGTTACACCACTATCACAATTCAAGGTCGAACTTGGAGCAGATTGAGTAAAACAGAATAATAAACGCAGAAAACAGAAACATATGATGGTAGGATCACAATTCAATGGAAACTGACACTTGGGATGTCAAGTGTAAACACATTTTTAATCCATTTTATCTTTCTGAGAATAATATTTGTAATTTATTCAACAGTTTGGTTCCAACTTCCAAGGTCTGATAGGAAGTTTATAGTTTGTTGGACAACACTCCTCATGTATGAGGAACATATATGAGAAGAGTACAATTTTGGTAACAAATTTTACAAAATGCGCACGAATGATGTTATGATGCACAAATGATGTGGGGTATTCTTGTCTACATTATAGAAGATGAAAATTAATTCTATCTTCAATATTACTCTATTGCCTGTATTAGTGCTATTGCTAGTTTTTATCTTACTCCCAGTATATTGATTTTACTTTAAAAGTTATCGATTACTGGCAACATTTGGAGACCTTCAGAGTGGGTACATTCATTTTATACCATAATACATGTGTCACATTCCATGACAACTAGAGTTGCCGCCAAATAGAAAATTGAGAACGATACAAAAATTTCAATACCGGTACTAAATATTGATAGAAATATTGAAAAATTTTGAATCATCAATACACCGACTGAACATATTGAATCCACAATTATGGTTACGAAACAAGAACGGTGTCAGGCATATGAACGTAGCTCGGTGCATCGCTGTTAAGTCTTCTAATTGGGTGCCTAAGGCTTGAGTTTCTTGCTCGTATTTCAAAATTTATGGCAGCAGTGTATTATTCTAGTTATTTACAATTTTCCAATCGATAATGACCTTTGTTTCGATATTGAATTTATCAAATACCGGTATTGAATATTCTTATTTGAATGAAGTCGTGAAATATTGAATTGATCAATCGAAAATATTGAAATCGAATAGCAACCCCCAACTGATAATTCTCTCTTATAATTTGATAGTGTGATTTTGAAGATTTAAATGCATTATAATATTATTGCTGAACACAATCGCAATACCAATGAATGCTGGAGATGATTGATTAACGTACATTGAATCATCAACTAATCTGTAATTAGCCATTGATTAATTAAAATCCATTAACCAACAACTATTATCAATTCAATTATTCATTGCGAATGATTGAAATTACGAATTTTGAATGATGATTTAAAAATCATCATTCAAAATTTCAAGCTGTTCCACAGACAAATGTTTCAGGCTTGGTATCAATGCAGAACAGCTACGCGTGTAGGTAGGCCTACCTACCATTTATATCAAATTTTTTGTACAATTGTTTACAGACGTACTTTGCGGATAATATTAATTTACAGTAATTATATTTTTACCAATTATTTCTTAAATTAATATTATAATCGATCATTGAAAATTTCGATTCAAAATCAATATCACTTCTTGAGATCAAAAGACAATGCCTGTATAAGAAAGCCTACAGCTACGTTACACACTGGCCTGGATTCGGTAGTCCCACCTAGGTTCGGCAGGTAGGCTAGATATAGGTTGATGAAATAACGTTTTCAAAAACCCACGAATCATGCAGGATTAGCACGCACACCTGACACGTGTGTCTCTCCGTATCAGTAAGAGCAGTGTATGAGGCCTACTAGCTGAGCAAGACTCAACTTGATCTTAATATTAGTATTTTGCTTGTAGGCCTACTTGAAGGTTAAGGTATTTGATTCAACAATTATGGGAAAGTGTTAATCAGAGGCATTTACAAGTAACACGCGCTGAACATGTGCAGACCAGGGTGAAACTTTTAATCAACTTGATAATATATCATTCATAATTGTTCACTTTATCACTTTAATTTATATGCCGTTTACTATGTTAGTAGTTTAGCTCTAGATAAAATGTAGCAGACAATGGGTACCGGTAGGTGTACACTAGATAAAATCAAGTGCCACATCAGCGCAAAGAGGAATTATAGGCCCTCCCTCCCCTCTCCTTCACTTTACATGTCCTTAAAAGCTTTAGAATGCAAACCAAAAAGTGTAAGGTAGGCCTAGCAGAAAAAATGAAGCGTATGCCTATCGATACACCTGTGTGTTTCAATAGATCGTTCGTTCAAAGGTTCAATGTTGAATCGGGTATCAACTTGAGTTAATTTTCAAGAAATTTAGTTAAATCTTAGCTTGACCTTTCGTATAGCGTCTTTGGTTAAGACGCAGACGATAATCAAAAGCCATTTTTCAAAGTCCCTCTCACCACAAGAAATGAAATTATTTTTTGTCTCAAGTGTTAAATACGAAGCACTAAACCATAGTTTCTTATTATGAACGATCAATTGGAAACGCCGTCATCCATCACGGTTGAACACTGAATAATAATATAAAAAACACTGTAACAATTGTGTTGTGATTTTGAGAATTGTGGTTGTGTTTCATGACTAGGCCTATATTGTGAACTATTTTTTTTTATGGCATCTCAAGAGGAGAAATATTTTCATGTTTGCGACTAGATCTTACGATATGCAATCAAATAATAAAGGGGAATCTTTTGGAGTTGGCCATCTAATCCTACTGACCACCCAAATCACATGATGATGAATACTGAATTCCAAGCTTGCAATACCCTACACATTACAAAAACTGTGAGCGGAGAACCAACTCTAAGCAATACAAATTTAAAAATAAGAATCACCATAATTGATTATAGCTAGGAACTCTATAGGGATAGGCAACCTATCCATGGACATAGATCAAAATGTCCAAAATGATACAATGTTAAAATGTCAAAATATTTCTTGGATCCTATTCCTCCTCTCAACAATATAGGCCTAAGCGCTACACTTAATGTCATTATGTGGTAAAAACTAGTCAGGTTGTATGGTACTGGTACTTGGATATTAGAATATGCAAAAATGTATTATATATGCCTATAGATATATATATATATATATATATATATATATATATATAAAATTGACTCACCATTTGGTCCATATTTGGCTTGATTCCTCTTAATCTGGTCAGGTGACAGGCCCCTCTCTGGGTCTGCATCAAAATGTTTTAACACATCCTCTACGGGTTTGATGAAAGCGTCATCCATGGTTGCTTACACAACCGTTCCTAATTATTTCGTAAATATGTTCTACTGTCTCGTTCTCATTAAATTTCTGTAAAAAAGAGAAAAACATATTAGATCATTCACCAGTCACCATCAGTTTATTTCATATTCGATCATCGGGCTCTATACAAAATAGTTTGGCACACACATTGAATGGTAGGCTACATTATCAATGTTCCTATACCTGTAGGCCTACCACATAAAATGTATGGGCGAGAATTGTATTGTATTTTCTTGATTATTTAGCCAAATTGTTCATGCCATTACATGTGGCAGATTGTAAGAATGTCTTTATTAACTACATCGTAATTATACAACAGTTGTTCTTGATGGTTTCAACTCTATTCCTTCTTATTTCTGACATAATTTATTCAATTATAGGTCAAAAACTATTGATAGGCCTACTGTAACATTGTAGGTAGGCTTACAATGGATGAGATGGCAGACATAGTTTATATCTAAGCAGGATGGTTGAATTTAACATAGGTCTACGCACAAGTCTGTTGTGAGTACATGAACGACTATGAACTGACTATGAATATACGACTATGAATTGTAAAATTAACATATTTGGCCTATTAAAACTAACCCCAATTATGTATGGATCTAGATCTACCTTAGGGTTAGCATTAAAACTAGGTTCCGTACTGAACACGGAGGGGAACTTAGTCTGCACGCCAATCTAGTTCATGAAGGATAAAAACGGTCTGAATCAATTTCTCTTCAATAGGCCTATACAGTGAACTGAACTGACCTGAACCAACACAGGCCTGTCTATAATACAGTGCAGTTCTGGTGTTGAAGTTCATTGGTTTTGAATAATTAAAATGGGGTGATAAGATCGCCCTTGTGGTGCCCCATCGAAATGATCCTAGGCCTACCTTTCATCCATAGCCTTAACTGGGGAACATTGATTTTGTATCAAGTTTCGATCAAATATAGAAAAAAAAATCTCAGAGCAAGTTGGAAAAATATAACCAAAATATGAATAGGCCTGACAATGTTGTAGGCCTAGGCAAACATGGTAATGGACCTGTACTATGTCGACCAGAGTGTCTTGCTCGGCTAGGATACACGTTGATACCATTACCGCAGGTTTCTTTCTAGGCCTAGTGTCATGAAATAGGCCTAGCGCAACAAGCTAGCATAGGCCTAATCAGAATCATTTTTGTGACCTTTGTTTCTGGCTGCCAACCACTGGGGATTATGCTACGCTACAACATTTTCAAGTCAGTGTCGGGTAGTTGGTCTACAACGAGCAACTGTCAATATCGAGCAATGATGGAGAATATATAGATTCACGACTAGAGCCTTGCTAGGTCTAGCCTAGGACTATAACATGATTAGGGCCTATGCTGCAAAGGCTTACAATTGTTAATGCCTATCAATATGTCTGGCCCAAGAGGTAGGCCTGTCATTGGCCCATGTAGCCTACGCCTTATAACTTTGTATGCACAGACCGAGGCCTGGCCTAGGTTAGGCCACAAGTCCAAGATATAATAAAACCGATAATACAATAGATTTCTAGCTCTAGGTGTAATAGGTCTAGGCCTGCAGTCTTCAGGCATGGGTACCGGTAGCTTAACTAGGCTATGCCTAAACGTCTGCCTGCATCAGCAGCTTTGAAGCCTAAAAGCAAGTAAGGTTAGGGCTGATAAGTGTAGGCCTAGGCCTTGCAACTGAATGCCTAGGCTTAATATATTCACCCAGGTTAATAGATAATAACGGAACTAAATCAAAAGAATGCGTACGATATATTGCAGGCCTATACAATGAAAGACTCCCAAGACAAAGGCAAAATAGTTAGCTGGCCGGAAATCACGAAAAAAATAGAACTCACCAGGTAACTTTAGTCTTAAATTAGCATGACACGCCGCAAATTATATGCCCCTTTTCTGTTCGAACCTAAGGAGTCCTAGACCGAACCCGAAAATAATTGTATGCTCAAAAATAAAAGTTAACACTATACGTTTTCTATCAAGCCACTATCATAGATAATACGTTATAATATTACGGATAATATTAATACATCTACTAGAAACGAACGTCATTTTGCCGAGAACTTGAAAAAGAACATGACCTCCCTCTCACGCTACGAAACTCATTCTGCTATGGTCGCGACACTAGCGATCGAATCTCAAACTATTAAATTAAATAAAAAGATATGGTAAGCTCTTTTAGTTTCTGGCTATGTTTGCTTTAATAAGAGTAATTCTTAATTTGTTTAATTACGAAGAGCATCTTTCAATTACTTACGGTGCGTTTCCCGTGAACTGAATGCCAATACGTACACACCGCTCTTCTTCGGCATGTGGACTGAACTGATTGGTATATTTCTATCACGTGGTATATGAACTTACTTTGGCGGTCGCCGCGAATTATAAATAGATTTTAGCTCGGAGGAGACCAGAAAAAATGTCACCGGTTTTTTTAGTGGTAGAGCTGAAATTCTATTGCAATTAAAACCCAAATATTCAAAGGTCATTGTGATCACTTAATTGATAGTAATTTAATCAATGATTGACCTTTGATCATTCAGTGATTCAAATATTGATCATTATCTGGGACTTGAATAAGTCATTCATTGTTGCTTTTATTTTTTTTATATTGGGTTTTAACTACGCACTATACTGATGGCTACGATCTATTGGCGTCGGTGGATGATGAATGAGATGATGGGATGATGAGCTAATATTATTGATTATTGTTTGCCTATCGATCCCACCAACAGCTAGGTTATACGGGTCTAATATTATTGAGAATAGCATATTTTAATGTTATAGTTTTGAGATAATTATTTCTAGATGTTATTTTTTCGAAATTTTATTCTTCTACTTGAAATATATGGAAGATAATAATTGTTGCCAATTAATATTTTATATAAATAATTAACATACTATTCCGTATAGTAGACCTACGATTTCTAATGATTTCTAAAAATTCCTTCAAAAACTTTTTTTTTAGAGTTATCAATACATTTTTCAACAAAAAATGACTTGATCTTGAGAATAACACTTCTTTCCTCGTTTTTTATAACATCATTCATTTGCTGTTATTTATATTACCGTATATTATATTTCATAATTTTGTTTCCAGTTGTTATTAATTGTTCATTTTTTATAGGTTTCTATGTTATTGCAATTAAATATCAAAAAAGTGGTGATTATAATAATTGCCAATGGCCCGGGAAAATGCCCAGTTGCCAAAACGCAGACCAAGGAGTCGCAAGAGCGGACATTTTTAGCACACCGAAGACTTTTTTTAACATTATGTTGGCAAGCTCTTTCGTTGGGTCTATTCTAGATAGATGTTCGTAGTAAGATGAAAGACGAAAGGTAAGACAAAGAAATGGGGTTCTATAATGGTAAGAAAAAACAATGTTACGCGCTATATTATTATTCCAGCTAAAATACTACTGTACGGCACAAAAATTAATCAATTACTATATTGCATTGTTGCAGTTATTATTATCAATATTTTGTTAACATTAGTATGCAGTTGTTCAACTTTGAATCTACGATTCGATATACTAATTACGCTTCAAGATAAGTTATAATACTTGTTACTCGTTTATGTGAGATAATAATATTCAATGCTCACACATGGCCAACACAAAAGTAATAAGAGTCACGTTCAAAGCTGTTACGCGTGAGTATTAATAATAGAGAAATAATTAGTCATAATAACTATTATCATATTTGTTCTTATGATTCTTGTCCATGGAGAAAATGTTTCATTCTATTGTTGGGCTAATTGTTGTCAAAAGCCTATTAGTCCTTCCTATTTATAATGTTGTCAGAAAAAGTAAACAAAATAAAATATAGAAGTCGCAAAATATCATTCAAATTGAATGTGAAACAATTAAGAGCATTGCATTTGCTTAAAACTATTTGATTTGAACAATAAGCAACATTAAAAAAATCGAATGAGGATAAAATGTAAAAAATTCACCCGGTTGTTGCACTATTACATTAGCGTACAAAAATAGAATGCATATTGCTGCAACTAAAACTTATATTAATCACTGTACTTTCTACAAGACACTTGTATATATATAAATCCCATGGCCGCTTGCACTTGATTTCAGCACTTGTCTTCTTGTCACACTTGGAAAATAACACTTTCCTATCGTCGCACTTGTTTGATCAACTTACCAGCAAGGTTGTGGTCCCAGATTCACTAGATTCGTAGTTACAAAAAAAATATTTATATAAATTATTGCCCCATTGACGAATTAAATTTGAGTTAAATGATGTTTAATTTCGAAAAGTATAAAGAGGCAACGCCTGCGTTGCTGGACGAAAAGGGGCACCACTTAAGAGGCGCAGGGGCTTATATAAGATCATGCCCTCCCTCATTCTGGGAGAGTGAGCTCCAGTGCCAACCCCCCCCCCCCCCCTCTCCAACCGTACGTTTACAAAGATTTCAACACAGAGTTCCGAATACATCATTTCGCGTGCCGGCTAATATAATAGTATTATATAGTTACCGGGTCAAACTATTGGAAAAAAGACAAAAAAGATTGTAATGTGGACATTATAGTTTAGTGGCGACCGCACCACATTGTCTCGGGTAGACACAAAGGGATTGATACGTCTCCTTGATTCACACACATTTTAAACACAAATTCCACAAATGATTTTGTCTGAACTATTGTTCATTATGGCCTTATAGTTTGGTGAGGTGTGGTATTTTATTAATTGGGGGATGGATAGGGGGAGGGAGGGTTGGGGACGCCGACTGCATTGCCATTTTTCACTCGTTAGCTATTACTTAAATATATTTTCATAATACTCTTTAAGAGGATATATTGAGATGATAATTGGTTGGGTAATAATTTGTGTTTACAATTGGGAAATTTACAATTCTATTATGTTTTGAAAAATGTAAAGTTGTTCCTCCAAGAATTGTTGGTTTCTCGATCCGTCACGAAATTGTGAATCAGTTTCCGATTTTTTCCCACAATAGTTTTTAATACATGAACTTTCCCACACCCACGGCTTCTTCGAATCCAAAGAAACAAATTATCAGCTTTTGATTGCAGTGGTGATGGAGTGGTGGGATCATGGAGTTGTATTACTCCACGGTGGGAAGTCAAATCCAGTGCCTCCTGGAATAACCGGAAATCAATTGTCAGATGTCAGTTGGCATGGCAACAATAACACATAGATTGAAAAAATCGTTTCGTTCATAAAATGTCCGTTTCCATGTATTATTGAAGTTTTGATCGAACTTCACTTCTGAGATCGGAAATAAACTCTCTATGGTTACACACATCTCACATCAAAGCCAAAATGAAACAACCCTTAGTGAATATCACAGATATTTTATCTAAATCTTCAATTGAGTTTCATCTAGTGTTCACGCCATTTATAAATAAGCAATATGCAAGAAATAGTTTCACTTTTTTATATCATTTCATACCAGTTAAAATTCAGTGGCTGTGGATCCATTTCTTTATTGATTTTCAATGAAAACTAATCGTTCAAGAAATTATTAAAGATCTCATTTAAATACGGGTATACGGTTCAGTTTTGCAATAAAATCGCAAAGTAATGAAAGATATCTCATCAGGCAGGAATGTCTCCCATATTAATCTTATGGACCGTGACGCTCGTCATCAATGAAGATAGACGCTCTCAAAAGCAGGTGTTTTGATCGAATCAACAGTCGCTGAATGATCAACCCACCTTCAATGTTATTGCCCATTGCGAATTTTTTAAAAACTTTTAGGCTGCCATATTATTGATTCGGTTGAGAGTATTACGAGATTAAAAATCCAAAACCGTATCCAAAATGCATTGATGCTGCATAGGCCTACTCTTTTTAAAAAATACGCTCAACTCATGATTCACTAATTTTGTCTGTAAATTAAAGAAAGACAGTTTTTGTTTAATTATATCAGTTATAACGCCACAGTTAATTGCTCTTATGGGGTTTTGTGTAAATTGACAAGTGAATGTCGAATTTGTAATTTATGTGTATTTATTAAAGCAATTGAACAAAAAAAAATTACACTCAGCTGCCTATATTGTTCCGTGACCATTGAATGAAAAATCAGCCAACTTTGACAATACTTTATTTCAGGACGAAAAGTAACATCTTATTTTGGCTGTGTTCAAGATTGTCACTAGATAAAAGAACATTCAAGTCCGAAATCGTGATGGCCATCAAGTAAGAAATCGTAGTGCTAATCATGTAAAAATCACTTTAGAAAATTGTTGTGATACGAAATTAATATAATACTGTTTGCACAGTTCACATGCACATAAACATCTGAATTTCGTTATCAGTTGAACAAAGAGGTTACCTGTTTTGTGGCAGACCCTATCTATATGTAATTATTTGAAATAATGTATCAGATCTCCTGTTTTTCATGGAATGAGTTGGATTTTGGGCAAAAATTCGATTGGTTCTCCCGTCATAATCTGGAGAGCCCGTACAAAAATCACACCCAATTGAATTTTATACCGGCACAGTAGCAGAGTGGTTAGCTCACTTGCTTCGTGATCCGGGAGGTGAAGGGACATATCGAACCCGGTTCGATCCCCGCCACCGTCCATCTTTACAGGGGTTTTTCGTGGTTTCCCTCTGTAGTCTAGGCTAATGCCGGGATGGTTCCTACAATATAGGCCACGACCGCTTCCTTCCCACTATCCTTCCCACAACCCATAAAAAACCTTCATCTCATCATCCCATCATCTCATTAAACATTCATCCGACGCCAATAGATCTTAGTAATCATTACAGTGCGTCGTTAAAAGCCAATGAAAAAAAAAAATTGAATTTTATATAAATATTTTTGTTAGTTCCTAGGGTGTGTGTAAAAATGAACGCATTGTTTCAAAGTGTTATCCTCTGTTTATATCAGGCATATATCTGTTAAAAATGAAGTTTTTTTAATACAATCATTTTCTTAGATCTTGATGTTTGATCTTGATGATCTTTCACAGTATCAATCTGCCAACTTATTATATCTTGATAAATATCCTTTCGGAGTACATTTTTCTATTTTGTGTTGTATGTGTCAAGTTCCACCCTATTAGGGCCTACACCAGTGCGATTTTTTAACTCAGTCACTTTATTCAATCACATTTTTTATTCAGTCACTTTAAATTTAAAGATGATTACTTGGTTACCGGTACGTTTGTTATTTCGTGAATATTTTATATAATACTTATTATTAGAGTTTTGAAAACTTGATATTTAGATTTTGTTTTATTTTCCCACCTTTTTTGACTGGTACAGGCCTTTCACACCATTGCCTGATTCTAGTACATTCGTAATTTATTATTACATTTTCTAAAATTGTCTGACAAGCGGAAAATGACCTCGTTCTTGACGCGCCTTGAAACCCCAACATTCATTCATAACATCTTTTCTCTGTTACGTGAAATATATCATACTCTCACTTTTTCCTCATAAAAAATATTACGTTTCCATTTGGGACCTTGTCTTCTTTGCTAACGTCCTGGCAGGATATGACGTCATTCTCACGGAATCTACACAAATGGGAACGCAATTTTCTTCACAAAGAACTAATTCGAGTTCAACACGAGAAATTATCGGCATGACATCTCACCCAATCTGCGAGGGTGAATACATGACTTTTATTATGGAAATTATATATTCTTGAACTAAGTACTACTCAAGTCGTTAAGTCGTTATATATATTGCATCGTTTATCGCCCTGTCGATGCATATTATTGTTATTACTAGGAAAACGCGAAATATGCGTTGTAAGATGAGCGAGATATCTGAATAAGGTATAATAACAGTCCTACATTTGCTACTTTATCGACTTTGGTATTCTACACACTTTGTCCTTCATTTAATTACTACTTTATCTTCTCTGGTATTCTACACACCTTGGCGAATATGAAGAATATTTAATGCTTGGGCAAATATCGAATCTAGGAAGCAGTGAATCTTGGCTCATTTCCATTTATATTTGATGTATAAATACAGTTATTTGAATTTGTTTCTTCGAAACGGCTGATTCGAATTGCTTACAAAATGGTGGTTATGTGTATCATTTATGTTTGAACACTCGGAGAAAATTTTATTTTTTCCGGAGAGGTTTCATTTTTTCAAATTTTCTCACCCAGCCTATACTCTTATGGGGTTTTTAAAAACTTTGACATGATATTTCTCAAAATCTAATCGACCTTTTCATTCCAAAACTATACAGTTCTAAGTTGTAGAAGTTGGCCCGTACAAAAAAAGTTTCATGTTGTTCAGTCAAATCCTGCGACCTGTGCAGTGCCCACAAAAAAAAAAAAAAAAACACAGACAAAGCCCTATAAGAGTGGGATGGAGACTTCGCTACGCTCATCTAATAATTATTATTAACGACTTTAACCGGCAAGATTTAGCCTGATGGCTCTTCTTATATCTAACCCGAGGGGTATACAAATAGTAAATTCGGTGTAAGCCTGATTTCAGATTTCAATAGATTTCAGGGAGAATTCACGAGACTCCAGGAAGATTTCAAGGGATTTCAAGAAGGTTTCAAGGGATTTAAGAAGGTTTCAAAAGATTTCAGGAAGATTTTATGAAAAGTGTACACCAGATTGCAGGTGTTGTTATAACCCCTCGATCCAACCTTGCTATACTATGACAGTGACAAACTAAAACCAACATACATACTAAAACTACATACTTGGTCTAAATAATACAATTAAAACAAGATATACAAATAAAACAAGATATGCTTATAATAATGCAACCATGGAGACCAGGCTGCCCTCATCTCGAACTGTCAAACTTCCTATATGTACTCGGCAGAGGGATAGTCAACATCCGTTTATTGCATTCAAATATTCTTAAACGTCGTGTGTACGATATTTATTACTCCATACAATTTCACATACCATTTCTAATACGATCTCATATTATGATAATATCATCACCTCAAATTGCTGTATTTGAGTTATTTACTCGCTGGAGAAAATTATTATGAATGAATATAATTTCAATTTCGTTTGTTGGGTTTCAAAATTTGTTAGTGTTCGCCATTTGGACGGATAAGAAATGTTTCTTATACGCCTAGATTTCAAACTTCTAGATTCAGGTGAGAGTTCATTTGTTGAGGCGGGTTTTATTATTATACTTGGCGGTCAATCATTGCAAAGACGGGGTCCTGCTATTTAAAATGCAAGAGCACTGTCAGACTTTTAGATGGTCTAATGGGATTTGGAGATGCTCAGTTCTAGTCTCAAATTGATGCACCGAATCACCGTCATAAAATAATAATAATAATAATAATAATTTATTTATCCAGTGAAACATTTGTACATACATGAAATATACATGTTTATAGAATATGCCAATATCTTCTATAGTTAATTCAAAATAGTTTGCAATATAGATACTCTTTGTTAATGCACTTTAAAATATTTTTTTGAATGATTTGAATTCCTGTACAGTAGAGAACACATTGTCAATTGTGAATTTTTAAAAAATCAGCTCGAAGCGTACAATATTCTTTTCTTTCTTAATCCAGGAGACCAGGCAGTTGAATAAATATGGTCCGTTGTAGTTGGGATTATTGTTTGACGGCAGGTGGAAATCGTCGTTGTTTCTAGTGAGGTGGCTATGGATTTGATTGCTTTGAATAACAAATGAATTTTCTGAGTGCACTGTTATAGATCGAATGGAAAATGTATAATTATGCTTGTCACAGTAAGTAGTTGAAGTTGTTTGAACAATGGCCTGAAAGATGTTCTTCTTTGGGCTCCTAAAATGATTCGTATTGCTCTCTTCTGTAGTGTGAAAAGTCTGGAAACTTTTGGAGATCCCCCCAAAATATTACTCCATACGACAGGTGATAATATTGTTTATCGGGTAATCTATATAGTTCCTGGTAGGTTTCTATAAAGTTTCTATTAGACACACTGAGTGTGACTTTATTCTATTCTTTCTGCATTCATTCAGCATGGGGTTGATATTGTCGATAACTGTTCTTTTCTTCGATATCTATCTTATCTTAATTCTTATGAAATTTTAAAACATTTTTCATCATTGTGAATAAAAACAATATGTATTAAAAAAATTTCAAATTATATAATATGAATAATGTAAATTGGATATAGAAAAATCATAATAAAGCAGTTTGCTTCGTCCTTTCAAATGTGTTGCATTATGACACTTGAACAAATAACCCGGCACCTCTACCTTCCTCAATACCTTCTTTTTCTGCATATTGTTCAGATTACAATATTCATATACTTTCAAGAAAGTTGAGAATATTATAGAAAGGTAATGTTCTCTTCTAACAGTATTCGTGAAGTTTCAAGAACAATATATTCTATTTATCTCTGATGTTATTATATTGTGAATGTCCTAATTACGCTTTACTCCTCCGTAATTGATCTCATTGGAATCTGGGCTAACAATTGATTTTCTGTTTCTACATGTGTCTTGTAGATTATATTGGAAATTAATTCACATTTTGTCAAGTTCCATTGAAATCAACTAGGAAGACGAAGTATTTGCAATGAAAGATATACCGGAGATAGTTTATAAAATGTACCCGAAAGCCATACACACCTTGAATGCATCACATGATTGTGAAACTATTACTGCATTCTCTACTTGAAGTACTTATTGGTTTTGAATGTTCCTCTTTTGAATAGGTCCAATTGATTTAAAATGATTGTAAAATGATTTTTTCTTCACAACGGCTCATCCGATTTATGTCAAACTTTGGAACAATTTTTGTGCTTGAAATCCGTGATAATTTGAACGTATTTGAAGGAAATATGCCTAAAAGTTGAATACACCCCTCTGGGTTATTCTTGTGGTTTTTTAAAAACATATTTTTCTTATACTTACGGTTCATCTGATTGCACCCCACCCCATTCCCCCCTAACACAGTATTAAACATGTATATATGCATCTCAAGTGTTATCAACATTTGTGTTTTCGTTTGACTTGTAGAGCACGAAACAAGTTCAAAAAAAAAAAACACCTTCGTTTTAACACTTACGGTGAAATTGAGTCTTCGCTTACGCCCATTTATATTAGGGCCTACTTCCATTTTGGGGTGGTCAGATCGAACTTGTTGTGATCGATCATCTATACCTTATAACCTGTCATCTTTGGCCTTAATTGGGGAATAATGACTGTGTGTCAAGTTTTTGATTAAGATGAAAAAATAAAATGGCAGCACCTTCAGCCACGCATTTCTTGCAGTAGTGAGTACGCATGCGCGAGTGCCAGACAATAACGTGAAAACAAATTTGACTGAAGGTGTAAAATGATGAATGTAAATGTATAACTTGTAAATGTAACTGATCAGTGATCGAATCGACCTAACCTATCCAAACTAACAGTAACTTCCCACGAATATTCGTGTACATAGTTTTTCTTTACATAGGAACCAAAAAATCGAGATTTTCCCGACACCAAAAATATCCTCTATGGACACTTCGTGAAACAAAAGAAACATTACAATTACATATTTGAAGTTTGATGAACCGACTTTTTCGTAGTAACTCTTGACAAGAACGGTTCCTCCTTCGATCTTTACATTTTACACGTATTATTATAACTATACACTCGATCGCCAGTATACTAGCATACTATATATCACATATTGCATGTGACAATTTTAAAATGTAATTAAAATCGAATGTCTTCTCTAATATGCACGGTATATGAACCTTATGAAAATATATTAGATTTTTAAATTTTTATTTTATTATCTTAGACTACAGAAAATTTAAAGCGTAATCAAGTTATTATAATTCCATGCCGCATTAATTGGTATGCTTAACGTATCCATTTTAGGATCAATACTGATAGCTGACTTCAATGTGATATACTAAAGGTATCGGCTACAATGTACATTACTTTATTATTATTTTATATTTTATAAATTTATTGTCACAAACGTCGTTTTATGAACGTAGTAAAAATGACAGCACTTCAAATCTTCGACAAACCATTTCATCGGCAACTCATCTCTTTGAAAACCTATTTATTTCATTGACAGATCGAATATTTGGGTTGTCGAACATTTGGGATTTCGATGAAATGGTATGTAGCCCTGTAAAAACGGAGTATATACTTGTTTTTAAAGTCGGTGTTTTTATTGTTCTTATTTATTTGTATTTATATAACAGGTATAGGGGACCTATTACATGTTTATAATGTATACCAAGATATATTGAGGGTTGCGTTTGCCGGTTTGAGAAGCGGCAAACGCAACCCTCAATGCATCTTGATGAATACTTCAACCATAGCTATTATCGACCTGCCATACATTTTATATCGTTCAATAATTTTTACATTGTGAATATCTATGTGGATGAATACACAAATAAATGTACTCAAAAGACGAAAAACTTGGAGCTAAAACCTGGAATAATAGTTAATATGTTTTAATTTGAGTTTGTAATTACTGATGGATGGTCGCCAGGACTAAGTGTTCCTGTATTACACAAGAGAAGTGAAGTTAAAAAATGGAGGAGAATCCCGGGGATGGGACTGCATTCCATGTGGGCCCTAGATACAAGACCGTCGAACAGACGAAACAATTGCCAAACTTAAGAGTGCTTAAGAGTTGATTCAGCCAAATAATGACGTTCGAACGGTACGAAATATCACACTACTGATGCGGGACAAACACAGATAATATCACAACCCAGAAACCAGATTTTAATTGACCACTAGTGATAGGCGTGGCTTATCGGCAGGCCACCTTGATCTATACTTCTATACATCTATACATCTATATATCATATATATCTATATCTATACATGTGGGCATTTAGAGATACTCTGATAGGCTATGTCAATTTTCCCACATAGCAAACAGCCCATTTGATTGGATGTTTTGTTTTGTGACGTTTGTGGGCGGGGCGGGTCAATCACTAGTCGTCAATTGGTAATGATGATATTTATTTTCCTGCTTTTATGGCAAACAATAACGTCACTACCCTCTTTTTTCCCAATTAATTAATTTATTCAGTAATAAATAATGCCTTGTTTCAATCGTTTCCAATTAATTGGTGACACTTGTTGCTTGATTTTAATTAGTATCTTGATAGTTTTCAGTGATTTGAAAACATTACATTATTTATTTTTTCACATCAAAACGGCTGATCCGATTTGAGTGATCATCATATCAAATTAAGAAATTACGATTTTTTGGTCCTCCAGAGACCGTGAGTCATGACGTAGATATTACGGATTCTGTATGGAAACATGAACAGAATCGATTAATTTCCATTAAGTCACTACTTTGAAAAAGTGCCGGGACCTGGAGGATAAATTGATCAATTATAATTTCTGAAATTGAGATGATGATTTCTAGTTTTCTCTAAAATCGGGGAAATAATTTAATATCGTAATTATTCGTTGGAATATAATTTCAGAGTTATGATGCTCTTTGAAGACGATATCAGCTATAACCATCATTTTAACCATCAACTATTAACCATCAACTATTAACCATGAACTATTAACCATCAACTATTAACTCATATCTCATAAATTGTCAAATTTTTGAAAACATTTTTTCCAACACGACTTTTGAACTGTTCATTTTGTAACTTTCCACCATAATTTTGACAATGTGTTGAATGAACTATTTTCTCTAATTACTTCTTTGGGGTGGTAAGTGCACTCTTGTCATGTCCCGTTCGAACGATCCTAAACTTTCATCCTTTGCCTGTATATTATGGAAACAATGACTGTTTCAAGTAATCGATCTTAATTAAAAAACGTATATATATATATATATATATATATATATATATATATATATATATATATATATATATATATATATATATATCAGACATCTATAACTATGAAAGCATATTTTTTAGCTTTTTAACCATGACAATTATCCTATAAAAGTTCGTCAGTCTTGTTTTAAACCATCTTAGACGTACTACAAATATCTGTGTTTTTCTCGTATTACAATTTTTGAACCTCATACCGTTCTAAAATTATTACCACTGGACTGGTATTTCGCCAGATTAACTTCTATGCACTCTTAAACAGTGTACTATCATTACCGACAAAACGAAGAAGAACATTGCTGTTCATTGAAACAGTTAATATTATTTATAGCCAGAAGTTTTACATGATTTTTCATGAAACACATCACCGTGCAAATATGAATTATGTATCTATTTTCGACTGACTTTTTAAGATGGAAGTAGATATAGCTACATCTTGCATCTTGTCATTATTAGTAGCTTCTTTGTCCAAGTTTGCGTGTGTCTAGCCAAATTAAGAACAGTTAAATTCTCATTCCCACAAAAAAATTGTATAAATTATGAGCTTAACTAAAAGCTATTGAAGTACAGAAGCTGTAATATATAAAAAATTTGCTCAGTTGATATTATTTATAAGCATGACATATGAGTGTTGGATAATAAATTATACCGCAAGAGTATTAAATTATATTTTATTTGTATATAACGCGTGCATGCAAGTATACATGGAGTAATTTAAAAACTTGGCTCATTGCACTCGAATCATAACATACATTATATCTAATGATGTAAGACTTTCAGTTTCTAGTACATAAATAATTAGTAATTTATAAAGATTGAGTACAATGTATGAGGGATGAAAACAAATATTTCTATTATCGTTTAAGTGAATAATCCTATATTTGTACTTTTATATAAACTGTTTTTGGTTTCATTCTATGCTTGCTCGTTTAGGTAATTGGGTTTAACGACACGTGATTTATTGAGACATAACATAATAATTCAATTGACAAATGTTCAAGGCAGTTATTAATCGTTAGAACAGTGATAGAATCTTGAAATATTTCTCTTAGCTTGGATATATTATATTTTATATTTTTTATTGGATATATTATTTGGATATATTATTTATAATTATATATTTTATTTGGATATTATTATCTCACTTTATATGGTGCATGGGTATTAAATGGGTGAACTTATATGCAAACCTTGATATGTTTTTCTCGGAGATAGATTTTTTTCATTTATGTTGTTGAAAATATTTATACATAATTCTGTTGTCAATAACAAGGCAGCGAGTGACTATAAATAACTCCATACAGATATATCACACGTCTTGCAACGCATATTAGGCATCAATGGATTTCCCAGTGATAAATGAGTTGAAATAGTAAAATCGATAGTTTTCTTTTGTGTATTTGTTTCATCACATGGAACTGGTTATGAGGGTAATACATTTGTTGATTAAGCGATAACTATCGGATTAACTCGCTTTTATTATTCGTAGAAGAGGGTTTCATTTGAAATCCTCTAATTACACAGTTCACTATACCTTGTTCAATAGTGAAAGGTGTATAGAGATCGGACTTCAGGGAGCTTTACTGTCATTCAGAAGACCTATTTTTAATAACATCGAAACTTGATGAATTAATTTCTCCCCAATCTTGTGGTGCCCAGTCCAAACGATACCACTTTCATCCACAGCCTTTATGGATGAAAGTGGTATCGTTTGGACTGGGCACCACAAGATTGTACATGACTGTTGCGATCTTACCACCTCAATTCGATTATTTTAAATGCAAAACAATGAACTTTGACACCAGAAATGCGCTGTCTGTGACCATACTTTTTCGCTGCAGATAAATGTCTTTCCGTATCCAAAATCCGGAACATATATATAAGTATGCACTGTTTTTGTGTGTGATATATCCGGACATTGCCACATGATTGAAATATTAAGAGTAAATCAAGCACACGAATGTTAATTGTTATCTTCTATTTTGAACCAAGTCTCTTAGGCAATAAGGACTTCTTTCCTGCAAGAGCAGATGTAAAGTTTATCATTATACAATGAGGAAAAAAATGAGTGATAGGCCTGTATTGATATAGTTAGGCCAAATCACTCTGATTATTAAAGATCGTGACCAATTTAGCACTTCATTCAAGAATTTGCTTCAAGGACTGTGGGAAACCACGAAAAACTACGTCCGAAAGGAATCTACCTATGCTACTTGATATTCAACCAAGACCGTCTTTTCCTTATCGTTCCAAGAGACTACAGATGGCCGTTGATGAAATAGATTATAGCCAGCTATCAATAGAAAAGTGGTGTAACAACCAAAAGTCTGATTCGTTTGTTCTATAATGTTGCTTGCCATTCGTACTGTATCGATCTGATAATCTGAGATTAAACTGGAATGCTTTTTTTTTAAAAAACATCAAAACTTGATACAAAATCATTGCTCCCCAATTAAGGCAACGGATGAGAGATGGGATCGTTTGAACGGGGTACCACAAGGGCAATTTACCACCCCAAAGAATAATTGAAAATAAGATGACTCATTTTACAAACAATAAATCAAGGAAATAATTTCAGGGTTAGAAAACTATTCAAACATTCATAGTGGGGTCGAGAAAATCTTGAATCCACTTCTCATCTTGACCTTTTTCTTCTTGAAATCTTTTCTTTCTTCTCTGTACTTGTGTTTATTACAGAGATACAGGGTATTTTAAATATTTTTCAGTTTCTGATATGAAGTTAGCACCGACCAACTTGGTTAGTACTATAGGTTGTATAACCTTCTTGGCTCAGGCCGAGACTGCTGTTTACTTCCGTTTTAAACTTTTGTGGAGTCAGATAAGAATCAGTTGCCACAGACATTTCCGTCAGGTAACAAAACCAACAGAAAATTGATACAATTTATGAAAATATCTACATGCATTTTTAAAAATACTTTCATTGAATTATATTGACAGATAACTCCCGAAAACTAAGAGACAGATTTTTATTGTTTTGTCTGTAAATAACTAAATACGCATGATTGTGGCCCAGCTTTGCGAAAAGTTTCAGAATTGATAAAGTCGGCAGTATTTTTTCAAACTTTCGAGTGTTCAATGTCTTTCACATTACTATTTTAGAATTATTATTGAATCTACCTAAGACCACTGAATGTACCTAATGAATGTTCAATGTACCCGCGAAAACTAGATGATTGGGGGTACGAATGAGCAGATTATTTCAGCTAGCGATTATTGAAGACTTGAGCGTATGCAGATGTTGATAAGAAAGCCCCCTGTTTCGATCAGGTGGGACTCAAACTCAATGCCCCAGACTCGACATCAATTTCCTAAATCAGTCTTCAGCTGACATGGGCCAGACGGATCGTCTTTGCCTACATAATTATTAATAGTAACTAGTTTCACAACGATGCTCTAAAATATAAATCACTCTGAAAGTAAAGCAAGTTATTATTGGGTCCTAACCGTCATTCCTTTGTGTCATTTTGTGCGAAATGTGTTTCTTAGTTTCGACAGAATAGTCACA